>CM060921.1:534028251-534628251 GCA_030737875.1 Allium sativum
ATTAACTTGAGATGAATATAAACAAGTCTCATGTTGATCATTGAGGTTATAACAAACTAGATTAACAGTAATTGAATTTTTTTTTTTTTTAGACTAGGAAGTGTATATTCTTTTTATCAAGATGTTTCATTTCCTGGGTTGTTCAAACTTCTAAGCAAATCAAAGTCATTTATGCTATTTGGTCCAATACTTAGTGTTAATACCGAGCATGTATTAATTATTCTACAGGGTTTTCATTGTTGCTTAATATGATTGTGTTCAATTCTTTCTTGCAGTACTCTTATTAAATATTTCCTTACAATGTCTACCTGTCTTTATGCAATTTCTTACAGTGATGTAGGGCTGTCAATGGATATCCGAAATATCCGAAATCCGTCTGCATCCGTATCTGAAAAGCGGATAAATATCCGATATCCGGGGAAGCGGATACGGATGCGGATATAGGCATATCCGCATCCGAAAATTATCCGTTCCGCTTTTTTTTTTCGATTATAGCTTAAATTATGTGTATTTTAAACATAATTAAATATGCTAATTTATTAATTTGCAAAATTGGAAGTCTACTAAACGCATGTTAATTGCTCAAAGTTATATATTATCATCATATTTATTTGTTTTTAGCAATTTAGTAATCAATTAGGTTGAAAAAGATTAATATTAAGCTAAAAAAATTCATTTATATTCATTGATTTATCGATTGTTGGCGGAGCGGATAATTATCCGATATCCGTCCGTATCCGCGGATACGGATATCCGATATCCGAAAATGGTTTCGGATGCGGATACGGATATGGCACTATCCGTATCCGAAAGTATCCGTTGACAGCCCTATAGTGATGTTACCTCCACATGATGACTTAAAACCAAATATGATTGGTGGATTTGTTTCTAGCCTATTTAATGTTTCCAAGCTTCGAGGCTTCCTGATGGGGAACTTGTTGCTTTCAATTTTAATGCATATCTAAAACATTCTGAAATGCCCAAATTCAGATTTGTACTTGTGTTTTGAACTCTACGATTATTTATATACTTTCTTTGGTTTGTTTCTTAAGATGGTACTATGTTTATGTATATCCAGGTTTTGTTTTTGGTTCTTTTCTTTTCTACCTTGCTGTTTACACTTTTTCCTAAATAAATACATGATATTTTGTCCCTTTTTATCCTACTAGCTTGGCTGCCTACAGTTGTAATATGTTATGATGTTAAGTTCATTAAATTCTTATCTTATCTTGACATACACACTATTATATTTTGTTTTTTATATTTTTTTTGTTTTTGTTTTACCTGTGATGTAAAATGACAAATCAAATTTCACATTTATCTTATCTTTTTTGATCTTACATATGTATATATATTCATTATATATGACATTCTACTTGCCTTGATTTTATTTGACTTTGTTTTGATTTTTAAATTTTAAATTTGTAAAGATTATCTTTAACTTAATAAAATTTCCATGACACATAATATTGGAAAGGAAGCTATTTAAAAAGATTTTACTTCTTATTAATTTTGTTATAAATGGTAGATAACATAAGTTAGATTTTAAATTTGAATTTTGAAACATTTTCCACTTAATATATATATATATATATATATATATGTATGTATGTATGTATATACATATATACATATATATATATATATATATACACATACATACATACATACATACATACATATATATATATATATACACATACATATCTTAACTTACTTATTTAGGTACAATTTATAATTGAAATTCAAATTATTTAGATTATAATCTATCGTTTACAAAATCAATTAAATGTTGGATCGTTACATTCTACCACCTTTAAAAAGAACTTCATCCTCGAAATTTGAGAATACACAGACAAAGAAGTTAGAGTGGCCAAAAAGTCATTAGTCATACCATATCATATCATTCCATCCAAAATTATACATAGTCACACATACATATACTCAAATAGTTCGAGTTATACATCTACATACATATAGTCAATCCACTAGGCTAAGTCACTAAGTCATACTGCCTAGGACTCTATATGTCATCATCTGAAATGTCTATCACTTCTACCACCTTGTCTTCTACATCCTCCTCATCTTATGAAACGTAGATAATCTTTGGTGATCATGGATAAATCATCAAAGAGGGATACTGAAAATCAAAATCTGTGAAAGTCCTCCACATAACCAATAGCCTCCTCAAACTCTTGAATAATCTGCTTAAGGTGATTCCCATCCATCTCTAACTGCTCTTCCTATCCTACCGACTCAGTCTGAAGTTCCTCCATCAATAGATCAACCTGTTGTGCCTCCTCTACTAGGTGGGTCTGCTGGGACTCCATTGTTGGGTCAAACAGATGCGGTCCACATACCAAGTCATAGGGAGGTGGTTCTCATATTGAGTCAAAAGGATCTATCTCAAATGTTGGGTCAAAAGGAATGTTTCTAGTGTCGAGTCCAAAGCAAAAGGCTCAAATACTGGGTAATAAGGAAATGTCTCAGGTGCTGGATCAAGCTGATGTGCCTCTATCCTTGGTCAAATATCCATAATATCATCCTCCTGTCCTAAATTTGACTTGTATTTATCCTCCTCCTTTACTTCCTTTTCTTCTTCCTTGTCATACTCATCATCCTCACCGTCACCATCATCATCACCACCGCCATCAGGATCTCCACCACCCTCTTGTTCCTCCTCATCCTCATCATACTCGTCTACAATGTCCATATCATCATACTGTCTAACAATCCACTACTCCCCCAGATCTATCTCAGAACCATCATCTATTGCTATATATAGTCCTATATCCTCTGAGGGTTCCCTAGACTGATTTAGCTTTCCTCTTTCACACTCCCTTATCACTTTGGGTGGGTCAAGTTGACTTTAGGTCTTCGTGTACCATACTGTAGTCTAATCTGTTGTAGCGTGGTAAGTCTCTTCTTAGCAGTCCATCATAGGATATGTGACATCTGGTTAATAGATAAACAACACATCTCAGAATAAGCTAGGATAAAACTAAAAAGTTCATATGCCCTAATAACAAATCAATCCTTGTCAATTATGTACTAATGACAATAGAAAATGAGAAATTTATTTATTCATTGTCTAAAAGACACAATATCATCCATAACCAAAATATCGGTCAAAACATACAATACATCCATCAAAAAATCAAAACGTACAACACATCCAATATCTAGTCAAACACAAAGTTCGGATAAATCTTCCTTATGCGCTCCTCAGTATCCAGGTGAAGTTGTTTGAGTTTTCGCTCCGTTGAACTTTTACTAGCTTAACTATCTTGTTGCGGAGCTTTTTTTCATCTCGGTTCAAAATTTTGACTGAATCCCAATTCACCGTCAAATCCGGTCTTATTTCCAATTTTTCTTCGATTAATGGCTCAATTATTGATGACGGGTCGTGAACATATTTCCTCAGTTGAGAGACGTGGAATATGTTGTGAATGCCAACCTATCTCTCTAGAAATTCCACCTTATAAGCAAATGATCCAACTTTTTCCAAAATGCGGAATGAACTAATATATCTCGGATCCAACTTTCCAGATATTCCAAATCTCACTGGTCCTTTAATTGGTGAAATCTTCACAAATAAAAAATGCCCTATCGCAAATTCCAACTCCCTTAACCTCATATCTGTGTAGCTCTTCTATCGACTCTGGGCTTCCTTCATTCTTTCCCTAATAAGGGTAACCTTTTCTGTTGCTTTTTAAATCAACTCTGGTCCAACCACAAGTTTATTGCCATATTCAATCCAACAAATTGGAGATCTAAAAGGTCTTGCATTAAGAGCTTCATACGGTGCCATCCTTATGCTTGCTTGGTAGTAGTCATTATAAGAAAATTATGCCAAATGCAAGTAATCTTTCCACAATCCTCCGAAGTCCAAGATGCAAGCCCTCAACATGTCTTTCAGGATACGATTTACTCTTTCAGTTTGACCATCAGTTTGAGGATGGTAAGCTGTGCTTAAATCCAATCACGTACCCAAAGTTGTTTGTAAGGCCTCCCAAAATTTGCTAGTGAAATAGGATCCCGATCATTGGTGATGCTAAAATGAACTCCATGCAGTCGGACTATTTCTCTCATAGAAATTTCTGTAAGAGAAACATCTGTTCTAATTGATTTCACTGGAATGAATCTTGCCACTTTTGTTAATCTATCGATAATAACCCAAATCCCTTCATTTCCATTTCTAGTTATGGGTAGACCGTCAATAAAGTCCATTGAAATCATCTCCCACATCCACTTAGGTTCTTCCAAGGGTTGTAGTAGTCCACCAGTACTCTTCTGATGCTCTCCTCTCACTTGTTGGCAGTTTGCACACTTGCTGATGAAAATAAAAATATCCTTCTTCATTCTTGGCCACCAAAAAGTTCTTGTCATATCTTTATACATTTTGTGAATTCTAGGATGGATACTTAATTTAGATTTATGACATTGTTAAAGGATCTCTATTATTAAAACATCCATATCAGGAACACATAAATGACCATTCAACCTAAGGACATCCCGGTCATCAACCTTAAAATCTGAATATCGACCCTCTTGGGTTCCTTGAATATGTTCTACTAACTTCTTATCTCTCCGTTGATTGCACGCAATTCTCTCTTGTAGAGTTGGAACAGCTTCCAAAAGAGATAAAACCGCATTCCAGCTTAATGCGTCAGCTACAACACTAGCTTTCCTAGGCGTGCATATAATATCTAAGTCATATGATGCAAGAAATTCCAGCTACCTCTATTGTCTCAAATTCAAATCCTTCTGAGAAAAGAGATAAGGGGTTTATGATCAGTGAAAAGCTCAAAATTTTCACCTAAAAGATAGTGCCTCCACATTTCCAATGCAATGACCACAGCCAATAACTCCAGATCATGCGTTGCAAAGTTCTTCTCATGTTGCTTAAGTTGTCTACTAGCATATGAAGATTACGTACGTACTAATACAGTACACACGGATCGTGTAATATGGTGTATAACAAAAAAATATACAACAGCTATGAAAGAAAATATAAGATGATATAAATATCAGCTAATCATAGATATGTAACAGTAAATGCAGTAAAATAGAAAAATCACAGCAGGGATTTTTATACTGGTTCGGAGCACCGTCCTACGTCCAGTCCCAGACTTCTATCTGGATTTTCACTAACAACCACCTCGCTTCACCCGGAGGAACATGTTTACAACACTCGAGCAGACGAACAGGATTTCATGCCTCTAACAACAACGAGGACTTTAACATGTGCCTCTTACAACACCGATGACCTCAACTAAGATGAATACAATTGTTGTTGACAGTATGTGTTCTTGATAACACGAATTTGTCACTTGTAGTACAACCTTCCTATAATCTTATCCTCAAATAGAATATTTGTGTATATAAAGATTTGGAAGTGGATATCGTATTGAATCAAAAGAATATTAAATAGATTTAGGATTCAAACGATATATTATTGAATATGAGCAATTGAGCGCTTGAGAATATAGAAATGAGATCAAGAAATTAGAGATAGTAATCAAGTCAAAATTCATTAAGATTAGTTGAATGAAATGATGATGATCTCATGGTGTTTATATAGAGAATAAATAGTTATAACACTTTGTGAAGAGTAACGAACAATAGCCATGATTATTGGTGAAGAGAAGGAGATACAACCCTTGATTGAAAGGAACTGTCTTTTTGAAAGGTTGTTTTCTGAAAGAAAACGATCGATAGGTCAAAAAGAACCGGTAGACAGAAATTTGAATATATATATATGTTATATTCACATGTACACGTTTATTGTGCATTCTAGGTAGAAATGGTCGACAGCTCAAAATATGGGCGGTCGACCGGTTTTACCCATATTGCACAATCAATGCGTATATACATATATTCGTATAAATATCGATAATTTCGAGGTGTGAGATTATTTAAGGATAGATTTTAACATAAACAACACCATTAAAACATCAAATAATCAACCTCTAATCTAGAATACCATATGTAGCTCTTTGTATGTAACGACACGCATTCTACGTATCGAAGGATCGTAGAATATTTATTTCTTTTTCGTATGAGGTCGTATAGTCGTGTAACTTTGGGGAACGACTATTGGGGTCATTTCCAATGTTCACGATTTTTACCGATTTTTAAATGGCCGTTTTGCCCCTATCGAATCTTGTTTCGCCTATAACTTTTGATTGGTAAGGAGTTTGACCTGAAACCACTTCCATTAGATTTGGATGATGGTTTACCTTTCCATAGAGTGGTCACATTAGCCAAACGGACTTACCGTTTGGGAGGTATGGCTGAAATAAGGTTTAGATGGTGAAAAACAGCTTAACTGGGCCTAATTAGAGTGATTAACAGCTAGGCGCATAACCCATTTCGGGAATAGGGTTATGAGGAGGTTGATAGGGTTTGGGAAATCATTTATAATCAGTTTTCTAGCCGCCACTTACATCTCTTGAACCCTAGCCATGGCCTCCACTTTCTAAAACACCTCCAAATCACTATCTAATTGAAGATTAAGCTAATTAGCATCAAACCAAATCTAATCAACATCAAATTAGAGACAAAGGCTGCTGTGTACATTGGGATTTGTGCCATTTAAAGAATCATTTCATACCTGAGTTTATATTTTGGCTAAGGTGAGTGATTTGCATTGTTTTTCACTAATTATGGCTAATTATGGATGATTATGTTAATTAGCGAAATTATGCATGTTAAAATTCTGGAAAAATATGTAGAAATTCTTAAATATTATTTTAGGGCTCTGATAGAAATTTGGGTTAATTTGGATAAGTTTTGCTAATTGTACGATTAAACATGATTAAAGGGGATTAAGGGGAAGACATAGGTTTTTGGGTATGTTTGATCCATATTGACATATTAAATTGTTGATTTGGTGTTTATTGTTGATTCTCTATGTTTCTATGACTGTATGATATGCTTTGTGATTGATTAGAAAAGTTAGAATGGTCGAAAACACCGTCGTATGGCGTAAAACAATCATTGGAAAAGTTGCAGGAAATTTGCAGGATTTCAGATCGGATCGGATATAGGGCTCAGATCGGATAGGAGAACTGTGCAAGGGAATTCGATTCGGATCGGAATTTGGCACTTGAGGAGGCTTGGCAAGAAGGAAGGCCAGTTGTATAGAGTTGGAGTTGGAGAAGAGACTGGATCGGACCAGAGCCTAGCATGGAGGGAGGGAGGGGATCGGATCGGAGAAGAGGAGATGGAGCAATGGATGGGATCGGTTCGTCATAACCGAACCGAACCGGATGGAGATGACCAAATCGAACCGGATGAGAGAACCGAACCGAACCAACAACGACTGGAGCAATATATGTATTCAAACCGAATGGAGGCGTGGGCTATGAGCACCGAACCAAACAAGGTATGGAGACCGAACCGAACCAAATTTGAAACTACTTCTAAGCGACGACTCTTCTGAAGACCAACTCCAATTCGACCAAAATCCGAGATGCAAAGGAAGTCCAGATGGGAGGTTATTACTCAGGATCCAAATGGGATCAACAGGCCACCCTCATGAATTGGACTTTATTGCGGGACGTGTGCAAAGGGGTTATCGATGTTTACAACTTTGATTCACCACTGAGAGACGGATTTTGGCTATGGATCAGTGCAGTGGGGCTGTTATGACTCCATGGGGCAAAGTGATCGTAGCAAGGCTATGAGACAGTGTAGTGGAGTTGTTATAACTCCATGGGGCAGAGTGGACATAGCAAAGTATTAGTGGTTACAGATCAACGCAGTGGGGCCATCATGACTCCATGGGGCAGAGTGACCATAACAAAGAATTGGGTAATCAAAGTGGTAGATATCGTATGCTTTACGCACTGAGTGAAAGATGTGAGGATGATTGATATGTTTGATGTTTTGCTACCACCATGACATGCACACCCCCTCCCCATTATTTTCACACCATGTGTTAGTGTCACCTTAGGGTATTGTACATCCTGTTGTGCTAACTCTTTGGTTGCAGGTCCAGGTTCAGGTATGGTTATGTATACCTGTTATTGTTCTGTTTTGCTGCTTATCGCTCATACCAAACTTTTGTATCACCCAGAGTTTTATGTCTCTTCTTATTACTCTGGGTGCTCTTAAATGGGCAGACTAGAGACATGTCAGGTGATTATGCATGAGTAGCTGTACCGGAGACGAGCAGGAGGCTTCCACGTAAGATATATATACTCTCCTTGTGTTGTTGCTGATCACTACTTTAGGCATTAGTAGTATACCTCTTTCTTTTGCTTTAGAGACAGTATTTCAAAGTTGTAATAATGTTAGTTGGATGATAAGCTATATTTTGGATTTCTACTGCTATGATCGTTTAGTTTTCAGCTTATGCACTGTCTCGCCTGTTTTATGTCAAAGTTATGTTATTATTATATTTTATCCCATGCGCTGTGAGACATTCTATAGGTTCCTTGTTAGTTTCTTTTCCTTTCTTTTGACGACCGTCCTGTGCTGGTTGAACACCGGTACAACGCATTTCAGGGAAATGTCGGCTGGTGCGGGGCAGGCTGTCACACTTGGTATCAGAGCTCTAGGTTGCGTAGTTAACCTAGGGAAAGACACTAGGGAGAGATAGTACATATACGAGAGCACGTATTTGTTATATTTTGGGTTTTCAAAAGCTATATATACACACACACTATAAGTATATCTAAGGATGGAGTCGCACTGCACTGGCACCACTGAAGAGATGGTTAATCGTTTTCTCCTTACAGATTGAACGATGAGCCGATATAAGAGGAATAACGGTTCGAGAGCCAATAATAGGAATGCTCCTGACATGAGGACGCTGTTCACCGACTTCATGGGAGAGATGCTCAGGGATGTTCAGTGGGCAACTCCTAATGTTGCAAATGTTGGTGGTGCAGCGGTGCAGGCGCCTAGGACCAATTTCGCCAAGCTCTGTAAGGACTACATTAGTCTTGGTGGGAAGCCGTTCCACGGAACATAATCATCTACAGAAGTTCAAGATTGGCTTGATAGCTGTGAGCGCTTCTTTGAGGACTTAGGGATCGATGACGCAATGAAGAGAAAGCTAGCATCGCGTCAACTGCAAGGACGAGCTATGAATTGGTGGAATGCTATTAAGGCAGCTACTTCTGAGGATCAAGTTACTTGGGATCAGTTTAAGGCCCGATTCAGTGATAAGTTTATCCCAGCTGCCCAGAAGTCAGAGTTGTTTAGGAAGTTCTTGGAGCTTAAACAGAATGGTAGGGCAGTCTCGGAATATATTGCTGAGCGGATACTTTATCAAAGTATGGATTATCCCTCATTGACACTCTCGAGAAGAAGAATGAGAAGTTCATAACAGGCTTAGATTAGTACTTAGGGGAAAGGCTTATAAACCATATCAATGAGACTTTTGAATCGTTTGTTGGGAAAGCATTGAGATCAGAGAGCCTTTATCCTAAGCCTAAGACTGAAGTCGCTGTTGCATCTGCAGAGGGGCCAAAGCCGCAAGCAAGCGGTGGAGGCAAGAATAATTCCCAGAATAAGAGGAAGTAGAACTAAGCTAATGATGGTTAAAAAAAGAATATGAAAGAGTTTGAGTGCTTTAGCTGCGGCAAGAAGGGCCACTATGCCAAAGAATGTCGAGCAAAGCCAGCGGACGGGAAGTGCTTCAACTGCGGCCAAGTGGGACATCACAAGGATAAATGTCCACAACCCCCCTAAAGAGAAGCAGATTGTGAAAGCGTATTCTATTAATGATGTTCCTTCTTCATTGAATGCCCCAACTGTGGCGGAGAAAGGAAAGAATGTCGTCATTCAAGGTATGCTTTCTGTTTATGATGTTCCTATTCGAGTATTGTTTGATACTGGGGCTTCCCGTTCCTTCATATCTAGTGACCTGGTAGATAGGCTGGGATTGGAACTCGAGATAGTCGATAGACCTTTAGCAGTGACACACCCGATTGGTGGTTCGACTAGCCTTAGTATGATTTGTCGTAATGTGGTCTTATCGAGTCATGGATGTATGTTTTCTTGTGATTTCTTTGTCTTGGGCTTTACTGGGTTTGGCATTATTTTGGGAGTTGATTGGCTCTAAAGAAATGGGGTGGTGGTAGACTGTGAGGGATTTTCGATGACTATTAGGGTAGATGATGGGCGGAGGATAGTGTTTGGTGGCCTACCTAGTGATGAGGTGATGGCTAGTTTTCTAAGTTCCCTCGACATCCAATAGGACGAGTTAACAAGAATTCTCATTATTGGCCAGTATCCGGATATCTTCGAGGAAGTGACCGGACTTCCCCCACACCGAGAGATTGAGTTCCGTATTGATTTAGTGAAATATGCCAGACCTATAGTAATGTCACTTCGTCGTATGGCACCAAGGGAGCAAAGAGAGCTCGGGGTGCAAGTAAGCGATCTTTTGAAGAAGGGATTTATTAGAAGAAGTGTCTCCGAGTGGGGGAGTACCAGTTGTATTTGTTACCAAGACAGATGGTTCCCTTCGATTGTGTGTAGACTATCGCAAGTTGAATAAGGTGACTAAGAAGAATAAGCATCCTTTTTCATGGATAGATGATTTGTTTGATCAATTGGAAGGAGCAAGGGTGTTCTCCCAATTGGACCTTGCGATAGGATTTCATCAGCTTCGAGTAGAAGCTGAGAGTATTCCTAAAACGACATTTCAGACGCCGTATGGATTCTATGAGTGGTTGGTCATGCCATTCGGGTTGACCAATGCACCAGCATATTTTGTGGATCTTATGAATAGGGTATTCAGGGATCAAAGTTTGTTCTTATGTTCGTAGATGATATCTTGGTTTACTCGAGGACATAGGAAGAACACAAGGAACATTTGAGGATAGTGATGGAGGTGTTGAGGAAACACCAATTGAAAGCGAAGTTTTCTAAGTATCACTTCTGGAGGAGGAAAGTGAGATTCTTGGGCCATGTTGTATCAAAGAATGGTATTGCCGTGGATCCTGCGAAGGTGGCTACGGTACAAGATTGGTATACGCCCAAGAATGCAACAGACGTAAGAAGTTTCTTGGGATTAGCTGGATATTATCGTAAGTTTACCCAAGACTTCTCCAAGATAGAGGCACCGTTAACTCAGTTGACCAAGAAGAATCAAGCTTTCGTTTGGGACGAAAGGTGCTAAAATGCATTTAAGAGTCTAAAGGAAAAGTTGACGCATGCGCCAATGTTAGTCATTCCTAAAGGGAATGAAGTGATAACAGTATACACGGATGCATGTGGTACTGGACTAGGTGGTGTATTGATGCAAGGAGGTAGGGTAGTAGCTTACGCTAGTCGGCAACTGAAACCGCATGAGAAAAGTTATCCTACCCATGATTTGGAATTGGCATCGATCGTGTTTGCATTGAAGATGTGGATAAATTATCTCTTGGGAGAAAGATTCAAGTTTTTTACCAATCATAAATCGTTAAAGTATCTCTTCTCTCAGAAGGATCTAAATCTCTTACAGCCAAGATGGTTAGAATTCTTGGCTTCCTATGATTTCGATATCACATGTACATTAGGAAAGGGCAATGCAGTAGCTGATGCATTGAGTAGAAGACATGCCAGTTTAGGGGCTATGTTTCTAGAATGGAAGCAACTGGAGTATATCGCTAGGTACGATTTCAGACCAAAGTGCGAATTGGATGCAGAAATGCTAGCAAGTTTGATGGTCAGACCCACTTTGATTGAGCGGATTGGTTCCAGTCAGAGGGACGATCCTAGTCTATTAGAAATCATCTCCAAGTTAGAGATGGGAATCGACGTGGAGATGAACAAACATGGGCTTGATCGAGATGGATGGCTTAGAAAGAATGGGAGACTAGTTGTACCCAATGTCAATGGATTGAGAGATGAAGTGCTTAGAGAATGTCATCACTCAAAACTGACTATACATCCCGGTGGTAACAAAATGTATCGAGACATGAAGCAGACCTACTACTGGGAAGGGATTAAAAGAGACGTTGGGAAGTTTATATCCAAATGCATGAATTGCCAGCTAGTTAAAGCCGAGCAAAAGAAGCCTAGTGGTTTGTTACAACCATTGGTAGTTCCGGAATGGAAATGGGAACAAGTATCAATGGATTTTATTGATGTGTTACCAAGGACTAGATCGGGCCATGATAGCATTTGGATGATTGTGGACCGATTGACCAAGAGTGCAAGGTTTATACCCGTCAAGTCGAATAGAACATCAGCTAAGTTAACAGAACTGTATATGAAGTGGGTAGTGAGATTTCATGGAGTGCCCAAAGGCATTGTGAGTGACCGAGATCCGTTGTTTACTAGTGGGTTTTGGAAGAGCTTACAAGAGGCTTTAGGGTCAGGATTACATCTCAGTACCGTGTACCATCCTCAAACCGACGCTCAGACAGAGAGGGTGAATCGTATAATGGAGGATCTCTTGAGAGCTTGTATGGATTTTGGAGGGTCTTGGGATGACCATTTGCATCTAGTGGAGTTCGCATATAATAATAGTTATCAATCCAGTATTGGTATGGCTCCATTTGAAGCTTTGTACGGAAGACCGTGCAACTCACCATCATGTTGGTTAGAAACCGGTGAGAAGTTTGTGCTTGGGCCATATGTAATAAGAGAAACTTCAGACAAGATCAAAGTTATCCAACAGCGAATAAAGGATGCCCAAGATAGGCAGAAGAGTTATGCTGATAAAAGGCGAAGAGATTTAAAATTCTCTGTTGGAGACTTGATGTTTGTCAAGATTTCTCCGTTAAAGAGCGTGATTCGATTTGGTAGAAGAGGCAAGTTAACACTAAGATTTGTTGGTCCATTCCCAGTTCTCGAACAAGTTGGGAATTCAGCATACAAGGTTGAATTACCTGACAAGATGGCAGAAGTTCACAGTGTATTTCATGTTTCCCAGTTAAGGAAGTTCTTGCATGACCCCGATATGACTATTTCACCGGATCAGTTGGATGACATTGAAGTAGAACCCGAGGCGGTTGGGAACCGCAAGCCGATCCGTATTGTCGAGAGTGATACGAAGCAACTTCGAAGGAAGACGGTGAAATTGGTCAAGGTTCAGTGGGGCGAGAATGAAAGTGACTATACTTGGGAAACAGAGGAGAGTGTAAGGGAATCGCATCCTGAACTCTTTGCCTGGTAAGATTTTAATAGTGGTAGTTTCTTCCCTTGTTCATAAACAACATGCTAGGGTAGGCTTGTTGTGCTTGTTTGTGAATGACTGATAGGCATGCGAAACACCTTTATATGTTTCTGGTTAAGAAATTACGGGGGTGAAATTTCTTAAGGGAGGAGAGTGTAACAACCCACATTCTACGTATCGAAGGATCGTAGATTATTTATTTCTTTTTCATATGAGGTCGTATAATTGTGTAATTTGGGGAACGACTATTGGGGTCACTTCCAATGTTCACGATTTTTGCCGATTTTTAAATGATCGTTTTGCCCCTGGCGAATCTTGTTTCGCCTATAACTTTTGATTGGTAAGGATTTTTGACTTGAAACTACTTTCATTGGATTCAGATGATGGTTTACATTTCCGTAGAGTGGTCACATTAGCCAAACGGACTTACCGTTTGGGAGGTATGGCTGAAATAAGGTTTAGAAGGTGAAAAACAGCTTAACTGGGCCTAATTGGAGTGATTAACAACTAGGCCTATAACCCATTTCGGGATTAGGGTTATCGGGAGGCTGATAGGGCTTGGGAAATCATTTCTAATCAGTTTTCTAGCCGTCACTTACATCTCTTGAACCCTAGCCATGGCCTTCACTTTCTAAAACACCTCCAAATCACTTTCTAATTGAAGATTAAGCTAATTAGCATCGAACCAAGTCTAATCAACATCAAATTAGAGACAAAGGCTGCTGTGTGTATTGGGATTCGTGCTATTTAAAGAATCATTTCAGATTTGAGTTTATATTTTGGCTAAGGTGAGTGATTTGCATTATTTTTCACTAATTACGGCTAATTAGGGGTGATTAATGTTAATTAGTGAAATTATGCACGTTAAAATTCTGGAAGAATATGTAGAAATTCTTAAATATTATGTTAGGCCTCTGGTAGAAATTTGGGTTAATTTGGATAAGTTTTACTAATTGTACGATTAAACATGATTAAGGGGGATTAAGGGGAAAACGTATGTTTTTGGGTATGTTTGATCCATATTGACATATTAAAATTGTTGTTTTGGTGTTTATTGTTGATTCTCTGTGTTGCTATGACTGTATGGTATGCTTTGTGATTGATTAGAAAAGTTAGAATGGTCGAAAACGCCGTCGTATGGCGTAAAACAGTCGCTGGAAAAGTTGCAGGGTTTCAGATCAGATCGGATATAGGGCTCAGATTGGATAGGAGAACCGTGCAAGGGAATTCGATTCAGATTGGAATTTGGCACTAGAGGAGGCTTGGCAAGAAGGAAGGCCACTTGTATAGAGTTGGAGTTGGAGAAGAGACTAGATTGGACCAGAGCCTAGCACTCGCGGGGGGGGGGGGGGATCGGATCGGAGAAGAGGAGCTGGAGAACGGATGCGATCGGATCGTCGTAGCCGAATCGAACCAGATGGAGATGACCAAACCGAACTAGATGAGAGACCCGAAAAGAACCGACAATGACAGGAGCAATATATGTATTCAATCCGAACCGGGGCGTGGGCTATGAGCACCAAACCGAACAGGGTATGGAGACCGAACCGAACTGAATTTGAAACTACTTCTAAGCGACGACCCTTCTGAAGACCAACTCCAATTCGACGAAGACCCGAGATGCAAAGGAAGTCCAGATGGGAGGTTATTACTGAGGATCAAAACTTCGGATTAATGTGGGAAGACACGTCAAACTTTGGATTATTCCTGTCAATTTATCCAATTGATTATTAAATAAGAATTTTTAATATAAATTGGATAGCGGTTAACTCAAAATTTACGATATTGATTTGTATAATTATTATTTAAAGTTTATATATATATATATATTGTTTGGGTATGTATAATGAAAATAATTTATTATGGTTTAATTGAATTATTTCGGAATTTAATTAATATTTTTATTGATATATTTAATAGCGTTAAAAATAGTCATTCTGCAAACGGTCTCCGTTTTCAATGAAATTAGTTTCATTGGAACCGTATCGTTAAATTATTGTAAGAAAATCGAATTTCGTGGCAAACCGATGTCGTATGTGACTTCGGTGGCCAAAAACGTCTCTGTTTCTATTTAATTGTTTAGAAAATTTGGACAGGGGTAACTTTAAACGAGTAGACGACTGGCCAAATAAACTCGAAATTTAACGAAACAAGTTTCATTGGATCCGTTAGGAAGAGGTCTAGTCAAATGTCAAGGTTTCATATTTTTTGGATTTTTTCTGTAGTTATAGGAATTTCTAACGCTTGATTTTTCATCAATATTTATAAAGGGCTTTTCACAAAGGACCTCGAAATTCGACGAAACCTGTCCCATTGGATCCGGAATATTATTTTATGCTAAGATTATCTTAGTTTGTCAAAAATGGAGGTCGTATGTAGGTGTTTTGGAGCGAATTTCTCATAGAAGTTTCATGTATATTAAAATAATAATATTTCATACCAACTCTCTCTATATATATTATCCTTTACACTAACGCGAAACCTAATTGCGGTCTAAGAAGGGTGCGTGGTTAAAGTTTTTGGAGCCGCCATTTACAGTAGTGAACGGACAAAATTTCCCGATCCTTCTCCCTCTTAATTCCAAGAATCCCCTCGTCTAAACCTAAAACCCATAATTACAAACGTGTTCATCTTATTGAGTTCAGCATTCTGACCGGTCAAGATCATCGCTGACGAACTATGCAGGCCAGAATCTCATCAAGTCAGCGCAGTGTTCGAGTGGGTTTTGGCAGCAAACGAGAGGACCAGGTCTGGCAAGGCTTATGGCGACGGAGGAGCTGTGTACGACGCTACTTCCGGCAACTGCTGATCAATGTCCAGTGGAGTATCTGAGGCGCGACAAACGTTGAGATGAGGACGGGTGTTTTGTGAAGTAGTGGGAACATTTATGAATAGATAAAAAAGAGTTTGGGCATGGTTTTTTTCCAAATGGAGCAGCTTCGGGTTCTTAAAGCTTGGTGAAGCAGCTAAGTCAACGGTGCATGACAGTTTAAGGGAAGAATGGGGCAAACTGTTAAACTAGGTACAAAGAATATGGACAGTAGAGACATCGTGGATTCAAGGAACAAAGGTGAGCAGCGTACCGAAGGAACATAAGAGCTCGGAAGGAACTAGGCCGATTTTTATATCCTGATAATGGAATTAAATTGCTAACCTAGTTTTGTTAATTAAACTGCTAACCTAGTTTGATTTATTAAACTGCTAACATAGTTTGATTAAATAAACGGTTATAATAAATAGTATGGTTTACATATTAGTTTGAAAGATGACAGTTAAGAGTTTATGCGAATGGTGAAGGATAATAGTAGAAGGAATCAGCTTTCTTTAATCAGTTGGAATTAGTTTGCAAATATAAAACTGTCGGCCTATATTTCTGAAAAAAAATGTAATTAATCTGTTTAAATTAAAGTTTAATTAAATTAGTTAAGGTTTAAACTATAATTAAGAATTTAATTATTAATTAAATTAGTGTTAGATTAAAATATTGATAACTAAATCGTATGATACCAGAATTGGACAAACCAGATGCTGTTGAACTCACATCGACGAACACTGTGCCGTGGAATAGAACTGGATGGAATTGGAATCAAATGGAATTTTCAGTTAAATTAAACGACTGTTTAATTTAAATAAAACAATCCGCTGACAACAGAATCAAATCAAGGTGAGGTAAACTCACTCAGTTATCCCACTTATATTTTATATAAGTCGGGTTTTTATTTTGTGTGCTATGGTTGGTAATGGTTGACTGTTTGTTGTTTGTTAAATAGGTCTTCACATATTGGTTGAACCGATACTTTGGGTTCCCATATTTTCCACACGGGCAGCTAGTAGTTTTGGTTTAGCAGATTTATATTCACAGGATCCTGGTTTAAAGCTGGAATGATATTCGGAAAGCTCTGTATCCGTGTATCTCTTTCAGTTGTGTTTTGTATTATTTTCCGCTGCTATGTATTGTATTTTAATCTCTGATATTTTACAATGTGTAAGTTATTCATACTCTGTATATTCTTGTATTCTGATGGAATTGTTGTAATAAGCAATGGAATGTTCTTCTGTTTGTCTTCTGATTCGTCTTGTCCTCAAAGCAATCCATTCTTTCCTTTACGGGGAAGTTCGAGTTGTGTCAGTTTGGTTGTGTAACTTCAACGGAAATACCAAATCGTTATTTTAACGATTGGTCCCAATAAAGGTAACTTACCTTATTTGTCACGTTTATAAAATACACGTGTTAATTGTTTTGTTAATATTAAATAAATTTGTTGTTGTTAAATGGCTGTTATTTACTGTTATATCAGTTAAATTGAATTGAATGAGTTTATATTGAGATAACCAATTTGAGTGCAGAGAAGTACAGGTTGGAGGGATCAAACGAGATTCCTCAAATATATTTAATGTTGTTTATTTTCATATTACCATTATATGAACAATTTTGATTGAATGATTGATTTGATTGACCGTTAATCTGAAATTCAACATTTGTTCCATTTTAAACCAATGGGTGATATTAGTTGAGTAATTGGCAGATATGACCTATAAATCAATCATTGTATAAATATGGATTTACCATCAGATGAATCGACTGTAATGAAATTATAAATTTATTTTATAACTGAATATAGATTTTTAAATATATTATTTAAAATGAAGTCTATAAAAGGGAAATAAACCAAACACATATGTGTTAATTGTTTTAACCACAAATCACCATTTTTGCACTAAAAATTAGTCGTGTGCGAAACACGTGCCTCATCTTACTTATTAAATGATTTATAAAGCTAATTCTTATATTACTAAGATGAATAACTAAGTGAGAAAGGATTAATATAATGATTTATAACTGAGATTTATTGTTTGTAAGAAACAATTAAATGAAATTATTTAAATTAATTATAATTTAAATAAGGGACTAACTTGAACTGGTTAACGAAACAACCATGTTTTGAATTGACAAAGTCAACCGTGTTAACTGGATCGATTATTAAATCAATATTTTGAATTTATCTAATGAAATAGTTAATGAATATTTGTTTATATTTTAATAAGATTCTTTTAAAAAAAGGAAAATTACTATTTATTTTAGTCAATAAAGAAGTTAACCACTTATACAGTAGTTAATGATGAATAAAATTATTATTTCTATTAATAATTTAAGAGGTTACTTTTTAATTGGAATTCATTTACAAAGTGATCGAAGTTGAAATGAATCGAATTGAATGGTGAAAAGGGGTTTATGAACGAGTTTTATATTAAAAACCCATGTTTTTATAACGAAGTTATAAAAAGGATTTTAAGCGAATGTGATAGCTTAAATTAAATATTTACTGAATATTTGAAGTTAGAAAAAGGGAATTTAGAAATTGGGAAATGGTATGAAATAACGAAGTGAGATTTATTTCGAGGTTCGAAATGTGATATTCCGAAGTTCGAAATGTTAAGCGGAGTTGAGAATATAAGAAGTAAAAGATTTTAGAAATGGCAATGAATATAAATTGTCGTAAATGATTTACAAACGATTTTGTAAATGGAAGTTAGAATTTGAAATGCAATCGAAATATTTGTTGTCGGTAATAATTTACAAATGGGATATGTAAATTAAGTGAGAGATTTGAAAAAAATGAAATTGTAATAATTGTTACAAATAATAAATTGGTCTATTTGATTTATAAACTAAGGATCTTTAAAAAGGATCATTATGTGATTTGGACAACGCATAAGTTGTCGTAATAATTTGAAAAGGTATAATAAAATGAATGTTAAGAGCTTAGAAATGAAATCTGTAATGTTTGTTACAAATGATAAATGAAGTGTTTTGATAAAAGGGATTCGTATGAGATGTCAATATAAGAGTTGTAAAGGATATAAAGGTAAGATTCATAAATATATTTATATAAGTTTTATTAAGATATTTATATTAGATTCGTTAAAGACAATTATATGATTTAAAAACCAATATGATATTGTTGTTGTAAACAAGTCAAATAATGTTTATAACAGAATTGAAAGTCGTGTATAATATTAAAAAGGATTAATAAAGATTAATCAAGAAGTGTAATAATAGTTTACCTTGTAATTAATTAAGTAAACGGTGTTAAGATATGAATAAGGTTTTCAAAGGAAAACGTGTGGTTAATAAACTTCTATCTATTATGAAGATATGAATGTTGTTGGTCAAAATCTGAGAGGTAAATAAAATACCCCAACTTGAACGGCATCACGATTATCCTAGAATGATATTAGTTTAAAAACGAGAGAAATTGAGGGAAACGTAAGTTATGATTTCTGTAAATAATATTGAAAACTATATTCGAAAAGTTTATAAGAGAATGAAATGATTTTTAAGAATATAATTAATAGATGTTAATTAAAAAGGCCAAGTAATGTCAAGTACTGAATCAGTAAACTCATTTCATTCACCTGATATTACTTGATAGTTAAATAACCGACTATCAAATCTAACCAAATACTATTGTTGTTACGGAAAGACCAGGATCGAATTATATTCGAAAACCATTCCGTCCAGCTAATACGTGGAAGTATTAATTGAAGATGGAGCATTGAAGACCGTGGATCTTCATCAACGGAAGAACCACTTGTTGGATTTCTATGTTTTAGCGACTGGAGATATTTTGACTTGTGATTCTATTGTGAGTGAAATATTCGGATTGCAAGGACTACTCGTTACTGTTCCTTGGGGTGATACCTATATAGGATGTGGTAGGAGGGTGCCTTCGGTTCATCCTGTTCCTGGATGACTTGTATGGACGAGTGTTTGACAAAGTTTTTCCAAAGTGGTCACGTACGTTGATTTCTTCAAACATACCAAGTTGATGGTAGAGAATGGCCATTCTCTTAGCTTAACTAGGGTATTTTTGTGGATGTCAATTGGTGATATCTAGCGGATCTGACGATGTGGCATTCAAAGTGAATGGTGGCTGATGTTCAGAAGAATTAAATAATAATATTATAATGATAAATAAATAAATAAATAAATTTAGACCTCAAGCCTCTTCAACTGGGAAATGGTATAAAATCGGGTAAGTCGCATGGCTATGTGGGTCGCACCATCAAAAGGTTATATCATTACCTGATCTGGTAAAATTAAATGCCTTCAGTTGTCCTTTTATTTTATTTGTATGCTATCGGTTCGGTTGGCTGGCCCCCAACCATGGTAATGATATATTCGGTACTCTCAAGCGAAGTGAGGGGTTGGTCATGTTTAGCTGGGGTTGCAAGATGTTCTTGTTGAATCCCCAATGTATTCATCTCCGGAGGTATATTGTCGGAAGGTGGTCCCCTACCTTGCCATATTTGGAAATCCATTCTCCAGTAAGCGCCTGCAGTTTCGATTGTATACTATATATGTGGAGCGTGAGATGCAAGCGCTCTGCTATATTGATACTTATTTGAATTTAGACACTATTATAAATCAGAAAAGATATTGATTTCAAAAACATTTTGGGTTATCGTAAGGTAAAAACCATCCGTATTTATGTGTGGATTTGGTCTTACGATTATCCTTTTCTTTCAAAATTATTTTGACTTTAAAATCAAGTGTGTGATATCTTTGAACTTAGTAGTTTTTCTCACTTTGGTTCACCAGACTGACACGTCGTTTGTAATGCTCGGGTTAGACCGGGGTGTACAGGTTCAGATTATCAGAAGCTGCGAAGTCCATAAACGAGCTGGAGAAGTCCAGACATATAATATATAGTTGTTATTCGGTTGTGTGTTGTATATGAGGACAGGATATCATAACTGTCCAGATGTGTTGATGTACTCTGATGATTGTAATTATTTTTAAAGCTCTTAATAAAGATTTGTTTTTATATTATATTTTATTCCACAACGATGTGAGATTCTGATTATTTGTTGTGTTGGTTCTTCTTCTTCTTATAATATTTCTTTCTTTCTTATCTCACCCTCTAATTTCTTCTAATACTGTTCTTGTGTTTTCGGTGCTTGAATGTTTGATATGGTGTTTTGTGTCAGTTTTCGGGGTCGAAAATCCACGGTTTTGTAACAGTGGTATCAGAGCTATTGGTTTAGTAATAACCTTGGCTCTGTGGTGTAACTCGATAGAGATGGGGTTAGTAATATCCTAGATTGAGTTGAGTGTATATATACGAGAGCGTATTTGTAAATTCTATATACAAATGTTTTGTATTGTGTTATTTGATCGGTTCAAGTGTTGAGAAGCATTGAACTGTCAATGGATACAGTATTGTTTTGTAAAGAGGGTAAATGAAATAATTTTACCCAAAATATATTTTTGTATAGAAAAGAATAATTTTATTAAATTATTGAGATATTGATTTGTTTGATTGATTTGAATGAAATTCAAATTGGATTAAAAAATTGAATTTGGAATTTAACCTTGTTAAGTGAAATTAAATTAAGATATGGTATTGAAATTAAATATAAATATATAGATTTGGAATTTGAAATTTTAATGAATAATAATTAAATAGAAATTGACCGGGTATTAACCGATTGATGTTCAAATATGTTAAACCAAAGTAAATGTTAATATTGAATGCAAATTCAATTGATTTGGTTGTGTATTAATTTTTGATTTTGAATTGTTTGTTGTTGGATGGTAGATTGTTTGAATAGAAATATTCAACAATTTAATGGAGCTGAATGAATTATAAACTATAGGATAAATTTCCAGCATAATAAAACTGAAATAAAACTGCATATGAATTGAAATTAAGGATTTAAACTTGGGATTGCAAATGAATTGATGTTCGTGTTTGAATTTGGAATTGATGTTGTTATATTTGTTGATTAATGAGATATTATTTAGGAATTTCATATATCTATTACTTATATATTGAATTGAGTTAAGTACAGGTGCCAGATAGTTATGGGGGTTGATTTTGGTTGAATATATCGCACATAAATTGAGCAAATATGCTCAATAGCGCTCGTAAGAGGTATGCTTACGCGAAAATATAAATTTTGGGTTTTTGGTTTTTGTTTTCCGACATGTACATATATTATTTGTTCCTGCGATATCGCAGATGTCACTCCGTACAGGGGAGACTTTGCCGAATTTTTCCGGGAATTTAAGGTGTTAGAAAATTTTCAATATTTTTGAAAATTTTATTTTACTATAATAAATTATTTATCATTTTGAATTAAATTAGGTTTTGAAAATCTATGAGTTCGTAACATTTTTCTTACCTTAGTAATTTCGGGGACGAAATTCTTTTAAGGGGGGAAGAATGTAATGTCACATATTTTTGATAGTTGAATATTTAAATCATGTTATTATTTTAAATATTATATTTGGAATATTAATGGATTTTTAATATTTAATTCGTTTATAAAACGGAGTTGGCACGTTATAATTTATATTTAATTTAAATCGAGCTTGGAATGGCGCGGCAGTTCGTAATATTGAATTTTGAACTTAATTGGATATATAGGATCTGTTTTAAGTTGGAATTCTGTGAAACAAGAAACACTGGAATCTTGTTGATTATAATTTTCATATGGAAGAGAAAAATCCAGATTTATATATTGTTAGTTATGTTTAATTCAATTTTTAAAGTAGTCGCTATGGAAACCATTATTAAAATATAACGTTTATTAATTATTAAATAAGGATTTTAAATATAAATTGGATAACGGTTAACTCAAAATTTACGATATTGAGTTGTATAATTATTATTTAAAGTTGTATATATATCCTGTTTGGGTATATATAATGAAAATAATTTATTATGGTTTAATTGAATTATTTTGGAATTTAATTAATATTTTTATCTATATATTTGATAGCGTTAAAAATGACCATTTTGCAAACGATCTCTGTTTTCGATGAAATTAGTTTCATTGGAACCGTATCATTAAATTGTTGTTAGAAAATTGAATTTCGTGGCAAACCGATGTCGTATGTGACTTCGATGGCCAAAAACGTCTTTGTTTCTATTTAATTGTATAGACTATTTGGACATGGGTAACTTTAAATGAATAGACGACTGGCGAAACAAACTCCAAATTTAATGAAACAAGTTTCATTGGATCTGTTAGGAAGAGGTCTAGTTAAATGTCAAGGTCTCATATTTTTTTGATTTTTCTGTAATTATAGGAATGTTTAACGCTTGATTTTTCGTCGATATTTATAAAGGGCTTTTCATAAACGACATCGAAATTCGACGAAACCTGTCCCATTGGGTCCGAAATATTTTTTTATCCTAAGCTAGCTTAGTTTGTCAAAAACGGAGGTCGTATGTAGGTGTTTTGGAGCGAATTTCTCATAGAAGTTTCATGTATATTAACATAATATTATTTCATACCCAACCCTATATATATATAGTATCCTTTACACTAACACGAAACCTAATTGCGGTCAAAGAAGGATGCGTGGACAAAGTTTTTGGAGCCGCCATTTACAGTAGTGAACGGACAAAATTTCCTGATCCTTCTCCCTCTTAATTCCAAGAATCCGCTCATCTTAACCCAAAACCCGTAACTACGAACTTGTTCATCTTGTTGAGATCGGCACTCCGATCGGTCAAGATCATCGCTGACGAACGATGCAGGCTAGAATTTCATCAAGTCAGCGCAGTGTTCGAGTGGGTTTGTGAGGCAAACGAGAGGACCGGGTCTGGCAAGGCTTACGACGACGGAGGACTTGTGTACGGCGCTACTTCCGACAACTGCTGATCAACGTCCAGTGGAGTATCTGAGGTGCGGAAAACATTGAGATAAGGATGGGTGTTTTGTGAAGTAGTGGGAACATTTGTGAACAGATAAAAAGAAGTTTGGGTGTGGTTTTTCCAAATGGAGCAGCTTCGGGTTCTTAACGCTTGGTGAAGCAGCTAAGTCGACGGTGCATGACAGCTTAAGGGAAGAATGGGGCAAAACGTTAAACTGGGTACAAAGAATTGGACAGTAGAGACAACGTTGATTCAAGGAACAAATGTGAGCAACGTACTGAAGGAAAAAAAAATCTCATATGGAACTAGGCCGATTTTTATATCCTGATAATGTAATTAAATTGCTAACCTAGTTTGGTTAATTAAGCTGCTAACCTAGTTTGGTTAATTAAATTGCTAACATAGTTTGATTAAATAAAGGATTATAATAAATAGTATGGTCTAGGGATTAGTTTGAAAGATGGCAGTTAAGAGTTTATGCGAATGGTGAAGGATAATAGTAGAAGGAATCAGCTTGCTTTAATCAGTTGGAATTAGTTTGCAAATATAAAACTGTCAACCTATATTTTCGAAGAAAAAAATGTAATTAATCTGTTTAAATTAAAGTTTAATTAAATTAGTTAAGGTTTAAACTGTAATTAAGAATTTAATTATTAATTAAATTAGTGTTAGATTAAAATATTGATAACTTAATCGTATGATACCATAATTGGACAAACTAGATGCTATTGGACTCACATCAACGAACGCTGTGCCGTGGAACAGAACTGGACGAAATTGGAATCAACTGGAATTTTTAATTAAATTAAACAACTGTTTAATTTAATTAAAAAATTAGCTGACAATAGAATCAAATCAAGGTGAGTTAAACTCACTTAGTTAACCCACTTATATTTTATATAAGTTGGGTTTTTATTTTGTGTGCTATGGTTGCTAATGGTTGACTGTTTGTTGTTTGTTAAATAGATACTCACATATTGATTGAACCGATGAAATTAAACATCAACGGAAAAACCAAATCGTTATTTTAACGATTGGTCCCTATAAAGGTAACTTATCTTATTGGTCACGTTTATAAAATAAACGTGTTATTTGTTTGAATTGTTTTATTAATGTTAAATAAATTGGCTATTGTTAAATGGCTATTATTTACTGTTATATTAGTTAAATTGAATTGAATGAGTTTATATTGAGATATCAATTTGAGTGCAGAGAAGTACAGGTTGGAGGGATCCAACGGGATTCCTTAAATATATTTAGTGTTGTTTATTTTCATATTACCATTATATGAACTGTTTTGATTGAATGAATGATTTGATTTGTTGACCGTTGATCTGAAATTCAACATTTGTTCCGTTTTAAACCAATGGGTGATATTAGTTGAGTAACTGGCAGTATATGGTCTATAAATCAATCATTGTATAAATATGGATTTACCGTTGGATGAATCGACCGTAATGTAGTTATAAATTTATTTTATAACTGAATATAGATTTTTAAATATATTATGTAAAATGAAATTTATAAAAGGAAATAAACCAAACACATATATGTTGATTGTTTTAACCACAAATCACCATTTTTCTACCAAAAATCAGTCGTGCGCAAAGCACGTGCCTCATCTTACTTATTAAATGATTTATAAAGCTAATTCTTATATTACTAAGATGAATAAGTAAGTGAGTAAGGATTAATATAATGATTTATAACTGAGATTTATTGTTTGTAAGAAACAAGTAAATGAAATTATTTAAATTAATTATAATATTGATTAATTTAGATAAGGGACTAACTTGAACTAGTTAACGAAATAACCGTGTTTTGAATTGACAAAGTCAACCGTGTTAACTGGATTGATTATTTGATCAATTTGTTTGAATTTATCTAATGAAATAGTTAATGAATATTTGTTTAAATTTTAATAAGATTATTAAAAAAAGGAAAATTACTATTTATTTTAGTCAATAAAGAAGTTAACCACTTATACAGTAGTTAATGATGAATAAAATTATTATTTCAATTAATAATTTAAGAGGTTACTTTTTAATTGGAATTCATTTACAAAGTGATCGAAGTTGAAATGAATCGAATTGAATGGTGAAAAGGGGTTCATGAACGAGTTTTATATTAAAAACCCGTGTTTCTATAACGAAGTTATAAAAAGGATTTTAAGCAAATGTGATAGCTTAAATTAAATATTTACTGAATATTTGAAGTTAGAAAAGGGAATTTAGAAATTGGGAAATGGTATGAAATAACGAAGTGAGATTAATTTCGAGGTTCGAAATGTGATATTCCGAAGTTCGGAATGTTAAGCGAAGTTGAGAGTATAAGAAGTAAAAGATTTTGGTAATGGTAATGAATATAAATTGTCGTAAATGATTAACAAACGATTTTGTAAATGGAAGTTAGGATTTGAAATGTAATCGAAATATTTGTTGTCGATAATAATTTACAAATGGGATTTGTAAATGAAGTGAGAGATTAAAAAAAATGAATTTGTAATAATTGTTACAAATAATAAATTGGTCTATTTGATTTGTAAACTAAGGATCTTTAAAAAGGATCGCTATGTGATTTTAGACAATGCATAAGTTGTCATAATAATTTGAAAAGGTATAACAAAATGAGTGTTAAGAGTTTAGAAATGAAATCTGCAACGTTTGTTACAGATGATAAATGAATTGTTTTGATAAAAGGGATTCGTATGAGATGTCAATATACGAGTTGTAAAGGATGTAAAGGTAAAATTCATAAATATATTTATATAAGATTTATTAAGATGTTTATATTAGATTTGTTAAAGGCAGTTATATATGATTTAAAATCGAATATCATATTGTTGTTGCAAACAAGTCAAAGAATGTTTATAATTGAATCGAAAGTCGAGTGTAATATTAAAAAGGATTAATAAAGATTAACCGAGAAGTGTAATAATAGTTTACTTAATAGTTAATTAAGTAAACGGTGTTGAGATATAAATAAGGTTTTCAAAGGAAAACGTGTGGTTAATAACCTTCAATATATTATGAAGATATGAATGTTGTTAGTCAAGGTCTGAGAGGTAAATAAAATACCCCAACTTGAACGGCTTCACGGTTACCCTAGAATGATATTAGTTTATAAATGAGAGAAACTGAGGGAAACATAAGTTATGATTTCCGTAAATAATACTGAAAACTGTATTCGAAAAGTTTATAAGCGAATGAAATGATTTTTAAGAATATAATTAACAGATGTTAATTAAAAAGGCCAATTAATGTCAAGTACTGAATCAGTAAACTCGTTTCATTCACCTGATATTATTTGATAGTTAAATAACTGACTATCAAATAGTTAAATAACCGACTAGAACAAACACGATTGTTTTTACGGAAAGACCGGAATCGAATTATATTCAAAAGCCATTCTGTCCATCTAATACGTGGAAATGTTAATTGAAGATGGAGCATTGAAGACCGTGGATCTTCATCAACGGAAGAACCACTTGTTGAATTTCTCTAGTTTAGTGGCCGGAGATATTTGGACTTGTGATTCTGTCGTGCATGAAATCTTCAGATTCCAAGGACTACTCGTTACTAATCCTTGGGGTGATACCTATATAGGATGTGGTAGGAGGGTGCCTTCGATTCATCCTGTTCCTAGATGACTTGTATGGACGAGTGTCTGATAGAGTATTTCCAAAGTGGTCATGTACGTTGATTTCTTCGAACTTACCAAGTTGATGGTAGATAATGACCATTCTCTTAGCTTAACTAGGGTATTTTTGTGGATGTCAATTAGTGATATCTAGCGGATCTGACGATGTGGCATTCAAAGTGAATGGTGGTTAATGTTCAGAAGAATTAAATAATAATATTATAATGATTAATTAATTAATAATTAATTTAGACCTCAAGCCTCTTCAACCTGGAAATGGTATAAAATCGGGTAGGTCGCATGGCTATGTGGGTCACACCCATCAAAAGGGTATATCATTACCTGATTTGGTGAAACTAAATGCCCTCGGGTTTCCCTTTATTTTATTTGTATGCTATCGGTTCGGTTGGCTGGCCCCCAACCGTGGTAATGATATATTCGATACTCTCAAGCGAAGTGAGGGGCTGGTCTTATTTAGCTGGGGTTGCAAGATGTTCTTGTTGCATCCCAATGTATTCATCTCCGGGGTACATTGTCATAATGTTGTTCCATACCTTGCTATAGTTGGAAATCCATTCTCTAATAAGCGCTTGCGGTTTTGATTGTATACTACGTTCTGCTATATTGATATTTATTTGTATTTAGACACTATTATAATATCAGAAAAGATATTGATTTCAAAAACATTTTGGGTTATCGTAAGGTAAAAACCATCCGTATTTATGTGTGGATTTGGTCTTACGATTATCCGTTTCTTTCAAAAATATTTTGACTTTAAAATCAAGTGTGTGATATCTTTAAACTTAGTAGGTTTTCTCACTCTGGTCCACCAGACTGACCCGTCGTTTGTAATGCTCGGGTTAGACCAGGGTGTACAGGTTCAGATTATCAGATGCTGCGAAGTCCATATACGAGCTAGAGAAGTCCAGACGTATGATATATAGTTTTTATTCCGCTATGTGTTGTATATGAGGACAGGATATTATAACTGTCCAGATATGTTGATGTACTCTGATGATTGTAAGTATTTTTAAAGCTTTCAGTATAGATTTGTTTTTATATTATATTTTGTTCCACTACCATGTGAGATTCTAATTATGTGTTGTTTTGGTTCTTCTTCTTCTTCTATTCTAATATTTCTTTCTTTCTTATCTCACCCACTAATTTCTTCTAATAACGTTCCTGTGTTTTTGATGCTTGAATGTTTGACATGGTGTTTTGTGTCAATTTTCGGGGTCGAAAATCCACGGTCCGTTACAAGAATTTTGATCTTTTCCTTAAGCTCGTGATTTTCAGTAGTAAGAGCATCGTTTTTCTCTTTTTGAGTTTCAATTTCTTGACTAAAAATAGATAATTGAGAATCAATATTAGATGATGATTCTTGAATTTTTAAAGTTCTTCTAATATTTTCTTCTCGTCTTTTAACATATCCCGTTCAAACACTGCTCTACTCAAATCAACTTTGGCTTCTTTGAATTGTCGTTTTATGTCTTTATATTTAACTATCAATTCAACATTAATATCAAGTACTTCATCAAATGTAGGAATTTGTACCTCATCTTCTGCTGCCATGAAATAAACGTTTGCTTGTTCATTTTCTATATCACTTTCACTTTCCAATGAAGATGAATCTGAATCATCCCATGTCACTGAGAATGCTCGTTTCTTAGATTTGTCCCTTTTGTATTTGAATTTGTCTTTTTCTGACTTCTTCTTTTGCTCCGGACAATCCTTGTGCATGTGCCCCTTTTTGTGGTAGTTGAAACAATCTATAGTGGATGATGATGGTTTAATTGATCCAGTTTTCTTTTTGTTATAACGACTGGCTTTTCGTTGTTTCAGGATTTTTTTGAAACCTTTTGCAATGAACGCCAGATCTTTTTCATCAGAATCTGATTCATCTTCATCTTTTTTAGCATGTGTTAGACCAAAAATTGGCACTAACACCCAAATGCAGATCACAGATCACATAATGCAGAAAATGATAAATAAGAGGGAATACATGAGGTTTTTATAGTGGTTTGGCTGTAGATGTAGCCTACATCCACTTTATAATCTTATTGTTATACTGACAGATTACAAGAATCAGTTACATGCAGACATGCAATCCGTGTGTTTAATTGAGATTACAAGAGCATAATTTAAATGCAAGAAGGTGCAAAATCCTTGCACTCAGCAATGGTGGAAGCCATAGAGATGTATAAGAAAGGACTTAGCCAAAAGTTAGAGAGAATATCCCCTTAAAATTCCATGTAGAGGTGTATTTATAGCTGTAGGAGGGTTTCTGGGTTGACCGGTTCGTGATGCGGTACGTGGCACCCGATCCGGGAAAGGAGTGCAAATAGCCTTGAGAATAGGTCAATATGTGAGAAGTAGTGCGTCAGTCGCAGGCAGTTCGTGACCCCTATGTTCTCCATGAGTCGGTGTGACGAGATGAGGTGAGGAGTTGGTGAAGATGGTCGCGAGGCGATCGGGTCGTGGTCCGTGAGAGCATCACGAATCGAGTCGTGATCCAGGGGTACACCACGAATGGGTCGTGTTCCAGGAGTCTACCATGAACTGGGTGGTGGCCCACGAGCCGAGTGAGGGGGCGAGCTGGTCCAGGAAGATGACGCTTCGTCACTACATCCAAGTGATGGCCAATCCAAGATTCTACGCGTGTTTACGGAAACGGGCATAACTTTCAAACCGTAAGTCCGATTGAGCCAAACGAAAGCTCAACCTGAAGCTAATTCAGAGGGCTACAAGAATTACGGAACTTAGCTATGTAATTACTGTTTTCGTGCCCAAAAGAGTTCGTCTGATAGGAGTTTCGGGCCTGTTTAGGTTGATGTTGCGATTTCGACCACATCACTCCATGTCTTCTGACGTTTTTTTCCACCGCTTGAGCATGTTATTATCCAGGAATTCCATGTGTGACAGATTTTACCAAAAAGTGTGTCAATAAGTTTACCCCCTAAAACATATCTTTCTGGTTGAAGGAAGATGTGTTCTGGATAATCCATGAGATCCATAATCCGTTCCTGCAAAAAGATAAGACAAACAATGCAAAAATGGTTCCGAGACGGCCTTACCAGAGTAAGACGACTAAGGAAATGCTGTGAGGATCCAAGACAGCTTTACTGGAGTAAGACGACCGAGGAAATGCTTTGAGGATCCACAACGGCCTTACCAGAGTAAGACGACCGAGGAAATGCTATAAGGATCCACGACGGCCTTACCGGAGTAAGACGACCGAGGAAATACTAATGCGGTTTGTTTATACTGGACGGATCCAGTTGGGAGCCGGAGCTCATCAATGATCTTTATTGATTCATGAAAGCTAAGCGGAAGTTATTCTAACCCTGAACACGACTAGAGACTACCGGTCGGTTCCGTGCGTGTGGGCCGATGTTGCCATGCTTAATGCATGCAGAGAAAACAAAGAAGGACGAGAAGTCGCCTTAATGCCTAAAAAACATGGACTACGGACCGGAGTCCGGCAAACTGAAAAGATCTGAGGAGTGGGATCAGCGTATGATAATCCCGCGATTGCTCGATCCAGGATTGTTCCCTCTTCGGGGAATAGGTGGTGGCAACGCAGGTGTAGGCGCTGTTGGTTGAGTGACATACTCGTCTAGCTCTCCTCGTCTGTCCCAGTCCTCAATAAGGTCCCGCAAGTGTCTGCAGTCATCAGTTTTATGACCGTCTATGTCATGAAATATGCAATTCCTTCCGGAGTTGCATTGTGCTAGCGCTGGCTCCCTCTTGGGAGGTCTTGGACATGGGGTAGCGCCTCTTGTATCCATGTAGATGTTGCTCAGACTGTCATACAGTTCAGTGTATCCTTCATATTTGGGCCCTCTCCGAGGCTGATTGTTGCGATCATTCTTGGCATCGGCTTTTCCTTTGTCTTTTCCAAGACCAGACGGTTCTTCGTCTTTAAGCATATTGACATCGAGAATGCATTTCTCAGAAGTTGCATCTTCTTCCCATAGAAATCTATCTGCTTCAAGGTAGAATTCGCCGAGATTTCATGGTGGATCTCGGTACAAGGATTTTTTAAATTCCGAGTTATCTAGAACGTCGGATACTGCTGCCATCAATACCATGGGTGGTTCAGGGCGATCAACTGATGCTGCTGCAATGTTGAATCTTTCCAGGAATGAACGTAGAGTATCTCTGGGCCTCTGCTTGATTGTAGTGATTGACATGACATTCTTGGGCCATGCAATGTGAACCCGAAATTGTTCAATAAAGCGTGCGACCAACATGTTCCAACTACTAATTGATTCTGTTTCTAGCTGTCGAATCCACATAGCGGCTTTATTGTTCAGAAAGAGAGGAAAGCACTTTGCCATGACGTTTTCTGATGCCAATTGAACTTCCATATGCCGTTTGTAGCGCATCAGGTGCACAGTAGGATCTGTCCTTCCGTTGTAGGGCTCCAGTTGTGGAAGTTTGAAATCCGGTGGATTGCGGGAATTCCTGATTTCCTGAGTGAAAGGAGTGTGGTTGATGTCATCCACGTCATTCGGATAAGTGCGGCCTCTTGAGAGGCATTCAATCATATCTGCTAGCCGATTTCCTTCAAAAAGTTGTTGCAAGTTGCCAAGATCAGAGCTGGTGCCCCTAGCGTTGAATGCCTGAGAGTGAGGAAGCTGTTAATGAGCTGCTAGGAGCGGATCACGGAGGCTTGTTCGTGGAGTAAGGGGCTCGCGGTTCGCGACTCGCGATCCAGGGTTGTGAATGTCGATTCGTGGTTCGAGGGGGGCGATCCGATCGGGTCATGGGCGACCGCTCCTGATTCTGCCTCACGAGCTGCTCCAGGCTGTGTCTCACGAGACGAGTTTTGCTGCTGGGCGAGGGGGTTGCCCTCGAGTCTGAGTGATACACGAGCCGCTTCAATGGATTCGCTTCCAGTGACTTGAATGTTGCTTGGCCTTCCATCCATCCGAGCGAAGAATCCGTCCATCATCTCCTGTTGTTTTCGGAGGAGATCGTTTGCCTTGCCATTTGATCTCTCAACTCAGCGAGAACGCCGTCCATCTCGTCTCTAGTTAAGTATGCCGATGGATTTTCATGTGAGGAAGCCTCATGGCTTGCCTCGTTTCTCGTGCCTTAATTGCTAACATCCTTAGTACCCTCAGTGCGGGAGAAAGTTCCACACTTCTTTCTTTTAACCATTGATCCAATAGCCAAGCAAATCGATTCCTTTAGAGATAGAAATTGAAGTAGTATCGTATGCCCCCTTCCTGGCGCGCAAAAATGTTTGACCAAAAATTGTCACTAACACCCCAAATGCAGATCACATATCATAGAATGCAGAAAATTATAAATAAGAAAGAACACACGAGGTTTTTATAGTGGTTCGACTGTAGATGTATCCTACGTCCACTTTATAATCTTATTGTTATACTGACATATTACAAGAATCAGTTACATGCAGACACACAATCCGTGTGTTTCATTGAGATTACAAGAGCAGAATTTAGATGTAAGAAGGTGCAAAATCCTTGCACTCAGTAACGGTGGAAGCCGTAGATATGTATGAGAAAGGCCTTAGCCAAAATTCAAAGAGAATATTCCCTTAAAATTCCATGTAGAGGTATATTTATAGCTGTTGGAGGGCTTCTGGGTTGATCGGTTCGTGATGGGGTACGTGACACCCGATCTGGGAAAGTAGGAGTGCAAAATAGCCTTGAGAATAAGTCAATATGTGAGCAGTAGTGCATCAGTTCCAGGCGGTTCATGACCTCTATGTGCTCCACGAGCCGGTGTAACGAGCATAGGTGAGGAGCTGGTGAAGATGGTGGCGAGGCGATCGGGTCGTGGTACCTGAGATCATCACGAATCGGGTCGTGATCCAGGGGTACACCACGAATGGGCCGTGGTCCAGGGGTCCACCACGAACCGGGTGGTGGCCCACGAGCCGAGTGAGGGGGCGAGCTGGTCCAGGAAGATGACGCTTCGTCACTACATCCAAGTGATGGCCAGTCCAAGCTTCTACGCGCGTTTACGAAAACGGGAATAACTTTCAAACCGTAAGTCCGATTGAGCCAAACGAAAGCTCAACCCGAAGCTAATTCAGAGGGCTACAAGAATTACGGAGCTTTGCTCCATAATTACTGTTTTCGTGCCCAAAAGAGTTCGTCTGATAGGAGTTTCGGGCCTGTTTTGGTTGATGTTGCGATTTCGACCACATCACTCCATGTCTTCTGACGTTGTTTCCACCGCTTGAGCATGTTATTATCCAGGAATTCCATGTGTGATAGATTTTACCAAAAAGTGTGTCAACAAGTTTTCCCCCTAGAACATATCTTTCTGGTTGAAGGAAGGTTTGTTATGGATAATCCATGAGATCCATAATCCGTACCTGCAAAAAGATAAGACAAACAATGCAAAAATGGTTCCGAGACGGCCTTACCGGAGTAAGACGACCAAGGAAATGCTATAAGGATCCACGACAGCCTTACCGGAGTAAAACGACCGAGGAAATGCTGTGAGGATCCACGACGGCCTTACCGGAGTAAGACGACCGAGGAAATGCTGTGAGGATCCACGACGGCCTTACCAGAGTAAGACGACCGAGGAAATGCAGTGAGGATCCACGACGGCCTTATCAGAGTAAGACGACTGAGGAAATGCAGTGAGGATCCATGACGGCCTTTCCGGAGTAAGACGACCGAGGAAATGCTATGAGGATCCACGACGGCCTTACCGGAGTAAGACGACCGAGGAAATGCTAATGCGGTTTGTTTATACTAGACGGATCCAGTTTGTAGCCGGAGCTCATCAATGATCTTTATTGATTCATGAAAGCTAAGCGGAAGTTATTCTGACCCTGAACACGACTAGAGACTACCGGTCGATTCCGTGCATGTGGGCCGATGTTGCCATGCTTATTGCATGCAGAGAAAACAAAGAAGGACGAGAAGTCGCCTTAATGCCTAAAAAACATGGACTACGGAACGGAGTCCAGCAAACTGAAAAGATCTGAGGAGTGGGATCAGCGTATGATAATCCCACGATTGCTCTATCCAGGATTTTTCCCTCTCCGGGGAATAAGTGGTGGCAGCGCAGGTATAGGCACTGATGGTTGAGTGACATACTCGGCTAGCTCTCCTCGTCTGACCCGGTCCTCAATAAGGTCCCGCAAGTGTCTGCAGTCATCAGTGTTATGACCGTCTATGTCATGAAATATGCAATGCCATCCAGAGCTGCCATGTGCTAGCGTTGGCTCCTTCTTGGGAGGTCTTGGATATAGGGTAGCGCCCCCCGTATCCATGTAGATGTTGCTCAGACTGTCATTCAGTCCAGTGTATCTTTCATATTTGGGCCCTCTCCGAGGCTGATTGTTGCGATCATTCTTGGCATCGGCTTTTCCTTTGTCTTTTCCAGAATCAGACGGTTCTTCGTCTTTAAGCATATTGACATCGAGAATGCATTTCTCGGATGTTGCATCTTCTTCCCATAGAAATCTATCTGCTTCAAGGTAGAATTCGTCGAGATTTCGTGGTGGATCTCGGTACAAGGATTTTTTAAATTCCGAGTTATCTAGAACGTTGGATACTGCTGCCATCAATACCATGGATGGTTCAGGGCGATCAACTGATGCTGCTGCAACATTGAATCTTTCCAGGAATAATCTCTGGGCCTCTTCTTGATTGTAGTGAGTGACATGACATTCTTGGGCCATGCAATGTGAACCCGAAATTGTTCAATAAAGCGTGCGACCAACGTGTTCCAACTGCTGATTGATTCTGTTTCTAGCTGTCGAATCCACATAGCGACTTTATTGGTCAGAAAGAGAGGAAAGAACTTTGCCATGATGTTTTCTGATGTCGATTGAACTTCCATATTCCGTTTGTAGCGCATCAGGTGCACAGTAGGATCTGTCCTTCCGTTGTAGAGCTCCAGTTGTGGAAGTTTGAAAATCGGTGGATTGCGGGAATTCCTGATTTCCTGAGTGAAAGGAGTGTGGTTGACGTCATCCACGTCATTCTGATAAGTGCGGCCTCTTGAGAGGCGTTCAATCATATTTGCTAGCCGATTTCCTTTAAAAAGTTGTTGCAAGTTTCCAAGATCAGAGCTGGTGCCCCTAGCGTTGAATGCCTGAGAGTGAGGAAGCTGTTGATGAGTTGCTGGGAGCGGATCGCAGAGGCTGGTTCATGGAGTAAGGGGCTCGCGGTTCGCGGCTTGCGATCCAGGGTTGTGAATGTCAGTTCATGGTTCGAGGGGGGGCGATCTGATTGGGTCGTGGGCGAAAGCTCCTGATTCTGCCTCACGAGCTGCTCCAGGCTGTGTCTCATGAGCCGAGTTTTGCTGCTGGGCGAGGGGGTTGCCCCCGAGTCCGAGTGATACACGAGCCGCTTCAATGGCTTCGTTTCCAATGACTTGAATGTTGCTTGGCCTTCCATCCATCCGAGCGAAGAATCCGTCCATCATCTCCTGTTGTTTTCGGAGGAGATCGTTTTGGCTTGCCATTTGATCTATCAACTCAGCGAGATCGCCGTCCATCTCGTCTTTAGTTAAGTATGCCGATGGATTTTCATGAGAGGAAGCCTCATGGCTTGCCTCGTTTCTCGTGCCTTCATTGCCAACATCCTCAGTACCCTCTGTGCGGGAGAAATTTCCATCCTTCTTTCTTTTAACCATTGATCTAATAGCCAAGCAAATCGATTCCTTTAGAGATAGAAATTGAAGTAGTATCGTATGCCCCATTCCTGGCGTGCCAAAATATTAGACCAAAAATTGGCACTAACACCCAAATGCAGATCACATATCATAGAATGCAGAAAATTATAAATAAGAAAGAACACACAAGGTTTTTATAGTGGTTCGGCTATAGATGTAGCTTACATCCACTTTATAATCTTATTGTTATACTGATAGATTATAAGAATCAGTTACATGCAGACACGCAATCCGTGTGTTTCATTGAGATTACAAGAGCAGAATTTAGATGTAAGAAGGTGCAAAATCCGTGCACTCAGCAATGGTGGAAGCCGTAGAGATGTATGAGAAAGGCCTTAGCCAAAAGTCAGAGAGAATATCCCCTTAAAATTCCATGTAGAGGTGTATTTATAGCTGTAGGAGGGCTTTTGGGTTGACCGGTTCGTGATGGGGTACGTGGCACCCGATCCGGGAAAGTGGGAGTGCAAATAGCGTTGAGAATAGGTCAATATGTGAGCAGTAGTGCGTCAGTCCCAGGCGGTTCGTGACCCCTATGTGCTCCGCGAGCCGGTTTGACGAGATAAGGTTAGGATCTGGTAAAGATGGTAGCGAGGCGATCGAGTCGTGGTCCCTGAGAGCATCACAAATCGGGTCGTGATCCAGGGGTACACCACGAATGGGCCGTGGTCCAGGGGTCCACCACAATTCGGGTGGTGGCCCAAGAGCCGAGTGAGGGGGCGAGCTGGTCCCGAAAGATGACGCTTCGTCACTACATCCAAGTGATGGCCAGTCAAAGCTTCTACGCGCGTTTACGGAAACGGGCATAACTTTCAAACCGTAAGTCCGATTGAACCAAACAAAAGCTCAACCTAAAGCTAATTTAGAGGGCTACAAGTATTACAAAGCTTAGCCCTGTAATTGCTGTTTTCGTGCCCAAAAGAGGTCATCTGATAGGAGTTTCAGGCCTGTTTAGGTTGATGTTGCGATTTCGACCAAATCACTCCATGTCTTCTGACGTTGTTTCCACCGCTTGAGCATGTTATTATCCAGGAATTCCATGTGTGACAGCTTTTACCAAAAAGTGTGTCAACAGCTTGGAATGCCACATTTTCTTTTCTTTTTTTTTGTTCCTTTCTAGCCTGCAAATTAGCTTCATAGGACATTAGATTCCCTATCAATTCATCTGGCTTCACGACGGAAAGGTCTTCAATTGCTAATACTTTTCCTTCCCATTCACTAGTCAGAGAATGTAGGACTTTTGTTGTCCTAATCCGATAAGAGCATGGTGAATAGTTTGAAATCGTGAATACGTATCATTGATTGTCTCATTTGGCTTAATCTTGAAATTTTGAAACTGACTTTTCAGCATGGCTATTTTGGCTTATTTTACCTTGTTAGTACCTTCATGAGTGGTTTTCAGCGTTTGCCAAATTTGGTATGATGCGGTACATATACTAACACGGTCATATTCATTTTGATCTAATGCACAAAACAACATGTTTATTGCTTTTGCATTTATAGCTGCTGCAGTTTTCTCAGTCAGTTTCCATTCTGAACAATCAGTTGTTGGATTCACTATTTCTTTTTGGGTAGCATTCCAGGCATCGTAGCTATTTGACTGAATAAAGAAAGACATATGTGTCGCCCAATAGCTATAGTTAAGACCATTGAAGAATGGAGTTCTTTATGTAGATTGACCTTCCGTGTAAGTGGTGTTTTGAGTGATAGTGCTGGTACTTGCGTTATTCACCATATTACTAGAATATATCAAATAATTGTGTTACGGTTATATGATGATTGTGCTCTGATACCAAATGAAGATTACATACGTACTAATACAGTACACACAGATCGTGTAATATGGTGTATGACATAAAAATATACATCAATTATGAAAGAAAATATAAGGTGATATAAATATCAGTTAATCACAGATATGTAATAGTAAATGCAGTAAAATAGAAAAATCACACGAGGGATTTTTATACTGGTTCGGAGCACTGTCCTACATCCAGTCTCAGACTTCTATCTGGATTTTCACTAACAACCACCTCGCTTCACCCGGAGGAACAGGTTTACAACACCCGAGCAGACGAACAGGATTTCACGCCTCTAACAACAACAAAGACTTCAACACGTGCCTCTTACAACACCAAGGACTTCAACTAAGATGAATACAATTGTTGTAGACAGTATGTGTTCTTGATAACACGAATTTGTCACTTGTAGTACAACCTTCCTATAATCTTATCCTCAAATAGAATATTTGTGTATATGAAGATTTGGAAGTGGATATCGTATTTAATCAAAATAATATTAAATAGATTCTAGGATTCAAACGATATATTATTGATTATGAGTAAATGAGAGCTTGAGAATATAGAAATGAGATCAATAAATTATAGATAGTAATCAAGTCAAAATTCATTAAGGTTAGTTGAATGAAACGATGATCTCATGGTGATTATATAGAGAATAAATAGTTGTAACCCTTTGTGAAGAGTAACGAACAATAGCCATGATTATTGGTAAAGAGAAGGAGATACGTAACTTGTTTGGCAATGTCTGGTGTGTATTGTATGCTACAATCCTTGTGCATTTCATGCTTAAGTTATGGTATTTGTATGATATCTACTCCTTTTTGTCGATGACAAAGGGGATAAAAATGTTACTAACAATATGTTTTGCAGATTTTTTGAATATATATTTCAGGGGGAGTACATATTCCGGGGGAGTTAGAAACACTTTCAGAGCATGTTGTCATCAATCAAAAAGGAGGAGAATGTTGAATCAAGGAATTCATGGCATTTTGATTAATGACAAGGAGAAGTTTCAAGATCGACAAAAAGAAGAGATTCAATGGTATTAAAAGTTAGAGGTTGATTATTTAGTAATTTAGTTGTGTTAAAAATATTAAAATCTATCCTCAAATAATCATATACCTCAGTAGTTTGAATATATATATATATATATGTATATGTATATATATGAATTCATTGTGCATAATGCCAGAAACCGGTCGACCGGTTTCAATACGTGCGGTCAACCGTTTCTGGGCAGAAATGCACAATGAACGTGCACACATGTATATAACGTATATGTATTCAAATACCAGTCTACTGGTCATTTTTTACTTGTCGACTGGTCTTCGAACTGAAAGCAACTCTTCGTACAGACACCTTCATTCATCAATGGTTGCTTCCTTTTCCTTTCATCAAAAATCATTTCTATTCAATACTTCTCTTCACCAATATTTGCAACTCTTTATCCTCTATAAATACAACATGAAATCATCAATTCCATATAACAAATTATTTCTATCTATTGCTGATTTCATTCTTGATCATTCAAAGCACTCAAAAGCTCATAATCTTCTTATATCGCTGTTGAATCCTATAATCTACATACTGTTCTTTTGATTCAAACACGATATCATCTTCCAAATCTTCACGAATTCAAATTCTATTTGAGGATAAGATTATAGGAAGGTTGTACAAGAATTGACAAATTTGTGTTATTAAGAACACACATTGTCAAATTACAAGTCAACTCATCTTGTGTGAAGTCCTCCGTGTTGTGAGAGGCAAAGATGTGAAGTCCTCCGTGTTGTGAGAGGCAAAGTTGTGAAGTCCTCGTGTTGTAAGAGGCATGAAATCCCGTTCGGCTGCTCGGGTATTGTGAACCTGTTCCTCCGGGTGAAGCGAGATAGTTGATCAGTGAAAATCCAGAGAGAGGTTTGGGACTGGACGTAGGACGGTGCTCCGAACCAGTATAAAAATCCCTGGTGTGATTTTCCTTTTATTGCATTTACATATCTGTGATACTGTTTTTGTGAGATCTTTCTATTTCATATTTATTTGCATAACTATTGTATTAGACAAATAGTTGTGTGTTATTCCATATTACACGATTCGAGTGTACTATTACCTGACAAGTACTCGCACTCACACTTTCATAGGTCAAACTGTATAATTAAAAATCAACAAAGGAAATATATGGCGTCAACATATAAGTAGGTCAAACCGTTTGATTAAAATTCAACAATATAAAATTTACTATCACTATTGAAAAATGTTGATAGAACATATTGAATAATTTGGATTTAAATTTGGTTGCAGATTCCGAAACTGCCAGATATAGACCCATTAGTCCAGAAAAGTGCATCACTTGCATCCAGCATAGCGAATCGGGCACCATTTAGTGAGCTTGCTAGATGAGAACCTCATCCCTTCACATTTATTCATGTACATAGAACTAATTTATCCGTATCATATATAGTTTTCATTCTAACAAACAACAAACAAACTTCAACTTTGTATCACATTTGTGATAAATAACACTACAATATTTTTGTTGTATATTCTTTAACAATAAATATCAATGAAAGGGATTTTTCTTCTTCTTATAATCACACAAAAAGTATGTCATCATAAACATATTAGTACGTTTGGTCATATATATGTGAAACAATCGTTGTGTAGTCATGAATGTTTAAACTGAATGCAAGTCGTTTTATATTCCTTTTTACTGTACATTGTTTATTACGACAGTACTTAGTTCGTGATTGTGAAATTATACTCATATTCCTTTCTGTGAATTGATTGAAGGAAGCCGTGCAATTGCACGGGACCGATCTAGTAAATATTCTATAGTATCCTGCTAATCCCAGTAAACTATGAACTTCCATTGGAGTCCACGGTTGCTTCCATTGCTGTATAACTTCTACCTTGATTGGATCTACCTACCCCATTCACAATATGTCCTAGAAATCTTACTTTTTACTGCCATAAATGACATTTATAAAACTTTGCCCTCAACACATACTTTCGTAGGGTCCCCAATACTACCTTCAGATGATATCGATGTTCTTCCTCCGTCTTTGAATAGACTAGGATGTCGTCGATAAAAACTAGGACAAACTTATTGAGGATTTTCCTAAAAACCTGTTTCATCAGATCTACGAAATAAGCTGATGCATTGGTTAGCCCAAAAGGCATAACCGACCATTCATAGAAGAAATCCGGTCCTCTAAAAGCGGTTAGAGGAATACTATCTTTGGCAATTCTTAACTGGTGAAATCCCGTTGCTAAGTCCATTTGAGAAAACACCGTTGCTCCATGAAGTTGATCAAAAAGGTCATCGATACGAGGTAGAGGGTATTTATTTCTAATGGTTACCTCGTTCAATTCACGATAATCTACACGTAGCCTTGGTGAACCATCGGATTTAACACAACAAATACCACTGTCGAACCCCAGCTTGAGAAGCTTGATCTTATCAGTCCCCTATTCAACAAATCTTAAGTTTGGTTCATTAGCTCCATTACTTCTCTCAAAGCCATTCGTCTTTTCAGTTGAACGATTGGTCTCACTCCAGGAATTAAGTCTATTCGAAATTCTATTTCATGATAAGGGGGTGAACTTTTAACTTCTTCAAATATGTCAGGGAAATCTCTGACTACCTCTAATGTTTTCAAATTTTCTTATGGTGCTTCCAAGGCATATAAGAAACTACAGGTATGAATACCGAGTTTTCCACATAATACTTTGGCTTTTCTTCCTATAGTGGTTATCAAAGTTGCCTTTTCCTTATCGTATTTTATTTTGGTATGAAAATTACCCAACCACTCCAAACCAAGAATAAGGTCAAAGCCATTAAAATCCAAAACAAAAAAAAAATCAAAGAGGAAGAGATGAGAAAGATAGAAGATAGCCTTATTGTTACAGACCATTTCCAATTTTGTTTTCCCAATTATAGGGTTGGATACACAAATAGGATCTTGTGAAATTCTTGGGGTAAGATGAATTTTTTTTACTGACTCGAGAGAAATGAAACTATGCGAGGCATCGGTATCAAATAGAACATGAATATAACCTCCATTTAAAATTAAGGTACCTTCCGAGACTCCTTTCCCTTTTACATCAGCTTAGTTAATGGCTCGTTCTTAATTGCATACACCTTAGGCTGGGTCACTCTCTTTGACAACATACAATCTTTCACCATGTGGCCTGGTTGATGATAGTTATGGCAAAGCGTCTTCTGAACTATCTCACTTACTGATCCAAACTGTTGTTGTCAAGATGGGTGTTGAGTCTTAACTCCCGGATTTTTGCAGAATCTGGCTATATGGCCCTTCTATTAACAATTTTTGATGGTGTCTTTTGAGTAACTTCTTGATCCCTTACCTTCCATTTTTCCCTTTCCTTTGTTCTTCCATTTTTCTTTATTTTCCAGTTGGCTTTGTTCTTCCTTATGGGGTGGAATTTCCTTTTACTGGGATTGGCCTTACTAGCTCCGCTACTGGGTGTTGTTGCCGTAGCCTTTTTCTTTTCCAAAGCCTCATATCGAAGTGCCATATCCACCAAATCAACAAAAGGTACTTTCAGGTGTCCAACCATCTTCACATGAAAACTCTCCCTTAGACCATCTACAAACATTTCATTTTTCTTAAGCGAGGTGTTGATCAGCTCTGGACGAAAACAAGAAAGTTCATTAAAATTGTTTTCATGCTCGGCTACAGACATATTCCCTTTTTTGAGATCCATAAAATCTCGATACATTCTGGTTTTTCCTGTAGCAGGGAAAAAACTGATCTTCAAATTTTTCCTTAAATCTTTCCCAAGAAATTTTTTCTTCTGAAGTATTGGCTATTTGAGAGTCTCACTAGGCAACGGTTGCATCTTGGAGTTTCCACAATGCTATGAGTCGCTTTTGCTAATCAGATAATTTCAGTCCATTGAAAATTTTCTCGTAAGTTCGCAGCGAGTTCTTGGTCTCGAGAATGGATTCGGTTCCGTTGAAAGTTTTTCCTCCTGAGGTGGCAAAATCCTTGCAAGTAGTGACAAAGTTAGATTGAGGTTGTACCGGAGTTACTTCTCCTGCAGTCTCAACTCGATTTTGATTGGGAGTACGTCCATTTGTTGTGGTGGTACTACTAGCACCTCATCCATGTATGGCTCTAGTACTCATTCTTAATTGTTGAATATAATAAGGTGATTTTTAACATATGATCGTAAGATATTATTATAAGAATAACTCTAGTAATTTACTCGAGTCAATTTTAACCTTAGTGATATAAAATTACAAATACGCTCTCTCAATATAGACACTAACCCAAAACCTAAGTATTCAATAGCCTAAGCTCTAACACCAACTGTAATGAACCAACTTTCGTACACTTTGGAAGTCGAGTCATTATTAACAAAAAGAAGAAAGAGATAGAAAATAGAATTACAAAATCATCAGAATCTTACAGCGGAACTGGATAAGATATAATATCACGCATAATTTTATAGATATCATAATAATTATACATAAGATTTTCCAGTATAGAGGAAATACATACATATGGTCTGATGACCTATCTATCCTGCACACCATAATATAACATAAGGTTGAATATATTAATACTAGCATCATTGTCATTCTAGAGTCCCGCAAAACTTCTCTATAGATAGTGATTCAGAACTTGGATCACTTTACTACTCATAATAAGTATTAAGAGTACCCAAGAGTTTAGGAAAACAAGAAAATAAACCCTGAGTCGGACATAAGCCTGGTGTGAGTAAATAATTTTATTTAAAAATAGTTGAGAAGTCAAGAATGTCTTATAAACCATGTTGCATATAGTTTTTTTTTTTAAATTTAGTTGAAAAGAATGGAATTCTCGTAAGATATGACCACCCAATAATATGGCATGTGTTTTTCGCCTTACGATATTCAAATCACTATTATATCAAATCTAGTGATTTTATAACAATGTCTATCACCCACAAATAAATAGGAATATAGCCGAAAAGCTTGCATCTCACTTTTTGACATAGTTGGGTTACAATTAGAACTATATAACTCGTATTGAAGTTTGGATTTCCAACATGACTAGGTATAGAATCGCCTTCCGATCAGTGCTCTTTAAAGATGAAACACTGGGGTTCAACAAGAACATCTTGTAACCCGACCACACAGAACTGGCCACTTATTCAACTTGAGTGTACCGAATATATCATCACCATGGTTGGTAGCTAGTCAACCGAATTCGTTCCAAAGCATACAAAAAGGGACAATCGATTTCTCTAGATCATGTGATGATATACCCTAATGGGTATGACCCACATAGCCCTGCTGCCTTCCCGATTTCATTCATTTCCCGGTTGATGAGGCTTGAGGCTATGATTACTTTTTAGAACATCACTTCATTATTTTCTTTGAATGCTACATTTTCAGATCCGTCAAATCACTAATTGACGTCCATAAAGATATTCTGGGTGTTAAGTTAAAAGATGGTGTCTTCTCTGCCACTAAAGTGAAGTATGTTTGAGGAAATCAATGTACATGATTATTTGGAAATACTCTATCAAACATTCGTCCATACATGTTCGTTCTAGGATTAAATGAAAACAAAGGTACTACATTGATTTTGGAATCACCCTCAGGATTAGTAACATTAGCCACTGTTTTTAATGCCTTCAACTTGACTTCAATCTAATCGAATGCCTAAGTCAAAACAAAGTGGTATTTAGACTTCATATTGAAGGTCGATCCCTGTCTCTTTGAATCAATGAACGTCGATACCATTTAGGGTCAAGTTTATTTAAAGGAATAAATACAATTATTCATTTGGAAATTCATTTCATATTTAATATCATAACCTATCCACTCAAATTAGATTATTTAAATAAATTTTTTGATTTTAGAATAGTAGTCGATACAAGGCGATTAATCTAAATGAAATTTGTTAACGTTTATTTAAAACTATCTTAGACACGTTTTGATGTTAACATAAAATTGATTTGTTTAAAATTTACTACAGAGAATAAACTATATATTTTTCCTCCCGTTTGTTAATTTCGTTATGAAATTAAGGTTACCAATAATTAATCTACTTATTGATTCAACTTACTCCATACATACTAAGCATTTAAATTACTTGCATCTATATTTAAGTGAAGTTGAAAATGAATGTTTTTAATTTAAAATTAAAACTTCTTAGGCTTGTTTTGCCCGCAAAACAACACATAGCAATCCCGATGCTTACATATCTTTTAAAGATTTTCCCACCTTCTTTACTTCTTCATTTATGTAGAAGAAATTTTAAATTTTTTAAAGAACTTAAGTGGTTAAAGCATTTTTTCCTTTATTAATTTTTTTAATCTAAGGCCCAGGCTTACTTAGTCCATGCAACAAGTCTTCCAGGTCACCTAATTGCTATTTCTTGCAAAACTCCTACCAGACTCCTCCTTTATATGAACACGTCCTTCGTTTTTAAAAAGATTTAAAACATTGATTTTTTTACTTAAGTGTTTAAATACATATCATATTTTCTTTCTCCCCAGGCTCAAGCCCACGCAGCCCACCTTCCACGCAAACCTCCCATCGACATGCGCAACCACATCAAAATAGATAATGCTACCTGATGGCTTCCCTTCCACATCATCATGCAACCGAGCCCAGTTTTACTTTTTTTATTTGCTATTCACGGCTATCCTGCATGCAAATCCTGGTGGCAGAGAAACTTGCCACTCAACAACATAAACATATCTGGCAATAATTCCCTGATGCACCAACACCCAATCCCACGTATAAAACACACCAAACGTTCCTTTAACACAACATGCAATCATCCAGTTTCATTTAAAGCATTCCAGTTAGCAACATTGACATATGTATTTCATTCTGAACAAACACACCCATGCAACTGCACTTTAGCACACCACTTATTCAAGATTTTCTTCCCTTTCCTTCTATCTTCTGTTTTCCATCAACCCTGCACCGTATGTACCGTGCACATGCACGATCCCACCTTTGGTGATCTCGTCCCCTCGACGGTTGCCACAAACGTCTTCTCTCCCTCTTACACCATTTCTGATCTTAGAAACCCAAGCCTTTCATCAATTGAAAAAATGGACCTTCTACACACAACTCACCCAAAAATTGACTTACAAAACTCCACGCCTCGCCTCAACCCGTGACTAGTCACCGCCAAACTCTGGTCAATAGAAGTTGGCCCTTCCCCCTTTCAAATGACCCTGATGCAATCACTTCGTATGCACCGTAGGTGGCGTAGTTCAATACTGTTTAAGACCCAAAAATTGAACCCAAAACCATTGTTTCTACTTTGTTCTAAAAAACTAGTGCATCAGAAATTTAGATGACAGTTTTCTTACATTCTAAGGTGTCTCATATTCGTCTAGACCAAACAAGAGTTCATCCATTGATGAGGTTGTCAAAAATTGATCAAAGATCAAAATTTTGTTCATGCCAGAGTGCTGTCTAGATACTCAACTAAAAATATCTTAATATAACCATTAAAATTCTTGATTTTTAAAGGTGATTTCATATATGTAGATCTCAAAAACCAGATGTTTGAAAATTTTAGTTTATAACCCTTTTTAACTGAAATCTAAGATTAATAGTGTGTATATGTAATGATTTATAACCATTTTTTTAAAATTAACTTGAGATGAATATAAACAGGTTTCATGTTTATCATCGAGGTTAAAACAGACTAGATTAAGAGTAGTTGATTTTTTTAGACTAGGAAATGTAAATTCTTTTTATCAGGATTGTAACAACTCGCATATTTAACGATAATATATTTAAATATTTTATTTAAATATAACGTCGTTAATCATTAATTGAATGTGTATCCAAAAAGTCACATTTTGCATACGGATGAATTTGGACTCGAAACCACTTCTATTGAGTTCAAAATGCCATTTATGTGATCGAAAACTATAGACATCGATATATTTCGGGTTTGTAAAAATTGGGACTTTGGTTGGGGCTTGAATGGCTAAACCTAGCCCACTCCCATAAGATCTACCACAGCCCCCTCCTCCTCATTACCTCCAAACACTTAAGCTAAAATAGAAACGGGGAAAGGGAAATTAAAATTCCCTAAGCCCTAGCTTAATCTTTGAGCTCCAATTATTGAGGAAATCAAGTGTAAAGACTTGGGTAAGCTTCTCCATTTCCTTCTTCATATTCTCCTACTTGTTTTTTCTCCAATTTTTGAAATTTCCTATGACCTAACTCTTAGGAAATTCATTTGTTTGTGTTTAGATTGGATAACAGCAAGTTATATTAGAAGAGAGGTTGCTCTAGCTTGTCATTGGATCGATTCCCTTTTCTTAAGTAAGCAAAGGTAAGCTCCTTTAGAACTCACATCTATGCCTCAAGCTATAAGCTTATATAGTGTGCCTATGAAACATTTGAATTGTGTATGCATTGGGTTAATTGCTTGGGTTGTCGATTTCCTTTCTTTTCTAGTATTGGAAATCTCTGTATAATCTACATTCGGATTGTGTATGCTATCGGTTAAGTTCTTGTGTGCACACAAGTCTTTACAATTTCCCTTTAGCATTGCCAAACCATTGTTTCGTAGCTTGAATTGCATTTGATTGCTTTGGTTTGGAAATTTATTCGTTTTGTAATTTATAATCAAAATCATTGCAATCTCGTGTATAGGTGTTTGTGCATGTTATGTTTGCGTACTAGAGCGTGCAAATGACCACCCTAAACATCACAAGACTCCACCATTGGTCCAGGCTCGACCGAAATTGATTTGGAGGTCATTGGCATGGCAAATAATTACATTTTCTTCAGCTCAGATGTATGACCGAATTATCAGACGTATGTTAAAGATCTTGGAAAAAATGAAAAAAATGCATTATGGTAGGTTAGACGTCTGACCTGAAGTCATAGACTGATGTTTGTTTCTGGACTGTTGACCATGGTCAATAGCTTAGGTCCATTTGAGCTCATTCCCGACCGAGTATTGGCCCATTTCGCCTTTGTTTACGACTTTTTAGTTTCCCTAGTTCACAGATTTCTACGGTTCGATTTCATGAACTTTCAATTTATTCATGGTGAACGTAATTATAATCGATAAACGTGAGGTTTTATTTACGTTATTAAAAATTGAATTCTTAGTTTGATCGTTATTTCGATCACTATTTGAAACACCCCACCTCCGTTAAGGTCACTCACAAAGGGAATACCTTAACTTCGGTGGAGGTTTATTAGTAAAAGTCATAGATAAAACACAAGACAGATATAGACACATATATATAAACAGCGGAAAAACAAACAGACTTTCATATCATAAATACGTGTTCATACAAAACACTTCCATAATTGCCTCAAAACAAACTTCCAATTATTACAACCATAATACTGTCTTGATTTAAAACTTAAAGAAGCATGAAACATAATTAAAATTGCATAAATCCACATAGAATGTCCAAAGCCATAACCCAAACGAAAGAGATCCAAGCAATACATTCTCTCTCTTCAAGCTGGATGAAAAATCTGACTAAGCTGAGGTGTTTCCTCCCTGTGGACCTGAGGGAGGAACGGAAGAAAAGAAAGAGAAAGGAAAATGGGTCAGACATAAGTCTGGTAAGTCTAGTTATATTTCTAGCATGAGAACAATAAAAAGATCATGACTTGCATAAACTGAGAACAGGACAATACCAGAATATAAGACAAGATATGGAAGGAAATACTAACTATACTAAACGCACTCACTATTACTCCTCTGCACCTACTAACTAGCCTAACTAGCACCACGTGTTCATGACAAGATGATCCCTTATTCGATAGGCTCTTACTCGCAACGTTTTCTTCCTGTGTCATACGGCCCCACATGATTGTAGATACCTATGCTGGTCCCACTATGGGGTGTATCAAGTCCCATGGTGACGGCCCGACACAATTCTAGAATGCATAGGTTATACGACTGATGCCCAGTGCCTTGTTTGTCTGCTCCGAAGTGTGTGCACGCCCGCACTCCATTAAAACCTATACTGCTGCACCAACCGCCATCGCTTTTGACCGCTTACAATCAGCCCAGTAATCGTGCCCCACCCTGCCTAGTTTCAGGGTACCATGATACCTAATTGGGTTACTGCTGAAATGGGTCCCTGTTACTAGGGTTTTCTAGTCAAACCTGTTAAGTGGTTAAGTGTCTGTATTTACCTAACCCCACCCATCTGTTTAATTAACATGTTGAATTGGTTAAGTGTTTTAGTTAATGTAACACCCCACCTCCGCCAGGGTGACTCTTGCAAGAACTCTGACTTTGGAGCAGCGTTTGAATCAGGTAAACATGCATAATGATATATCAAGGCAGAACAAGAACATATGTATATATGTAAACAGAGTAAATAACATAGATAAAACAGCGGAAGATTTTAAACCATTTCAAAACAAGTCTGGTACAACATAGCTTTCCAAATAAACAAGTCTAGATAAAAACAACATCAACTGAAAAACTGAAATACATAAGTACTAATCCCCAAAAGAAGTGATAGCCATAGCTAGCTTCATGTCAAACCATACATGAGCTAAATCCCACAAGCAAGCGATCAGAAGTCCAGCTAAGCTCCAATATTCCCTCCCTGAGAACCTGGGGGGGGGATGGAAGAAAAGAGGCGAAAGAAAACAGGTCAGTCAAAAAGACTGAGTAAGCCCTACTACAATCAATGTAAACTGATAAAGTTAACTGGCATGATGAAAGCTGAGATGAACATAAGAATAACTACATACTAGCATGGTGATTAACTAACAAGGTAGATAAAGGTGTCATCGCATAATCAGGTTTAAGGTTTTGCACCACAGGTGTACTAGCAAACTAACATGACTGGAATAAACAAGTATTGATCCCTTGGCCCAAGCTTTGGCCCAATAACATGAAATGACCCTAATACAAGGTCCAACCAAACGGTCTAGTCGATCGGCTCCCTAAGCCTAACTCGTCACGTGTTGGTGTCAATACGGCCCAAACATGATTGTAGTCAGACTGTGCCAGGTCTCCCGTCGGGTGTATCAAGCCCTAGGGTGGCAACCCCTGGACACCATAAACATGAGTGCACAGTCTCGATCTACTGGTACCCGTGCATGATTTCCCCGGCTTCGGACTATGTGCACAACCATGGTCCGCCCGGAACTACACCGGCGTACGCTCTGCCGTCGCTTTTGGTCGCTTACCTCCAGCCCAGTAATCGTGCCCCCACCCTAGCCTAGTCCCTAGGGTCATGATGATACTAACTTGGGATTACTGCTGGAGTGGGCCCCCATTGCTAGGATTTTTCTAGTGGGTTAAGTACGGTTTAACCCTCTTGATAATCATGGATTAACTTGGTTAAGCGTAACGATGAGTTCACGACTTAACCCCGATTAATCTACCGAGCCCAAATTGGTTAAGTACTAAGTGGACCATGACTTAACCCTACTCATGAGGCATTAATTAATTAATGTGCCTTAACCTCTCACATTAGACTTTGTTGCGGTTACTAGTTAATACGGTCGGTTCCGGGTAGCTTTACACCACAACTTGGTCTAACCTCGGGTTCAAGGTACAACATGGCCAACTTCTCATATTGGGTCCTATTGTTTGTAGCAACTAGTTAAGCCGGTCGGTTCCGGGTAGGTTTACGCTACAAACTCAACCCAACCTCGAGTTGGTCACACTTATCTTTTCTAAGTGTCATGTCCATCATGTTTCCAAAACATGTTACAAATTTTCAAGCAATTGGATAGACCTAACTTAATAGGTAAATTCCCAATGGGTAGACCTAACTTAATAGGTAAATTCCCAAGCTTATGTTTTTATGTCTTTTAAGTTTACCCACCCCCAAACGCAATCCCATCGCTTACATATCGCAATAGCGCATAAAGGATAGAAAGAGGGAACTTGGCATAATCATGACATAAAGGTATTGAAGCCACAAGTTTAACATGGTGGCATATGAAATGTACATGTGTTCATATACTTGCATATTACATTTTTAGGCCTCAAAAGCATGCATAAAACCAAACTTAGCATATTGGTGATACATGGTGATGAATGGCATGTAGAGATGGCCATAAGTTCGCATTTAGCCTCACATGCAAGTTATCATAAGGGATATGATAACTTACATGTTGCCAAAATGCAACCTTTGGCATAAAGCTTGAAGCTTTATGCTCATAAACCCAAGATAAGCTTGCATAACATGATAACATGAACAAAAGGATCAACCCAAACTTGCATAACACAACTTGCATATCATATGACAAACTTGCATATCAAACTTGCATAATATAACATGATGAACTTGCATATCATATCATAGCATACTTGCATAACATGATAAACTTGCATATTACATCATAGAAAACTTGCATAACATGATAAACTTGCATATAATGATCAAACACAACTTGCATCATTTATTAACTTTAGAGTTTAAGTATGAAAGTAGAATAGGGCTTACAATGCTTAAGAAGTCACAAAAATATGACAAAGCCCTTATGAAATCAATCAAACCCAAAATGCAAGCTCTAACATAAAAACCCTTGAGCCAAAATGATCAAAACTCTTTCTTTATGATGCAAATATAAAAACTTGACTTGAATGCAAGATAATGATGCTCATACAAGTTTGAAAACACTTGTATGCATGGAAAATCACTTAGAAATTTATTTAGGAATTTTATGAAGAGAGTGGAGGCCATGAGAGGATTGATTTTGCCATAGTTTAGTTGTAGGATAGATTAATGATGATTTAGGGCTAGGTTAGGGCCTTATTTATAGATTAGGCAAGTGTTTTAGGCCATAGGATTAAACCCTAGTTGCAATCTCAGCCCTTAAAACCGAATCTGGCCCCCAAGGTCAACACAATCTCAAAATGGTGCACCAGGCTAAACAGCCCGGCTGGACCAAGTCGACAGCCAAGTCGACAGGGCTGTCGACTTGGGTCCAACCAAGTCGACTCCCAAGTCGACAGGGCTGTCGACTCGGGTGTTCTGGCGGGATTTTTCCCGCCTGGCCCAAACTGGCCCAAATTTTCAAATTCAAGCTTGAATTTGAAATCTGTTTTTGCTTTGGAATTTTCTGAAAACTTCGTTGGGCCTTAATCGGGTCATACGGACTCCGATTTTCGAAAACTCGGACTCTATTTCGCGTATTTTTCCGAGACGAACGCAATGGCATAGCCCGTTTCCCTTGATTCAGTTTTTAGAGTTAAATTCTTCCTCGATTTATGTTATAACAGATTATTAAAAATACGGGTTGTTACAGTTAACTTAACCCTACCATCCAGACTTGTCTATCCTTAGCTTTAATTAGTTAAAGCACCAACCACTCACATTAGACAGGTATTGTTACGGTTACTGGATGTGCCGGTCGGTTCCGGGCAGGTTAACACCGTAACTCAGTCTAATCTCGGGTTCTTATTGGGCTCAATGGCTTAACCTCCCACATTAGATAGGTATTGTTGTGATTACTGGACAACCGGGCGGGTCCGGGCAGGTTTACATCACAACTCAATCTAACCTCGGGTTAAGCATATTCGTATTTTCTGAATTTACATTTTTATTTATGTATATATCCAGAATTCATGTCATTGCCCAGATTTGTTTCTAATCAAGTTCATTAATTTTAGGTATATAATTTATACTGTTTCATGCCATAAATTACCTATGTGATTTTTCACCAATTTATGTCAAGTTTCCTATAATTACCAATTTTTCCCAACGTTACCTCATCTAAATATTAGGCTAACAATCTTAGCCTAATTTTCGTCCGCATGATTTTTGACATATAATATTAGGCTAAAAACTCAGCCTAATTTAGCATACCCAAAATTGGCATAAAGAAATTCATTAATATAAACATGACATAGGTGTAAACTTGGCATTTTCGACATAGTCAATATGAACACCATAGGTGTGAACTTGCAAAATAGTCAACATGAATATCATAGGTGTGAACTTGCAACGTAGACTAAATCAACATACATATATGTGAATTTGCAACATAGACTAAATCAACTTACATATATGTGAATTTGCAACATAGACTAAATCAACTTACATATATGTGAATTTACAAATCAAACACGAACATATGAATAAGTGTGAACTTGAAATATGACATAGGTTTAACATATACACATAAACATGTAGATCTAACATTTGGTCACATATGTGATATGATTTTACAACCTAAAACTTGCATAACATGACAAACTACACAACTTGTCATAACAGGTTATACTCCAAGTTCATATACATATGAATAGACTTATCCATTAATTCCCAATTCAACATGATAATAAAATAGAACCACAGACATAGATCAATATCATTCAATTCCACATATAACATAATAAACATTGTTCTATTATCAATTTATTTCCAAGGCATGACATTAATTTTGATTCGCATCCCAAAACATAACTAAACTTACAACGAACGACGAACTGGATTCTGGGTTCTGGAATTGAGATGCTTTTCTTTGGGTAGATAAACGTTGTTTTGATTTTAATTGAATTAAATTTTGTTCGTCTCTTAGCTTTCTTCAAGTGGAGGCTACTCTCAGTTTTCTCCCGACAGCATGGCGGCTCTGGTTCTAATTTTTGTGTGAATTTAGGTTGGAGACTTAAGTTGTTTATATAGAATTTCAAACTAATTAGAGCCGTCAGATGATCATAGATGAATCTAGACCATTCACATCGAGAAGAGCCAACCAGAAAGTGACAAATCAGCCCTAATGACACATCAGAACTCAGAAAATCGCTCAAAACCCGACCAGGCCAGCCAAGACCTGACCAGGTCGACTGGGTATGTCGACCCCCTGGTCGACCTGGGTACGCAGGTCGACCCCATGGTCGACCTGGGTAACCAGGTCGACCCCCTGGTCGACCTGGGTCCAAGGCGGGAATTTTCCCGCCTAGCCCAATTCTGGTCCAGTTTTTCGAACTTTGAACTTGTTTCGGGCTGTTTGAATTTTAAGTCGAATTCTGAAACTTTCGGAGCCCACAACTTCTTCATACGGAGTCCAATTTACGCAAACTCGGACTCTATCTCAAGAAGAATTCCGAGACGAACGTAATAGCATGACCCATTTACCTTAATTCTTTCATTTAGAATTAATTATACTTTAATTTGTTAATTTATTGTTAACAGAAAATTCGGGGTGTTACATTCTCCCTACCTTAAAGGATTTCGTCCCCGAAATCTTCAAGTCTAGAAGAACTTATATCCTAACATCCAATTGTCCATCTACTCAACCAACAAACACAAGCGTCCAATGTCCTTTAAAGACTTCTAATGCTTCATGATCATATGCATAGTGTGTGTATATGTCCTTATCTAATGCAAAATTAGGCGGTCTACTGATTCAGTTGACCTCTTTAATGTGAATCATTAAGTGTCAAGAATCCATTATGTATGCAAATTTGTCCCTACTCATAATTCTACATGAATGCGCAACCATTCATACAAATGCAACATCCATATGACAACATATCAAGTTTCAACCACATACAAATATGAATACATATATGCATATGCAATATGGAAGTGACTGAGCCGATCTAATACCTAGGGTGTGTGTATATGCATTCACAAGCAACCACTAGCAACCACTTGCAACCTCTTGTAGCCATCAATCATAACATGTTTCAAATACATGTTTACATCCTTTAGTTTCTACCTAAGGAGTTAGGAGAAAAAGGACCAAGAAGATACACTAAAAGGTAGATACAAGCATAAACTTATGGAAAAAGAGAGATCAAAGATATACCCTCAAAAAGAAAAGGGTAGGCAGTGCGTATTCTGTCCTCAGTTTCCCAAGTCGCGTCTTCCTTGGCATCGCTCCATTGAACTTTAACAAGCTTTACTTCACAGTTGCGTAGCTTTTGATTTCAGTTCCTATGACTCGAGTTAGAACTCTCCTCATAGTTGTTTCTCGTTCTATTCCAACTTCTTCTAGAATGCTTGGCTCCACCACTTCCGTAGATTCATGTAAACATTTCCGAAGGTGAGAAACGTGAAAGAAATTGTGAATTACAGCCAACCTTTCGAGTATCTCTACTCTATAAGCCATCTAACCAATCTTTTCGATGATGGGGAATGGACCCACAAATCTTGGCGCTAGTTTTCTTGCGGATCCAAAGCGAATGACGTTCCTTAAAGGAGATACCTTAAGGAAAATCATGTCCCCAACCTCAAACTCAAGGTCGGTCCTTCTTTTGCGTAGGATTTCTGTCTATCTTGGGCAGTCTTCATTCTCCTTCATATCAAGTCCACTTTTTCTGAAGTCTCTCTAATCATGTCTGGCCCAAGTATAAGCTTGTCTGTAGACTCCTACCAACAAGTTGGTGATCGGCATGGTCTTCCATATAGAGCTTCGAAGGGTGTCATGCCGATGGTGGCTTAGTAGCTGTTGATGTAGGCGAATTCCACTTATGGAAGATGATCCTCCCATGTCCCTCCAAAGTCAAGAACGCACAGTCTCAAAAGATCTTCTAATACTTTGTTTACCCTTTCCATCTGACCATCGGTTTGGGGGTGATAGGCCGTGCTCAGGCATAACTGTGTGCCTACAGCTTCTTGCAGACTCCACAAAAACTCACTTGTAAAGGCAGGATCTCGGTCACTCACTATGCTGGAGGGTATTCCATGGAGTCGAACTATTCCCTTGAGATAAAGAGATGCTAGAGATGAGGCAGTCCTTCTACTCTTGACAGATATAAAGTGGGCACTTTTTGTGAGCCTGTCCACTATTATCCAAATGCTAGTATTGCCCCTTCTTGACCTAGGCAACCCATCAATGAAGTCCATTGAAATGCTATCCCACTTCCATTACGGGACTTCTAGAGGATGAAGCAGTCCTTCAGGCTTCTTTTGTTCTGCCTTGACCTGTTGGCATATCATGCACTTAGAAACGAAATCTGCCACATCTTTCTTCATGCCGCTCCAAAAGAAAACTCTCTTTACGTCCTTGTACATCTCGTCTCCACCTGAGTGTATTGTCATCTTGGAATGGTGTGCTTCCTCGAGAACGATCTTTACCAAGTCCCTTGCTTGTGGGACGCATAGTCTTCCATCTCGCCTCAGCCAACCCTTATCATCGATGGAGTACCTATTGAGGTGACTGGAAGTTTCACCCCTAATTAGCTTATCAATCACATCAACAAGCTGAGGGTCTTCACATTGTGCGGCCCCTATTGAGTCTAAAAGAGTGGGTCGTATTTCTAGTGATGCCAACAAACCAGGTACAAAATCATAGGAGGGCCTAAAGTCAAAACTGGCTATATACCCCAAACTTTGCCTTTATACAAAGATAGGGCTTAAGGTCAGCTTCTTTCTACTCAAGGCGTCTGCTACTACGTTGCCCTTGCCAGGAGTATAGGAAATCTCAAAATCATACGAGGCAAGAAACTCCATCCACCTTTGCTGTCTTAAGTTAAGATCTTTCTGTGAGAAAAGATACTTCAATGATTTATGGTCAGTATATAATTCGAACTTCTCACCTAGGAGATAATGGTGCCAAGACTTAAGTGCAAAAACGATGGCGGCTAACTCAAGATCGTGGGTTGGGTAGTTCTTTTCATTAACTTTCAATTGTCTTCCACCATAAGCTACTACCTTCCCTTCTAGCATCAGAACAGCGCCTAGTCCCGTATCACAAGCATCTGCGTATACTGTAAACATCTTGCTTCCGTCTGGCAATGTAAGAACTGGGGCTATTGTCAGATCCATTTTCAATCGTTGGAAAGAAAACTCGCAATCCAAATCCCAAGCGAATGCTAGATTCTTCTTTGTTAGCCTTGTGAGTGGAGCTGAGATTTTCGCGAAATCTCTAATGAACTTTCGGTGAAAACCTGCTAGCCCGAGAAAGCTTCGGACTTCGGTTGCATTTCTTGGTGCCTTCCAATCTTGCACCGCCACCACTTTCGCGGGGTCCACAGCTAACCCCTCTTTGGACACTACATGTCCAAGAAACCTTACTTCTTCTCTCCAAAAGTGGCACTTGGAGAATTTGGCTTTCAGCTGATGAACTCGAAGAGTTTCCATGATCTCCTTCAGATGATGAGCATGTTCTTCCTCATTCTTTGAGAAGATCAAAATATTGTCTACGAAGACCACCACGAACTTATTGAGGAATTCTCTGAACACCCTGCTCATTAGGTCTACGAAATAAGCGGGTGCGTTTGTCAAGCCGAAAGGCATGACAAGCCACTCGAAGAGACCGTTTGGGGTTCTGAACGCCGTCTTATCAATGCTATCTTCAGCTACCCTTAGCTGATGGAACCCAGTAGCCAGATCAAGTTGGGAGAAAACCGACGCATCTACAAGCTGATCAAACAAATCGTCTATTCTAGGAAGCGGGTGTCTATTCTTCTTAGTCATCTTGTTTAGCTCCCTATAGTCCACACAAAGACGTACTGAGCCACCTGCTTTGGTGGCGAACACCACTAGAGCACCGCATACCGAGATACTCCGCCTTATAAACCCCTTCTAGAGAAGCTCCTTAACTTGCTTAATGAGCTCCTTTCTCTCCTTTGGAGCCATGTGTCTAACAGGTAAAGCTACGGGCTTTGCATTATCAACAAGATATATGCGGAAGTCTATTTCCGGCCTCGGAGGTAAGCCCTTCACCTCTTCAAAGACATCCGGATATTCATGGACCACTCTAACCGACTACAAATTCTCAACAGAAGCATCAAGCGACTCTAGATAACTAAGCATAACAGCATTCAAGGGATTACAAGAAATTTCTAGAGTGGTACCGAGCCGAGTCAAGAGTCTAACCACTCTCTTCTCACAATCAAGAACGACACCATTACTGGATAACCAGTCCATGCCTAAGATCAATCCATATCCCGAGAAGCCCAAAACAAAGGCACTACATCTAAACTCAACACTTAGAATAGATATTTTCAAATCCAAACAAACCATCGACAAATAAGCTGAGCCCCCAATTGGATTTGAAACAACCAAGGGATCTTCTACCATACTAGTGTCTAGGTGCAAAGATTCTACTAAAGTAGATGAAATAAAAGAGTGTGATGCGCCAGAATCAAAGAGAGTGTGAAGTGGATGATCATAAAGACAAACTACACTTTCTATAGAAATATTTCTACCTCGTTCCTGCGGAGGTGCCACTAGCGCGTGAACCTGTCCCCCTGAAGTGGATCCAGTCCTCTGTCCCTGCCCTCGCTTCTTTGGGCAGTCCTTAGCCATGTATCCAGTCTCGCCGCAATGGAAACAACCACCATTCATCTTTGCCTTCTTCTTTCTGTAGTCTTTCACTATATGTCCAACAATGACATAGAAATTACACCTTCTCTTTTCACGGGATTTGTGTTCTTCCCACCCTTCTTAAAGTCTGTTTTCTTAGCCTGTAAACTCTCTTTCTTTTCTTGAGGCACTTCCACCTTTGCCTCTTTCTTGCCTTTATCTTCCTCGTGTAGCAGCGCCATTTCCACCAAGATTTCATAAGTCGCAACCGTGGGTATATGGGTCATAACAAGGGTGTGTAGAGGCTCATTCAGACCTTTGACAAAGCGAAGAGCCTTCTTGTGTTGGGTGTTTACTAAATCCAGCCCAAATCTGGCCAGCTGATTAAACTGATTGACGTACTCCTTGATCGTCATACTTCCTTGTTTAAGAGTTAGGAACTTCTCCATCTGCAGGCTTCTTTCAGCTTGGGAGAGGAATTTCATCTCAAACATCATCCTGAAATCTTCCCAAGTTTCCACTGGCCTCTCAGCATGGGTAACCTCCCACCAATAAGAAGCTTCATCTTTAAGGAACCACACTGCTAGCTGTATCTTTTGCATGTCGTCAACTTCGAAGATGACGAACAAATCTTCGGTCTCCTTCAGCCAGTTCCTTGCTACCACAAAGGATTCAGTTCCATAAAAGTCCTTTCCACCCATAGCCTTGAAGTCTCTACACGTCTTTGCGAAAGCATTTCCACGAGGAGGAGGAGGAGGAACCACTGCCACTGGGGGAGGAGGAATGTCTGATGGGCCCGCGTCATTGGCCCTAGCCTCTAGGTACCTTCGGAACCGGCCAGGTACCGGTACTCCTTCTGGAAGGTTAAGATCTCCAGACATGCTGAAACAAAAAGGAAAGATTCAAGACAAAAGGATAGAGAGATAGTGCATATGGCTTTGGGGAATTATGCCTTTTAAAAACAACGCTTTTTCTTGAAAAAAAAAATGCTTCTTTAAACTTCTTTTTGAAAATAGTTTCAAAAACCTTTATCTAATCTGGTAAACCTGTGCTCTGATACCAAGTGAAACACCCCACCTCCGTTAAGGTCACTCACAAAGGGAATACCTTAACTTCAGTGGAGGTTTATAAGTAAAAGTCACAGATAAAACACAAGACAGATATAAACACATATATATAAACAACGGAAAAACAAACAGACTTTCATATCATAAATACATGTTCATACAAAACACTTCCATAATTGCCTCAAAACAAACTTCCAATTATTACAACCATAATACTGTCTAGATTTAAAACTTAAAGAAGCATGAAACTAATTAAAACTGCATAAATCCCCATTGAATGTCCAAAGCCATAGCCCAAACGAAAGAGATCCATGCAATACATTCTCTCTCTTCAAGCTGGATGAAAAAGCTGACTAAGCTGAGGTGTTTCCTCCTTGTGGACCTGGGGGGGGGGGGGACATAAGAAAAGAAAGCGAAAGGAAAACGGGTCAGACATAAGTCTGGTAAGTCTAGTTATATTTCTAGTATGAGAACAATAAAAAGATCATGACTTGCATAAACTGAGAACATGATAATACCAGAATATAAGACAAGATATGGCAGGAAATACTAACTATACTAAATGCACTCACTATTACTCCTCTGCACCTACAAACTAGCCTAACTAGCACAACGTGTTCATGATAAGGTGATCCCTTATTCGATCGGCTCTTACTCGCAACGTTTTCTTCCTGTGTCATACGACCCCACATGATTGTAGATACCTATGCTAGTCCCACTATGGGGTGTATCAAGTCCCATGGTGGCGGCCCGACACAATTCTAGAATGCATAGGTTATACTACTGATGCCCAGTGCCCTGTTTGTCTGCTTCGAAGTGTGTGCACGCCCGCACTCCGTTAAAACCTACACTGCTGCACCAACCGTCGTCGCTTTTGACCGCTTACAATAAGCCTAGTAATCGTGCCCTGCCCTGCCCTGCCTAGTTTCAAGGTACCATGATATCTAATTGGGTTACTGCTGAAATGGGTCCCCGTTACTAGGGTTTTCTAGTCAAACATGTTAAGTGGTTAAGTGTATGTATTTACCTAACCCCACCCATCAGTTTAGTTAACATGTTGAATTGGTTAAGTATTTTAGTTAACTTAACCCTACCATCCTGACTTGTCTGTCCTTAGCTTTAATTAGTTAAAGCACCAACCACTTACATTAGACAGGTGTTGTTACGGTTACTGGATGTGCCGGTCGGTTCCGGGCAGGTTTACACCGTAACTCAGTCTAACCTCGGGTCCTTATTGGGCTCAATACCTTAACCTCCCACGTTAGATAGGTATTGTTGTGATTACTGGTCAGCCGGGCGGGTCCGGGCAGGTTTACATCACAACTCAATCTAACCTCGGGTTAAGCATATTCGTATTTTCTGAATTTACATTTTTATTTATGTATATTATCCATAATTCATGTCATTGCCCAAATTTGTTTCTAATCAAGTTCAATAATTTTAGGTATATAGTTTATACCGTTTCATGCCATAAATTACCTATGTGATTTTTCACCAATTTATGTCAAGTTTCCTATAATTACCAATTTTTCCCAACATTACCCCATCTAAATATTAGGCTAACAATCTTAGCCTAATTTTCGTCCGCATGATTTTTGACATATAATATTAGGCTAAAAACTCAGCCTAATTTAGCATACCCAAAATTGGCATAAAGAAATTCATTAATATAAACATGACATAGGTGTAAACTTGGCATTTTCGGCATAGTCAATATGAACACCATAGGTGTGAACTTGCAAAATAGTCAACATGAATATCATAGGTGTGAACTTGCAACGTAGACTAAATCAACATACATATATGTGAATTTGCAACATAGACTAAATCAACTTACATATACGTGAAATTGCAACATAGACTAAATCAACTTACATATATGTGAATTTACAAATCAATCACGAACATATGAATAAGTGTGAACTTGAAATATGACATAGATTTAACATATACACATAAACATGTAGATCTAACATTTGGTCACATATGTGATATGATTTTACAACCTAAAACTTGCATAACATGACAAACTACACAACTTGTCATAACAGGTTATACCCCAAGTTCATATACATATGAATAGACTTATCCATTAATTCTCAATTCAACATGATAACAAAATAGAACCACAGACATAGATCAATATCATTCAATTCCACATATACAATAATAAACATTGTTCTATTATCAATTTATTTCCAAGGCATGACATTAATTTTGATTCGCATCCCAAAACATAACTAAACTTACAACGAACGACGAACTTGAGTACTGGATTCTGAGTTCTAAAATTGAGATGCTTTCCTTTGGGTAGATAAACGTTGTTTTGATTTTAATTGAATTAGGTTTTGTTCGTCTCTTAGCTTTCTTCAAGTGGAGGCTACTCTCAGTTTTCTCCCGATAGCAAGGCGGCTCTGGTTCTAATTTTTGTGTGAATTTAGGTTGGAGACTTAAGTTGTTTATATAGAATTTCAAACTAATTAGAGCCGTCAGATGATCATAGATGAATCTAGACCATTCACATCGAGAAGAGCCAACCAGAAAGTGATAAATCAGTCCTAATGACACATCAGAACTCAGAAAATCGCTCAAAACCCGACCAAGCCAGCCAAGACCTGACCAGGTCGACTGGGTAGGTCGACCCCCCGGTCGACCTGGGTCCTGGGCGGGAATTTTCTCGCCCAGCCCAATTCTGGTCCAGTTTTTCAAATTTTGAACTTGTTTCGGGCTGTTTGAATTTTAAATCGAATTCTGAAACTTCCGAAGACCACAACTTCTTCATACGGAGTCCGATTTACGCAAACTCGGACTCTATCTCAAGCAGAATTCCGAGACGAACGCAATGGTTTAACCCATTTCCCTTAATTATCTCAGTTAGAATTAATTATACTTTAATTTGTTAATTTATTATTAACAGAAAATTCGGGGTGTTACACTATTCCATAAGATTTGCCACTTCGAAAGTATATAAAAGGGTTTTAAATTTATTAGTAGATACCAAATCATTTACTAAATGGTTTCTAACTCTACTTCATTATATAATATTACTTTCCAAATTAGTCTCTAATCCGACTTCATTTTATGAAGTTATTTTACAAATCACTTTCCAACCTACTAGTATATTTTCAATAAACCTTTCTCTCATTCGTATGAGAAATCTAATTAAACGCCTTAGTAAAAGCAAGGACTATGACCCCTCGTGTTTGCTTCGATGCTTAATGCTTGAACTCATTCGATTGAACACCGTGGCGATGATCGTTTCATATTTCTAGTGGAATATACAACTTTCTCGTAAATATTCGTGTAGAGCAAGTGGTTATGGGACATGTAGCTTCACTCTTGTATTTACAAACTTGGCGTAGTTTACACTATAGTTGATCAATTTTGATCATCGATGATCTTCGGATCATGTTAAGGAACTTCGGTTCATTCATCTATATCAATGATCTTCAGATCATTTCATATCGGCGAGATACGCGATACCGTGTTATCTATTTTCATGTAGACTTGATGGGAGACATCATTTCTCATGAATATTCATTTGTTGAGATTGTGTTATCTATTTTCATGTAGAATTGATATGAGACATCATTATCATGAATATTCATTTGTTGAGATAGTGTTATCTATTTTCATGTAAACTTGATGGGAGACATCATTTCTCATGAAAAGTCATTTGTTGAGATCGTGTTATATATTTTCATGTAGACTTGATGGGAAACATCATTTCTCATGAATATTCATTTGTTGAGATTGTATTTTCTATTTCATGTAGAATTGATGGCGACATCATTTCTCATGAATATCTATGTGTTGCTATCATATTTTCTATTTCATGTAGAATTGATAAATGACATCATTTCTCGTGAATAGCTATATCTTTAGAATGTGATAATCTTGTATAGCACCGAGATTTTTATAGGACATATTGTAGACATTTTTCCGAGCTTTCACATTTACTTGTGATCATTGTTGTTATTGCTCCTATGTCATTATCTGTCTATATCTCTATTTCTATCTCTGTTTATTATGATGAGTACAGTTAGACTATTCCGTTTATGGTCTATTTTCTTATAAAAAATACCCGGGTCAGGCTGAGTATTGCAGGTGCTTTTTCAAGACTTCTTACAGGGACTATTTCTTGGTTTTTCATGTCTACATTGTTATTGTGGTAATTTTGGGTTATATGTATAAGAGACATCTATGTATACATATTCTTTTAGCAAGAACTTGTACCTAATCTTTTGTTGTATAGTGGATCGACCACGACCATTATCTTTGTATTTACTCTTATGTGTTATATTCATATCTATTTTCGCCTTCATGATGTGAATATCTATGTATGACTATGATTCTATTGTTATGTATTTTATATTGATTCTGAATTATATATAACCACTGTGTAGTAGATTTGAACTTGATTTAGATGTATCACATTCCCTCATGAGATTTAAAAAGTAAGACCACATTATCCGACATATTTAACACTTGTTAAAAGAAAATATACAGATGGTCGCTCCTCAACAGCCTTATTCTTCGGGTTAGTTGACACCATTGCTTGCAATGGCCTTGGCTAACATGAGTATAGAGGTGGGGCATTACAAGGATGTTTTATTTCCTGAGATGTTCAAACTTCTAAGCACATCAAAGTCATTTATACTATTTGTATTCAACAACATCATATTTTTTTATAGCATCATTACAGATAGATGTAGGCACACACCTAGTTGAATTAAATCAAGGATTCAAATATACAAACAGTAGAAAAGCTTTAGTGTTTACTCATTGTTTTCACTGCCTTTCCTCCTTCATGTTTTTGATTTGTTATAGTTTTCAACAGACCCTATTCCCTTTAGAGTAAGATACTATATATAGGTCAGTTCATATACATGTGATCCTTGGCTAGCATGTAAAGAAAAAATCAGATATTAAGTGTGATTAGAATAGGATATTTTGGTTTGCACAGGTTATTAAATGCCTAAGATTTTGCTAATGTTTTGAGTAGCTTTGCTGGTCCAATACTTAGTGTTAATACTCAGCATGTATTAATTATTCTATAGGGTTTTCACATGTATTTATTGTTGCTTAATATTATTGTGCTCAATTCTTTCTTGCGGCTACTCTTATTGAATATTTGCTTAAAATGTCCAGCTATTTTTATGCAACTCTAACAGTGATGTTACCTGCACATGATGACTTAAAACCAAATATGATTGGTGGATTTGTTTATAGCCTATTTAATGTTTGCAAGCTTCCAGGCTTCCTATTGGGGAGCTTGTTGCTTTCAATTTTAATGCCTATCTAAAACATTATGAAATGCCCATATTCAGATTTGTACTTGTTTTTTGAACTCTACGATTGTTTAGATATTTCCTTTGATTTGTTTTCTCAAGATGGAAATATGTTTATGCAATTCCAGGTTTTGATGTAACACCCCATGAATTCTATAACGTTAAGCTTCACAAATTAAAGTGTAATTAATTCTAAATGAAAGAATTAAGGGAAATGGGTTACTCCATTGCGTTCGCCTTGGAATTCTGCTTGAGATAGAGTCCGAGTTTGCGCGAATCGGACTCCGTATGAAGGAGTTATGACCTTCGGAAGTTTCAAAATAAAATTTAAATTCAAACAGCTCAGTTTAAATTTCAAAATTTCGAATTTCAGGTTCAAATGGGCTGGGCGGGAAAATTCCCGCCCAGAGACCAGGTCGACCATGGTGTCGACCTGGCCTCCCCAGGTCGACCATAGTGTCGACCTGGCCCCCCATAGTGTCGACCTGGGTGTCGACCTGGCTGGCTAGGCCTGGCTCGAATTTCTGTGGCTCTGTGTGTCACTAGGGCTGACGTGTCACCTCTTGATTGGCTCTTTGAACTTTGTATGGTCTAGATTCCTCCAGTCTTCATCTGACGGCTCAAAACAATTTAAAAATCTATAAATACACCCTAAGTCTCAACTGAAAATTCACACAGAAAAATAAGAAAGGAGTCGTCATGCTGCCAGGGAGGAATTGAACATAGCCGTCAAGAGAGGAAAGCCTAAGAGACGAATCAAATTAAGAAGAAGATTAAAGTTTAATCAAATTAATCAACGCAACGTTAGTCTACCCAAAGAAGAGCATCTCAATTTCAGAATTCAGAATCCAGAATTCAAGATTATGCATTCGTTGTAAGTATAGTTACCTTTCAGAATATGAATAAAAACTGTGATGTGATTCGATGTAAATGAAAATAGAATTGTGTTATTGTATAAATTCTGTGTATTGTAATAGTTCTATCATGACTTGTGTATTGATGTTTGTGGCATAAATTGATTGATGCAAGCCTATTGAACAATTGTATATGAAAACAATGGCACTTGCAAGTTTGTGGCAAAAACTAGAAATTTATCCCTTTATGTTTATGTCGATGGCATGGACTATATACAATCCCTTAGTCTAAGTTAAAATTTATGTAAACATGTTATAGACCTTTTATGCCTACATGACCCAAAATCTATGATATCATTCTTATGTTTATTTGCAAGTATAATTGGATCTTTGTTAAGTATCGTTTGGGTTATATGAACTATGCAAGTTCATGTTGAAATAGGCTATATGATTAGATGTTAAAATTGGACATTTTGGTGAATATACAACATGCTAGTTTTGTGGTTGACATTATGCCAAGTTAAACATGTTTTAATACAAGTTTGTATAAGCCTAAACTATGCCATTTCATATGTCACCTACTTAGTTAAACATTGATTTGAATGCAAGTTCACATGACCCATATTATATGTTAGTTGAATCACTAAATTGCAAGTTCATGCGCCACACACCTTTATGTATTACATGTTCTTGATTTCCCCTTTTTCTCACATTTATAAAGTTGGGCTGAAGTGTGACAAGCCCAACACATGTTATAATGTTGCGAGCAAACGGGGGTAATAACGTTGGGTATAAAACATTGAAAATATATGTTGGCATGTTTGGTACATGCCAACGGCAATGACATTTAAAGCGGTATGAATTGTTATACCCAAGAATAAAAGACATGACATTTACATATATAATTGAGAAGTAATAAAATATGTAAATTTAGAAAACACGATATGCTTAACCCGAGGTTGGATTGAATTGTGATGTAAACCTGCCCGGACCCGCCCGGCTGTCCAGTAGTCACAACAATACCTATCCAATGTGGGTGGTTAAGCATTGAGCCCAATAAGGACTCGAGGTTAGACTGAGCTACGGTGTAAACCTGCCCGGAACCGACCGACACATCCAGTAACAGTAGCAATACATGTCTAATGTGAGTGGTCTGGTGCTTCTAAGAGGCTAAGGATAGGTAGTAGGGTTAAGTCAACTATAACACTTAACCAAATTCAACATGTTAACAAGAATTGATGGGTGGGGTTAGGTAAATACAGACACTTAACCACTTAACATGTTTGGCTAGAAAATCCTGGTAACGAGGGACCCATTTCAGCAGTAACCCAAGTTAGGTATCAACGGTACCCTGAAACTAGGCAGGGTGGGGCACGATTACTGGGCTGATTGTAAGCGGTCAAAACGACGGCGGTGGGTGCACAGTATAGGTCTAACGGGGTGCGGGCGTGCACACACTTTGGAGTAGACAACCAGGGCACTGGGGACACCGGTAGTATAACCTATGCCTTCTAGAATTTGTGTCGGGGCCGCCACCATGGGTCTTGATACACCCCATGGTGGGACCAGCATAGGTATCTACAATTCTTGGGGGCTATATGACACATGTTAACGCGAGTAGGAGCCGATCTTTTAATAAGAATGGGGATCACTTCACCTTCACCATGGGGTTCCAGTTAAAATAAGCTCAAGTAGGTGCAAATATATAGTGTGGGTGCGATAGTATATTCGGTTCTAAGCGACACTTCCTTAGCTTGTGACACTTTCCTATTTTCAGTATATATCTATCATGCCCTTTTCTTATTCACATACTGAAGAGTTACTAGATTTACTCAGGCTTTATGTCTGACTCTATTTTCTCTTCGTCTTCTTTTCTTTCGTCCCCCCCCCCCCCCGGTCCACAGGGAGGAAACAGCTCAGCTCAGTCAGGCTCTTTACAAGCTCCAAGACCGTAGATGTATGATTTGGATCTCTTTTGCTCGGATTATGGCTTTGGATTTCACTGTGGGGATTTTTGTCACATTATTTATGTTTTATGCTTCTTTAATAATCAAGACAGTAATGAGGTTGTAATATTGGAAGTATTTTGAGATAAATATGGAAATGTTTTGTTGGAACACATATTGATGAAATAAAAGTCTGTTTGGTTTCCGCTGTTTAAAATATGTGTATTTATATCTGTCTTGAGTTTATTTGTGGCTTTTACTTATAAACCTCCACCAAAGTTAAGGCATTCCCTTTGTGAGTGACCTTAACGGAGGTGGGGTGTTTCATTTGTTCTTGGTTCTTTTCTTTTCTACCTTATTGTCTACACCTTTTCTAAATAAATATATGATATTTTGTCCCTTTTTCTCCTAATAGCTTGGCTGCCTACAGGTTGTAATATGTTATGATGTTAAGTTCATTAAATTGTTATCTTATCATGATATACACACTATTGTATTTTGTTTTTTTTTTTATATTTTTTTGTTTTACCTATGATATAAAAAGACAAATCAAATTTCACATTTATCTTATCTTATTTTTTGGCAAAGCTTGCCGATTTTATAGTGATCGTACCACTTTTATTAGAAGGAGGTAAAAAAGAAAAGGAATCATGTACAGGTACAAGAACCCCATCTGGATTGAAGTTCCAAAACACTAATACAATACAAGACAGGAGAGAAGCAGAGTGCTTCTGCTACTAATACTAAAGTCAGTCCCCAACAGAGGTGGAATAACTAGAGTCATTAGAAGATCCTATTACATTGATGTACTCTGAAAAAGGTACAACGAGGTTAGGAACAAAACAAGAGTTGGGGCTACGAAATTTGCTATCCTTATCCCATGTAGTATCAAAGAACAAAGACTTGTTCTTATCACCTAGCCCACCTTCCTCAATGAGCTCAAATTCCTTTCCTACAACTTTGTATTCTAATCTTCTAAAATCATCTTCCAAGTTTGTTACATATTTAAAGTACATATTTTTTGAGGGGTCATATCTCATACTAGAAATAGGGTGAGCCCAACAGCGACCATCAAAAATCCAGTAAATATCATCACCCACAACATAAGTTGAGTCATCACTATCCATACTATCTTCCCTTTCAGCGCAATCTGTCTGACTATGAAGTGACGATTTATTATCTACATCATTAACTTTCGACTTCCCTTTATCCACTTTAAAAGATTGCGTGTCCTTGTTCTCAACATCAGCTTTGGTTTTGGAAACCCAGATTCTGGTAGGTGGCTTTCTAAGAGGGGTTCTAACCTGAATGGGAGCATCAGGAGAGTATTTGCAAACATCCGACAAGTGACCAAAAGTATGACTTGAAACACAAATATCAGGCTGCCAAGAATATTGGACATCAACGAGGTGTCATATCCATCTAAAAAACTTTGAGTTTAGTAGAAAGTAAGTTTGCCGGTGTAATTCAATCAATGCTTTCGCAAAAACCAAATTCTTTGTAACCCCAGTGTTTGCATCATAGCTCTTGAATTTACCCATTCTACTTGCTAATTAATTCAGACAGGGAAGCGTCCGAAGCACATATGGGATTTTCGTGAAGATAGTCCAAACAGGGATTGATTGAACACACTCTCTAGAGCTATCAATTGTGGTGCTCCAAGAAGTAATAATAAAAGGGTTTCCTCCTATAATTGTTGGATTAGCTTCCAATACTCTTCTACGTTCTTCCGCTTTCGATAATCTAAAATAGAACATTCCGTTCACATAATTGACATGTAGTCCACCTGTCAACTTCTACGCTTTGCTACAATGCTCTCTAACATCTACTACGGGACATGCGAGTCCAAGAAGAATCCAACTAGCCAGTCTTTCCATATGTTAATTCCTTCATCTACAATGTCCAAAGGTGGAATTGCGTTGTCTATGGATGAAGTGAAGTCTCGGGGTATGTATGCACCAGCACAACGTGGAAGATTAGCGAAGGAGGAAAAAGTTGGTTTACTGTTAGGCTGAATATTGGTAGGCACAACACGCTTAATTGAATTTTGTTTGGATTGAGGCAGTTCAGGGAATGGATCAGCATGTTTGGGAGAGGCATATTCTCGAACAGATGGTGTGCAAGAAGTAGTATGGAAGGGTAGAGTCTTGGTGACAACATTGAAAGGCACGGTACAGATTTCAGATTCGAACCCACTAAATCTAAATGCCCACTGGCCTTAGCATCTATAAAAGCCACGTTATCGGTAGTTGCAAAATCCACAGCAATATTTACATTGTCGATCCCCTTATTCAGTAAAACATCCTTACCTTGCATTAGCCCATTTACAGTTACATCACCAGAATTAGGCGGCTTTTGAGGCTCAAAATTAGCGGATACACTGACATCGGTCTGTTCCCTTGATCCAGAAATAGAAGATGCTTCAGTAGACATTACTATGGCCTTAGTGAGCTCATGAATCACATTAGTTAGAGCAACAGGTGACGTGGATACTCGAGATGGATTTGAGAAACTTCGCCTTGATCTGGTCACGTTGTTTGAAAACCTAGGTTTTTCCTGTTTGTTCTTCGTCATTGGATTGAAGGGGGATGGAGATTAGAAGCGTGATTAAGAAGAGAATGCGGGGTGGAAGATTTAAGATCTGGAAGTCGAAATGAAGGTGGTTAGAAACAGTTGTTGATGGAAGAAAGAAATATCGCCAGTCGCCATTTTTGTTTGAAGTTATTTGCAGATGACCATGTTGTGGTTTTTGATTTATCTTATTTGATCTTACATATGTACGTATCTTCATTATATATGACAATCCTACTTTTTTTTTTTTAATAAATGGTAGATAACATAAGTTAGATTTTAAATTTGAATTTTGAAACATTTGCCACTTAATATATATATCAACCTATCTTATTTAAATACTGTTTATAATTAAAATTCAAATTATTTAGATTATAATCTATCGTTTACTAAATCAACTAAAGGTTGGGTCGTTACAAAGTTCTATTTGATTGAACATGGCAGGTAAAAGATTTTATTGTATCTATTTTATTGCCTATTATGAAAATGGGATGAAACCCAGGGAAAATGAGACCTTCTCAAGAGATAACAAATCTTAATTTAAATTAGAAAAGAATTGTCATAATTTACTATGGAGGACCATAATTTATGAATATCAAGATTATATCCTTGAGGAATGGAAGACATAATTTAATTTTGAAAGTACCCAATTCTGGCAAGTCTTAAAAAATAACATATGTTTCTTTAGAGTGCAAGAGGAATTGACAAACTAGCAAGCACACCTCGAAAGTTGATTAAAATGGATATATACACAAGTAGTTTAGGAGATTGAATAATGTGATGGGTCTAAGTAGTGATTAAAACCTACTACAAGGTTGGAGAAAATAGTTGGAGCAAAAAATAAGGCTAGAACACATATCTACAAAATGTAAAACATGAATATGTACCCTAAGTGTTTGATACATGAAAATATTTTGAACACTTGGAGGTGCAATGCACCAATGAAAAAGAAATAAAGCATGGAAAAGAAAGCAAGGAACTACACAAGGTAAAACGAACAAATAATGTACTATAGCGAAGGAATAAACAACAACAAAACGATAAACAAGACAATATTTATGTGTCAAAAAAACTGTGTTATGTACTTAATTGATAGGTAAAACCAATCATCAAGACACCACGATTGTGTGTCAAAAATACCGTGTTACCTAAATTATAGGTGAAACCACTCATTAGCAAGAGTGTTAATACATCTACATTAGTAAATTAGCAACCAAGAATAATGATATTAAACCAAAGGCTATACGTAACACCTCGAAAATTTAACAAAAAATTAAATTCTAATAAGAATTTTTTCACAAACATTTAAATTTGGCTGTGAAACTTACACATTACATTTATAGCAATTTTTTAGATGATTTTCATATATGACACCTCATAATCAGAGTTAGCACAGAGAAGTTACTATGACACCGTCTCATACCACTTGCACCAAACAGTATAAAAAGTAACATAAATGCGTTAGGCTGATATAAGACGGTCTTCAGAGAAGTGACAAAAATAATATGTTGTCTTTATATACAACAAGAATCTGGTACATCAAGTCCTCATACATAATACGTAACCAAAATTACAGAAATAAGATATCTGAAATAGTACGCCAAGCACTCTATCGCGTCTTCAAAATAGCTGCATTGTCACCAAACTTGCTATCCATTCTACTCATTAGTAACATCGATGAACACTCAAGATAATAAGAGGAAACAAAACCTTAGATCAAACAATAGTCTGGTGAGCGATAAATTACTATCATGAGCAATGAATGGCTATCATAGGTTACACTAGAAAACATGTTATTAGACATGTTTAAGTCTCATACCTAATTCGTCACTATGATCAAAGTGTTAGCACATGATAACTAAGTAAAATATGCTAGTTAAATAACAATAATGGTGGATATTGTAAAAGAATAGGATAGAATCAACTAAGTAGTCTTCTTCACCATTCATATTCTCAATCACCACTTTAATATCCTATAGGTGATAGCTTATCCAGAGAAATAACATCCATCAGTCAAAACCTAGCTATCACCTTGAATACATTGATACCCGTATGACTATCCTCGCTTATGCCTAGGGCTAATGGAAAATCCCGACTCTAGTCGGGCTACTATGTTTATGGAACCCACAAGTTCAACACATTCCCTTTAGGACCTAGTTGTTCAGCACTAGACCACTTCCAAAGTGATCCAGGGTACATGATCGGTGTTATCGATCCTAATGGGCGTCTCCATAATAGCTTTGGTTTAAGTCCACCTAAAACAATCCAAGCTACCAATGATACCTTAGCACTCTCAAAACAACAACATCCACTACTCCATCTTAGATTTGAGTCCCTCTCAAACCAGTCCATTATATTGCAGTCGTGTTCCATTCCGAGTTGCCTATCGCACATTCTTTCGATTCAACCTAATTTCCAAGTTTTTAGTCAAAGAGTCACAACTTCGTTGTGCAAACCCTCCAAATCGTAGAAGCAACCGACAAGCCATAGCCATCTGCAAGACCCTTTATACCTCACCATGTCACTCTTTAAACCTCATAGTCTTCGCTTGTCTCTTAATGAATCAGTCATTTTGCTTCTATCTAGGATTGCTTCGCTTCGAACACATTACTTTGAGTTTTGAAGCAATTTACTCTGAGCTTCAAAGCACTCTACTTTAAGTTTAAAAGCTCATCACTCAAATATTTGCTTCACTTTGTTTCAAATGTTGGCCAGAGTCACTTTGCTTTACATCAACCCGAAGTTGATTCGCTCTGCATTGATTTGGAGCCCGTGGCTTCACAATGTTCTGATGCTACTTTGGTTTGCATCAATTTCACACTACTTCACTTCAGATCAATCCAAGGTTCATTACCTCGAATCAAAGTACCAACCTGAAGTCACTTCAAATCACCTTGCTTCATTCATCTCGCTTCAACCACTTTGCTTCAAATCACTCCTCTCTGCTTATAATCAATTCCTTGATTCGAATTGCTAAATTGATTCAAACAACATCTTCTCGCCCCAAGTCATATAGATTTGAACTAATTAGATCTGTTCCAAATGTAGTTATGTGTGCATACACACACACATATATGCACATATCCATCTTCTTCTATTTGAAACACTTTGGTAAGATTTTACATGGCTTTTTGGACCAACTTCCTAATCTCGAAAATCCTTGGCTTCAAACTTATTTTATGGCTTTAAAGCAAGCACTTGGCTTTGAGCTTGCCTCCTAACTTCAAATTCAACTCTTGGCTTCAAGCCTATTAGCTTCAGGCCCCTCTCCTGGTTTCGAAACACACCTTATTTTCAAATCCACTCCAGATCTACTCCACTCTTCCATCTAAATCTTAAAACATGCACAACACCAACACATAAATCAGACATAGCAAGCAATTCAAACAGTTCAGCCATTCAAATAGCATATTTAAATAATTACAATCATTCAATTGCATACAAATATGAATTAATCAAATTTAATCATAGATCTAGCATTAGACATGGTTAATTACTTTCAGATTACTTGGGTCTAACATATTAATCATCATATTACATTGTTAGATTAGCCTAAGGTTTATACATTTAAATTTACTAGATCTAATAGATTTTTATGGTTCACTTAACATATACATGATGAAATCTAACGATTACAACATATAATCCAACGTGAACATGTGAGAGATCTTAACCACTCTCCTAATCTCCAATTTGATGAAATCGATTGGAGATTGAATTCTAAAAAGCAAGGGGTTGGATGAATATGAAATCAAAATGAGTAGCTCTAATCAATCGATGTAGATTTAAACTCTAGTTTAGATGTTAGAGATGATATGATGAAGAATGTGGAAATTTGCGTGAAGGGGTTATTAGTCCGGTCCAATTTGTTTTAAGGACGCTAGCTTAAAACAATTATTTTCCAGGACAAAATTGATCGTTCTCTTCTCAAATCAAAATTGCTTTCGGTTTTTTCAAATCAAACGCAATTATTTCTTCTCAAATCAAATGGGCTTTCACTTAATCTTCTTAGGCGATCTTCTCAAAGCAGTTTTTCAGGAAAGGATTGGCCTCGAGTGTGTGATCGATGCAGGAAGGCGACGAGGTGTCGAGGTAATGTTCATGTCAGATCTGAAATGTATGCTTAAGTAAAATGGCAATTTCGGTTCATGTCAGTTCTGAAATAAAATGGCGATTCTTCCCGACAAAAAAACATGGTGAGCTTTGAATGATTTGTATCAAAAAATGCGTTGCTCTGTGTTATTCTCTTTAAGGTTGGAGCGTGTTGCCCCTTCCATCCGTTCGATTCAAATTGACTTCAATTTTTGTAAGTTACGTGAATTGTGTAATTACTTTAATAGGCTCCTAGAAGTGAATCAACTCTTGAATATAATATCACTTTTATCTTAGTTGATTTATGTTTATGTGTTTCTTCGAATTCGAAAAGTTTTTTGGCACATGATTGCTCTCCTTTTATTTTGTTTGGTTAGATGTGAACTCCATTCATGCAGGTAAAGTTGTTGCTAAAATATCTGAATGGCATTGTCAACACCATATTTGTAGTTATCTTTTACTAAACGATAAAACTTGTATATTATATTGCTTGAATAAAGATAAACGTTTTTTTAAAATAATAAACATATCCAAATCATATGATTGTCTGATTTCTTAGTTGCAGCATATGATAAATTCACTTACTCATAATATTAAAACATATAATATGTATATTATATTGTGTGAAAACATGTAAATTGTTTGAAATGATAAATTCACCTTTTAAAACAAAAGGATAAATAATTTTATCTTTATGTTTTGGTGTGGAAGTGTTTTTCTAATATGCATATATGGTAATTTGCCTCCATGTTTAACTTTTAAACATACAACTAAGTAAATTTTCTTTTATGCATAGATGATGAATGCAGTGGATGGTCATGGGTATGTGTGTTTTATCTAAAAGATAACCGATTTACCTTTTTTTCAAAAAGTGGGACAGAAAATGAATTCTTATGTAGTATTTTATGCTATTAGTTTCTAGTTAAGATAAGTTTTATATAGATATTTATTTGTTTACATTTTTTTGTAGGTGTGATTCATTTGTTATAGTTGTGTTTGATTTCAATAACAATTGTTTTAGTGCTTGTTTTTGAGTGGATGCTTCAATTTCTTTTGCTAGGAAAAAGATAATTGCATCTATCTTTTGCTAAAAGATAAAAGATAAGTTACGTAGAATATCTTATTTTATCTTTTACTAAATGATAAATTTTAGCATGTTTATTTTTTACATAGAATATCTTATTTTATTTCAGATTTAAAAAAGATAATTGCATCTATCTTTTACTAAAAGATGAAAGATAAGTTACATAGAATACCTTATTTTATCTTTTACCAAATGATAAATATTAACATGTTAATTTCTTACATGTAATATCTTATTTTATTCAAGATTTAAAAAAGATAAAAATGAACTAATCGTTTTCTGCTTTTATTTTTGTACATGTGTGATGATTTAAAAAAGATAATACATTTTTGTAATTAACAAATTTAAATGTTTAGTAAAATATCTTATTTTATCTCAAATTTATAAAAGATAATTGCAACTATCTTTTCAAAAAAATAATTATAATTGCATCTATCTTTTACTAAAAGACAAACGATAAGGCTAACTGAATGTTTATTACTTAAACATTACTTTCGAAAATCTACTACTGTAACAACCCGTATTTTTGAATAACATGTTATAACATAAATCAAGGCAGAATTAAACTGTAAAATCTGAATCAAGGGAAACGGGCTGTGCCATTGCGTTCGTCTCGGAAAAATACGCGAAATAGAGTCCGAGTTTTCGAAAAACGGAGTCCGTATGACCCAGATAAGTCCCGAAGAAGTTTTAGAAAAATTCAAAACAGATTTAAATACAAAAATTTCAATTTTCAGAAGTGACGGGAAAATTCCCGCCAGACCCAAGGGGTCGACCTGGGGGTCGACTGGGGAGTCGACCTGCCCACCAGGTCGACTGGGGTGTCGACCCTAGGGTCGACCTAGGGGTCGACCTCCCTGGTCGACCAGGTCGTCCTGGTGCACTTGATTGGGCTGTTTGGACCTGTTTTGTTGGCTAGTGACGGGATTTGATGGCTTGGATTGGATCTAGGGTTAATCCTATGGCTAATACTATCCTAATCTTCTATAAAAAGAGCCCTAAGCCTAGCCTAAATCATCATTATTCAACCCTACAACTAAACTATGCCAAATTTGTTCCTCTCATGGCCTCCACTCTCATGCTAAAATTTCTAAGTTTATTTATATGAGAGATTTTGAGTGCATACAAGTGTTTTCAAGCTTGTATGAGTGTTCTTAGTTTGCATTCAAGTCAAGTTGCAACATTTCTATTACAAAGCAAGGGTTTTTATTGATTTGGCTCAAGGGTTTTTCATTTGGAGCTTTGGGTTTTTGTGGTGATTGCATAAGGGCTTCGTCTCATTCTTTATAATAAATATCCATTTGTGTCTTCATAGCATTGTAAGCCCTTTTCTAATTTTTTTTTTTTTTTAACTCTAAAGTTAAATGAATGATGCAAGTTTGGGGTTGATCATTATGACATGCAAGTTTGGTTGATCATTATGATATGCAAGTTTGGTTGATCATTATGCAAGTTGGTTTAATCATTATGTATGACACATGTTGCTATGTTATGCAAGTTTGGGTTGATCATGTTATCATGTTATGCAAGTTAAACTTGAGTTTGTGAGCTTAAAGCTTCAAGCTTTATGTTAAAGGTTGCATTTTGGCAACATGGAAGTTATCATATCCCTTATGATAACTTGCATGTGAGGCTAAATGTGAACTTCTAGCAACTTCTACATGTCATTTGTCACCATGTATCACTTATATGCTAAGTTTGGTTTTATGCATACTTTTGAAGCATAATAATGCAATATGCAAGTATATGAACATATGTACATTTCATATGCCACCATGTTAAACTTGTGGCTTCAATACCTTTTTGTCATGATTATGCCAAGTTCCCTATTTTGTCCTTTATGCGTTGTTGCGATTATGTAAACGATGGGATTACGTTGGGGTTGGGTAACATTATGACATGAACATGGTTTTTATAACATGACGTGATATGTAATTATGTTTTGGAAACATAATGGACATGACACTTAGAAAATATGAGTGTGGCCAACTCGAGGTTGGGTTGAGTTTGTAGCATAAATCTACCCGGACCCGCCCGGATTAACTAGTGGCTACAAACAATAGGACCCAATGTGAGAAGTTGGTCATGTTGTGCTCGAACCCGAGGTTGTGGTGTAAAGCTACCCGGACCCGCCCGGCTTAACTAGTAACCACAACAAGGTCTAATGTGAGAGGTTAAGGCACATTAAGTTAATTAATGCCTCCTGATTAGGGTTAAGTCATGGTCCACTTAATACTTAACCAATTTGGGCTTGATGGGTTAATCGGGGTTAAGTCATGAACTTTGGGTACACTTAACCAATTTAATCCACGTTTGGATCGGGTTAACCACATTTAACCCGTTAAGAAACCCTAGTTGCGTGGTCCTTTTCAGCAGTAACCCTCTTGATAGTATCATAAGACCCTAGGTACTAGGCTAGGGTGGGGCACGATTACTGGGCTGACATGTAAGCGACCAAAACGACGGCTGTGTAGGTACGCCGGTGTAGGTCCAGGCGGACTATGGTCGTGCACATAGTCCAAAGTTGGAGAATCAGGCACGGGTACCAGTAGATCTAGACTGTGCATACTTGAATTTGTGTCTGAGGTTGACACCCTAGGACTTGATACACCCTAGGGTGTACCAGGCGCAGTTTAACTACATTTCATGTTTGGGTCGTATGACACTGACACTTGACGAGTTAGGCTTATAGGGAGCCGATCAACTAGACCGTGTAGTTGGACCTTGATTTAGGTCACCTCATGATATTGGGCCAAGCGTGGGCCAAGGGATCGATTCTCGTTTTTACTTGACATGTTAGAATGCTAGTACAACCGTGGTGCAAAACTTAACCTTGAGTATGCGATGACATCTTTATCTATCTTGTTAGTTAATCATCATGCCAGTATGTTATCCTTATGTTCATCTCAGCTTCTCATGTCAGTTAACTTTACTAGTTCATGGACTGATAGTAGTTAGGGCTTACCAGTCTTTTTGACTGACCTGTTTTCTTTCGCCTCTTCTCTTCCGTTCCCCCCCCCCCTCAGGTCCTCAGGGTGGGAACATTGGAGCTTAGCTTGGATCTTTACAGCTTGCTTGCGGGATTTGCTCATGTACGGTTCTGGACATTGAGCTTGCTATGGTTTATCACTTCACTTTGGGGATAGTACTTTATGTATTTCAGTTTTTCAGTTTATGCTTTTCTCTAGACTTTGTTTGTTGGAAAATAATGACCAAGTACTTTGTTGTAACTTAACTATGGTTTTGAAATGCTAGTTTTATCCGCTGCTTTACTACTATGTTTTACTTATATGTTCTGTCTTGTGATATCTGCATGCATGTTTACCTTGTTTTAAACGCTCCTCCGAAGCTAGTGTGCTTGCAAGAGTTACCCTGGCGGAGGTGGGGTGTTACAACTACTATCTATCTTTTACTAAAAGATAGAAGATAAGGTCAATCAAAAATGTAATTGCATCTATCTTTTACTAAAAGATGAAAGATATGGCCAACCGAATGTTTATTACTTAGACATTACTTTCAAAAATCTGCTGCTATCTATCTTTTACTTAAAGATAAAAGATAAGGCCAATCAAAAATATAATTGCATCTATCTTTTACTAAAAGATAAAAGACAAGGCCAACTGAATGTTTATAACTTAAACATTACATCAAATTTAGCAGCAGATTTGCCTGAAATTTTGGTTTTATCTTTTATCTGAATGTTTATTTATAATTTTGGTTTTACTAAAAGATTAAAAAATAATAATAATTGCATGTATCTTTTACTAAAAAATAAATGATAAGGCCAATCAACAATCTTAAAGTCAGTACGTACAACAAACTGAATGTTTATTTCTACCTTATAACATTTGTTTTCTGCTTCCATTTTATTGGTGTGTGAGATTAATTACTAGTTTTTGTTGGCGTATGGACTAATTGGAATTTATATGATGATTTGTGCTTAAACAACTAAAAAGATAAAAACATTTATATTTTTCTTTAGATTAGATAACAGTTTTAACATCAGTTCAATTACAAGCACCGTTGTAGTGAGATGATTTCAATTACAATTCAGTCCATGCATTCAGTGTCTCTTTGCTATTTTGTTACTGATACATTATTATGAACCACCCAGTTTTTTGCATGATCATTACAGAAAACCAATGCAAAAAAGGAATATAAATGTAGCAGATTCACTTCAAATGTACTGCTTATACCAATGCAAAAAATTCCATATGTACCGAGAGGACTTGAACAATGTACTACTTATACCGATTTGCATGACTCTTGATGGATGCAAGGACAATTCTAAGGGTCATCTCATCATAGTACTTTCCTTTAACAGAATACGAGGCATACTTGGTGTAGCAAACTTCTCTATTGTCTCCACATAACACTGCCTCTTCAGCAACAGCTTGCACGACGGAGTCAAAATATACAGAAGGGTTTCGATAACAAATTGTATCTTTTCACTATAAATGTAGACTCATACTAAATTGTATATATTGTCACTTTTATGGTGTATTTTGCTTTCAAAGCTGTTTGGAAGCTGTTGGCTTGCTAATGAGAAAAAAAGTGGGATATTAATGAAAAGATAAATATATGGGATTGTTAAAGGGACTCCAAATTTGGTTAAGGAGGGGATAATTTTAAGGGGACTCCAGCTTAATTTTTTTTGTTAAGGGGGGGGGGGGGTCTAGAATATTTTACAAGAAAAGGAAAATGAGACCTAAATGCCCCTAATTCATCACTTGTTTTAAAACCTAACGTACTAAATTCAACGTAAAATACAAACATATGCTTTCAAAAATAAAAAAAACAATTGAAAAAATAATTGTTGACAAAATAAACAGCAATATAAAATATACAACATGTTAGATTAAAATTTCTTTCTGCATTTAATTTAAATTGAACATATCAATTCCAATACAATTAGTTACCCGATTCGATGCCTTTCGATCTCCTACAAAATTTTCATGTGTCTCCATTTCTTTAATTATATCCATTTTTTTATTTTTATGTATAGCGTTGAATTGTAAGTAATAATTAAGATTTAGATTTCAATTGAAACACCCCACCTCCATTAGGGTCACTCTCAAAGGGAATGCCCTAATTTTGGTGGAGGTTTATAAGTACAAGTCACAGATATACAAGACAGATATAAGAACACATATTTGTAAACAGCGGAAAATCAACAAACTTTTATTTCAAAAGGGCAAATACGTGCTACAACAATATCACCATAATTGTCTTACATCTTTTCCAAAAACATAACATAGTACTTTCATAATCTGTCTTGATTACATTATTTAAAGAAGCATAAATAAAACATAGATAATCTGCAAAAGCCCCATAGTGGATTGTCCAAAGCCATAGTTCAAAGAGAAAAAGTCCAAGCAATACATTTCTCTTCTTCAAGCTGGATGTTAAGGTTGGTCAAGCTGCTGTGTTCCCTCCCTGTGGACCTGTGGGGGGGGGGGGGGAAACGGAAGAAAAGAAGACGAAAGAAGAGTAGAGTCAGACATAAAGCCTGAGTAAGTCTAGTACTATTTTGTCTATGAATAAAGAACTGGGTATGATAAGTATAAACAAGAAGTGGGAAAGTACTATAAACTTGGTTAAGTTGTCTAGGGTCGAATATACTATCGTACCCCATGTTAATCTCTGAACCCATATAAACTAGTTTCCAACTGGCACCCCATAATCAGGGTGATGTGATCCATTCTATGATGATCGGATCCTACTCGCATAGTTACATGTGTCTTACGGCCCCCGATGTTGTAGTTACCTATGCTGGTCCCACCATGGGGTGTATCAAGTCCCATGGTGGCGGCCCGACACAACCTTAGGGTGCACAGGTATGCTACTGGTGTCCAGTGCCTTATTTTTCTGCGCCGGAGTGTGTGCACGCCCGCACCCCGTTAGAACCTACACTGCTACACCACCGCCGTCGATTTGACCTCTTATAATCAGCCCAGTAATCGTGCCCCACCCTGCCTAGTTCCAGGGTATCCTGATACACCTTCTAGGGTTACTGCTGAAAAGGGTCCCCCGTTACTAGGTTTTCTATCTCTAGCCAACATGCTAAGTTGGTTAAGTGTTTCCTAACCTAACCCCACCAGTCCGTTTAGTTTAGCATGTTCCATTTTGATTAAGTCTTTAGTTCACTTAATCCTAACAATCCTGACTCAGCCTTAATTGTCTTATTAAGGCCCTGACCTCTCACATTAGACAGGTATTGTTGTGGCTGCCTGTTGCCGGTTGGTTCCGGGCAGTCTTACGCCACAACTCAGTCTAACCTCGGGTCCTTATTGGGCTCCATGTTTAACCTCCCACATTGGATAGGTATTGTTGTGACTACTGGACAGCCGGGCGGTTCCGGGCAGGTTTACATCACAACTCAATCCAACCTCGGGTTAAACACATCGTATGTTCTACATTTACATATTTTGTCTTTCTTCTTTATTTTCTTATATGTAAATATTTGCTGCCCATTATTAAGTTAATGGTGTAAAGGTTACACCAATCATGGGCCCAACCCATACTTGAATTTGGGCCCTTCTATTTTATATTTTCATTCATTAGTAATTTTAACCCAACGTTATTTTCCCCTGTTTAACACGTCCGTTTATTATATATATATATTGGGCTTAGCCTTTTAAAGCCCAACTTAGCCATGCGAAAAGGGGAGGCTTAAAGCGTGATTACATACACAAAGAGGGGAAGGTGAGCGCATGAAGTTGCAATATGACGTTGGGAATACAAAATAGAGACTGGTGTACTTGCATAGTAGTGACATATACTTTGGTCATAAAGCATAGGTGACATGAACCAAGCCATGTAAACTTGTAGTTGAGATAAGAATCTAAATTAGGTATCATTATTGACACATAGTCATAACTACAACATGAACCTATATTTTTATTTAGGCATAATGTCAAACATAAGCATGGCATAAATATTTCTAACATAAGCATGGCATAATGTCAAACATAAGCATGGCATAAGTATTTGTTCACATAACCATGGCATAAATATTTCTAACATGAAATCATGATTTTTACTTTAGTCATGTAAACTTGCAAAAAGGGATTTTTGAACCTAACCTAGCTATGTACCACATATGTCATCATATAATTCTTGTTGACAATTTCAACTATGCAAATTATCAATCATAGCCTAGTCATAAGTTTGCAAATAGGTTTTCTAGTACAAAAGCATGGCCTAATACATGATGCCAAATTTTCAACATAATTTCATATGGATTATGATAACCCAAACTTATTCCAATTACTTCACAAAAATGATGTTTGTATAAAAATACACATTATGATGGCATAATAGCAAAACCCCAAACTTGTATGAATTTCAATAAATCAACTACATACATGTAGCTTCAACATGGATTACATAATTTGCGAATATTCCAAACGTATACTTGCATAGAACTACCGCATGTAGTTCTTTATAATGAATAACATAATTCCCAAATCGCTAAGAATCATAGTAACGCACAAATTATGAATTATTTATCACCACAATCAAGTATACAAACCAACACAATTATTTGTTCATACCAAAGTAATACTCTACTTACAATAGTGTGGCGAATTCTCTAATTTAGGTATTTGAAGATGCGGTTTGATTTGATTGAGTTACTTTATGCCTTAGAATTTGCCTCCTAATCCTCTCTCTCCAATTGGCGGCTACTCTTAGTCGTTCCTCAGCAACATGGCGGCTTTGTTCTTATTTTTGAATGAATAGATTAGGGTTAGTCTAGGGTTGTTTATATAGAGGTTATAAACTGATTAGGACCATTGATGTTGCTTGGATTGATCGTAGCCATTCATTCGCAAGAGAGACCAATTAGAGCCTGCCACCTAGCCCTAATGACAAAGCAAGCTTCTGAAAATCGGCCAAACACAGACCTGGCCAGCCAGGGCTAGACCAGACCTGGCCAGCAGGTCATTTTTGACCTGGGCGCACTTGGCAGGTGCGCCAGGTCAAAAATGTACTGGCGCACTCCACAGGTGCGCCAGTTCATTTTTGTTCTGGCGCACTTCCCAAGTGCGCCAGTGCATTCTGACCCTTCTCCGGTTTTTCGCCCAACTTCGTTCGTCCATAACTTCTTCATACGATATCCGTTTTTCGAAAACTCGGACTCTATTTCGCGTATTTTTCCGAGACGAACGCAATGGCGTATCCCGTTTCCCTTAATTCTTTGATTTGAAATTAATTATACTTTAATTTATGACTTTCACGGTTATAGAATTTGCGGGGTGTTACATTCTCCCCCACTTAAAAGGATTTCGTCCCCGAAATCTTCAAGTTAGGAGGAATGTATATCCTAACATCCAATCATCCATCTACTCATCCATAAAACACGAGCATCCATTGTCCTTAAAAGATTTCTAATGCTTCATGATCATATGCGAAGTGTGTGTGTATACATGTACTTATCTAATGCAAAATCAGGCGGTCTACTGATTCAGTTGACCTCCTTAATGCGAATTATGTAAGTGCCATGAATCCATTATGTATGCAAATTTTCCTATTCGTGATTCTACATGAGTGCACAATCATTCAATACAAATGCAACATCCACATGACAACACATTAAAGTTCAACCATATACGAATGCAAACATATATGCATATGCAATATGAAGTGACTGAGCCGATCTAAAACCTAGATTGTGTGTGTATATGCAACCACGAGCAACCACTAGCAATCACTTGCAACCATCATACATAACATGTTTCAATTACATGTTTCCATCCAAAAGGATTCTACCTAAAAGATAAGGTCGAGGAAATATACCTAAAAAAGATAGATAAAAGCGCAACTTAAGGAAAAGGAAAGATCAAGGATGTACCCTCGAACAGAAAAGGGTAAGCAGTGCGTACTCTAGCTTCAGTTTCCCAAGTCGCGTCTCCCTCGGCGTCGCTCCACTGAACTTTGACGAGCTTGACTTCGCGGTTGCGTAGCTTCTTCACTTCCGTTCCTAGTACGCGGGTTGGAACTTTCCTTATGGTTGCTTCGCGTTCCACTTCGGCCTCTTTGAGGATATTTGGCTCTACCACTTCAGCGGACTCATGTAGACATTTTCGGAGATGTGAAACGTGGAAAACGTTATGGACTCCGGCCAATTTTTCGGGTAGCTCTAATCTATAGGTCATTTTCCCAATTGTTCCTATCTAAAGGTATAGTCGAATGATAGAAGCAAGTAAAAACTTTGTGCCCATTAGGCAATGTCAAAACTGGAAATCTATGCCACATATATATTGATTAGGAGAAGAACTCTCTAAGCATCAGCCCCGAAGACCGAAATCAACATCAGACTGACACCCAAAGAGTTACTCAACCCAACCACCATATATGATTCTAGGAAACTAAGCATGATGGACTCCTTTTAGGTCATAAGGGAGTCCCTTCCTAAGACCAATCTGTATCCTATAAAACCCAAAAACTTTAGTCAAACCAATGAACACCCTCGAGCCCCAACATGTGTTACTAACAGGTGAGTCATACTCCCTATGAGGTTTGCAACAGAAATTGGATTGAGAATGGGACCGAGAGGATATACAGAAAAGATACCATGCAAGTAAGCTCTACAGGAAGAGAGGGATCAAGGATATACTCTTAAGAAGAGATATTATGCACGAATCTAGTCTTCAATCTTCTAAGTCGCATTTTTCTTGAGCTTAACTCCATTATGCTTTGTCCGTTTTTAACTTCACAATTTCGTAGCTTCTTAATTCTTGTTTCCAAAATATGAGTTGGAACCTATTTCACTATTGCCCCTCGTTCCTTTTTCACTTACTCTACTTCTAGTATACTTGGCTCAAGCCTAACTGCGTACTCATGGTTCCATGCAAGCTCTCCAAAATTCACTAGTGAATCTTGGATCTTGTTCACTTACTAGAAGGTATACCACATAGATGAATTATCTCTTGAAAATAAACAATTGTCAACTTCGTGAGCGGAGCTGAGATTTTGGCAAAATCCCTTATGAATTTTTGATAGAAACCTGCTAGTCCTAGAAAGCTTCGGACCTCAGTTGCATTCCTTGGTGTCTTCCAGTCCTGTACCGCCACTACCTTAGCAGGGTCCACTGCTAACCCTTGTTTGGATACTATGTGCCCAAGGAACCTCACCTCTTCTCTCCAAAAGTGGCATTTGGAGAATTTGGCTTTTAGTTGATGGACTCGCAAAGTTTCCATGATTGCCCTTAAGTGCTGAGCATGTTCCTCTTCACTCTTTGAGAAGATAAGGATATCATCTACGAAGACCACTACGAATTTGTTGAGGAAATCTCTAAATACCCTACTCATTAGGTCCACGAAGTAAGCAGGTGCATTTGTCAAGCCGAAAGGCATGACAAGCCATTCAAAGAAGCCGTCTGGGGTTCTGAACGCCGTTTTATCGATGCTATCTTCAGCCACCCTTAGCTGATGAAAACCGGTTGCTAAATCGAGTTGGAAGAAAACAGACGCTCCTACAAGCTGGTCAAACAAATCGTCAATTCTAGGGAGAGGGTGCCTATTCTTTTTCGTTAGCTTGTTGAGCTCCCTATAGTCAACACATAGACGGAGTGAACCATCCGCCTTTGTAGCGAACACCACTGGAGCGCCCCATTTTGAAATGCTCCTCCTAATGAACCCCTTTTCTAGAAGCTCTTTAATCTGTTTACTGAGCTCTTTCCTTTCTCGTGGAGCCATGTGTCTAACAGGCAACGCAACGGGCTTTGCATTATCTACAAGATATATGCGGAAGTCTATTTCCCACTTCGGAGGCAAGCCCTTCACCTCTTCGAAGACATCCGGATATTCCCGGACCACTCTAACTGATTGCAAATTTTCAACAGAGGCATCTAGCGATTCAAGATAACTAAGCATAACCGCGGATGAGGGATTACAAGAAATTTCCAAAGTATTACCGAGCTGGGTTAGGAGCCTAACAACCCTTTTCTCACAATCAAGGATGGCCCCATTACTGGATAGCCAATCCATACCCAAAATCAAACCATACCCCGAAAAGCCCAAAACAAAGGCACTACATTGAAATTCTACGCTTAGAATAGAAATTTTCAATCCCACACAGATCATAGACAAATGAGCTGGGCCCCCAATTGGGTTTGAAACAATTAAGGGGTCCTCTACCATACTATTTTTTAGGTGCAGAGATTCTACTAAAGCAGACGAGATAAAGGAGTGTGATGCGCCAGAATCAAATAAGGTGCGAACGGGGTGATCACAAAGATAAACTACACTTTCTACAGAAGTATTTATACCTCGCTGTTGCAGAGGTGGCGCTTCCAGCACATGAACATGTGCCCCTGGGGTGGATCCAGCCCTCTGCCCCTGTCCTCGTTTCTTTGGGCAGTCCTTAGCCCTGTGGCCCGTCTAACCGCAAGAAAAGCACCCACCATTCTCCTTGGCCTTCTTTTTCCGGCAATCTTTCACTAAGTGCCCCACTTTGCCATAGAATTTACACTTCCTTTTCTCTCGGGACTTGTTGCCTTTCCCACCCTTCTCAAAGTCTGTCTTCTCAGGGCAGTCTTTGCTGATGTGTCCAGTCTCCCCACAATGAAAACATTCTCCTTGCTTTCTTTTCCTCTTTCTACAATCCTTGGCTATGTGCCCTTCCGTACCACAAAAATTACATTTCTTTTTTTTTTTCTCGTTTCTTATTATTACTGTTACGATCCTTTCTTGTTTGACTATTATTCGTCTTCCTACTCTGGGACTCTTCCGCTTGCTGGTTCACGTGGAGGAGGAGGAGTGAAAGCGTCAGCAGCTGGGGAGTAAGGTCTCCAGACATGCTGAAACAGAAAGGATAGATTCAAAACGAAGGATAAGAGATAGCACCTATGGCTTTGGGGGGTGGACTTTGCCTTTTTAAAATAAAATAATATTTTTCTCTTAAAAATGCTTCTTTAAATTTCCTTTTTGAAAATAATTTTTCAAAACTTTTTATCTTATCTGGTAAACCTGGCTCTGATACCAAGTGAAACACCCCACCTCCGTTAGGGTCACTCTCAAAGGGAATGCCCTAATTTTGGTGGAGGTTTATAAGTACAAGTCACAGATATACAAGACAGATATAAGAACACATATTTGTAAACAGCGGAAAATCAACAAACTTTTATTTCAAAAGGGCAAATACGTGCTACAACAATATCACCATAATTGTCTTACATCTTTTCCAAAAACATAACATAGTACTTTCATAATCTGTCTTGATTACATTATTTAAAGAAGCATAAATAAAACATAGATAATCTGCAAAAGCCCCATTGTGGATTGTCCAAAGCCATAGTTCAAAGCGAAAAAGTCCAAGCAATACATTTCTCTTCTTCAAGCTGGATGTTAAGGTTGGTCAAGCTGTTGTGTTCCCTCCCTGTGGACCTAGGGGGGGGGGGAACGGAAGAAAAGAAGACGAAAGAAGAGTAGAGTCAGACATAAAGCCTGAGTAAGTCTAGTACTATTTTGTCTATGAATAAAGAACTGGGTATGATAAGTATAAACAAGAAGTGGGAAAGTACTATAAACTTGGTTAAGTTGTCTAGGGTCGAATATACTATCGTACCCCATGTTAATCTCTGAACCCATATAAACTAGTTTCCAACTGGCACCCCATAATCAGGGTGATGTGATCCATTCTATGATGATCGGCTCCTACTCGCATAGTTACATGTGTCTTACGGCCCCCGATGTTGTAGTTACCTATGCTGGTCCCACCATGGGGTGTATCAAGTCCCATGGTGGCGGCCCGACACAACCTTAGGGTGCACAGGTATGCTACTGGTGTCCAGTGCCTTATTTTTCTGCGCCGGAGTGTGTGCACGCCCGCACCCCGTTAGAACCTACACTGCTACACCACCGTCGTCGATTTGACCTCTTATAATCAGCCCAGTAATCGTGCCCCACCCTGCCTAGTTCCAGGGTATCCTGATACACCTTCTAGGGTTACTGCTGAAAAGGGTCCCCCGTTACTAGGTTTTCTATCTCTAGCCAACATGCTAAGTTGGTTAAGTGTTTCCTAACCTAACCCCACCAGTCCGTTTAGTTTAGCATGTTCCATTTTGATTAAGTCTTTAGTTCACTTAATCCTAACAATCCTGACTCAGCCTTAATTGTCTTATTAAGGCCCTGACCTCTCACATTAGACAGGTATTGTTGTGGCTGCCTGTTGCCGGTTGGTTCCGGGCAGTCTTACGCCACAACTCAGTCTAACCTCGGGTCCTTATTGGGCTCCATGTTTAACCTCCCACATTGGATAGGTATTGTTGTGACTACTGGACAGCCGGGCGGTTCCGGGCAGGTTTACATCACAACTCAATCCAACCTCGGGTTAAACACATCGTATGTTCTACATTTACATATTTTGTATTTCTTCTTTATTTTCTTATATGTAAATATTTGCGGCCCATTATTAAGTTAATGGTGTAAAGGTTACACCAATCATGGGTCCAACCCATACTTGAATTTGGGCCCTTCTATTTTATATTTTCATTCATTAGTAATTTTAACCCAACGTTATTTTCCCCTGTTTAACACGTCCGTTTATTATATATATATATATTGGGCTTAGCCTTTTAAATCCCAACTTAGCCATGCGAAAAGGGGAGGCTTAAAGCGTGATTACATACACAAAGAGGGGAAGGTGAGCGCATAAACTTGCAATATGACGTTGGGAATACAAAATAGAGACTGGTGTACTTGCATAGTAGTGACATATACTTTGGTCATAAAGCATAGGTGACATGAACCAAGCCATGTAAACTTGTAGTTGAGATAAGAATCTAAATTAGGTATCATTATTGACACATAGTCATAACTACAACATGAACCTATATTTTTATTTAGGCATAATGTCAAACATAAGCATGGCATAAATATTTCTAACATAAGCATGGCATAATGTCAAACATAAGCATGGCATAAGTATTTGTTCACATAACCATGGCATAAATATTTCTAACATGAAATCATGATTTTTACTTTAGTCATGTAAACTTGCAAAAAGGGATTTTTGAACCTAACCTAGCTATGTACCACATATGTCATCATATAATTCTTGTTGACAATTTCAACTATGCAAATTATCAATCATAGCCTAGTCATAAGTTTGCAAATAGGTTTTCTAGTACAAAAGCATGGCCTAATACATGATGCCAAATTTTCAACATAATTTCATATGGATTATGATAACCCAAACTTATTCCAATTACTTCACAAAAATGATGTTTGTATAAAAATACACATTATGATGGCATAATAGCAAAACCCCAAACTTGTATGAATTTCAATAAATCAACTACATACATGTAGCTTCAACATGGATTACATAATTTGCGAATATTCCAAACGTATACTTGCATAGAACTACCGCATGTAGTTCTTTATAATGAATAACATAATTCCCAAATCGATAAGAATCATAGTAACGCACAAATTATGAATTATTTATCACCACAATCAAGTATACAAACCAACACAGTTATTTTTTCATACCAAAGTAATACTCTACTTACAATGGTGTGGCGAATTCTCTAATTTAGGGATTTGAAGATGCGGTTTGATTTGATTGAGTTACTTTATGCCTTAGAATTTGCCTCCTAATCCTCTCTCTCCAATTGGCGGCTACTCTTAGTCGTTCCTCAGCAACATGGCGGCTTTGTTCTTATTTTTGAATGAATAGATTAGGGTTAGTCTAGGGTTGTTTATATAGAGGTTATAAACTGATTAGGACCATTGATGTTGCTTGGATTGATCGTAGCCATTCATTCGCAAGAGGGACCAATTAGAGCCTGCCACCTAGCCCTAATGACAAAGCAAGCTTCTGAAAATCGGCCAAACACAGACCTGGCCAGCCAGGGCTAGACCAGACCTGGCCAGCAGGTCATTTTTGACCTGGGCGCACTTGGCAGGTGCGCCGGGTCAAAAATGTACTAGCGCACTCCACAGGTGCGCCAGTTCATTTTTGTTCTGGCGCACTTCCCAAGTGCGCCAGTGCATTCTGACCCTTCTCCGGTTTTTCGCCCAACTTCGTTCGTCCATAACTTCTTCATACGATATCCGTTTTTCGAAAACTCGGACTCTATTTCGCGTATTTTTCCGAGACGAACGCAATGGCGTATCCCGTTTCCCTTAATTCTTTGATTTGAAATTAATTATACTTTAATTTATGACTTTCACGGTTATAGAATTTGCGGGGTGTTACATCAATGGTTTTTATTAATGATGATAATTGGGGGTTAATATCGGAATTTTTATTTATATGTTTAAGGGGAGGCTAACTTATTTTGTACTCCCCATAACAATTATATACTAGATTAAAATTGATCCTCCCCTTAACCAAATATGGAGTCCCTTTAACAATCCCCTAAATGTATTTATCTTTCTCAGATTTATTTCTTGTGAATGCTTAATTATGTTTTGTTTGCCAGCATAAATGACATCAAATTATTGTTTGTATAAACCTCATACTATTTGTGTAAGTGTAATATACTATTAGATTCCAATATACATTGGTATTTCTTTTGTGAATATAATATAACAGTATATATTGCTATCTGTTTTGTGCAAAAGATAAACTCATATAACTTTTTTTCAGTTTGGACAAAATGATACTGCAAGTAGGAGGTATAAATTGTTGATGTGAATCACAAAGACACATAGATAACTAAAGTGCTTGCCAAGTACAAGAAAAAAACAAGAAACTTCAAATAAACACAATGCTTCAAAACAACATTATTTCAAAACACACAACTTCAAACGTGTGTAACAATAGGTAGTTACAACATTCATATTATTTTGCTTCTTGCCTATAAAACAACTAGACCACCACAATCTCATCCTATAAACCGATTAATACAATAGACAAGAACCAAATATAGCAAACGAGAACCAAATATATATCACAAATATTTCTTCACTAAGATCTTTTATGTAAGCCGACAACTGTGACAAGCAGCAACAAGAAAGAAGCAACGGAAGCAAACATCGAGAAAACAATGGTTGCAATTAATTGGAGCAAAATTTGCTAGCATCATCACAAATTTTATCCCACTTAACCTCAACATCTCCACTTAAGGCAATCACAGTACCATTTCTTCCAACCACAACAATTGTAGCTGCTGCACCACTTGACGAGAGGAGTAAAGCGAAGGCTACCATGTCAATCATAAAGACAAAAGGCAAGTTTTCAAAGCTCGACCGATTTATGACTGTTAGTGCAAATGAGATTGCTGAGAAGAAGAATGCCGCTACATTTGCTGCTATGAAGTATTTGTTCAGTTAACCAGCATGGCAAACGTGGCAAGAAAAGTAAGTATGACAACAACACCAAAATTAGCAATAGCTAATTACAACTTTCATATTACACTGTTTTGTAGTAAATTATGTTCGGCTTTTTGAGTGATCATCATTTTGGAATGTCAAAAATAAAATTTAGCAAAAACAACATAGACCAACAAATAAGAACTCGAAAAAATGTAAATAATATAAAAGACAAGTTCTTTCATCTTTTGTTATTTTGTTTAAAACAGAAGTATGGTCTGTACAATGAAGCTGCTGATGTGTATTGGCTGTACAATACAACAGAACAGAAGAAAGATACATACATTTATCTTTTCAGCAACATTTACTATTTATACATTCATATTTTTCAACACTCGTATCATATACAACAGGTACCATGGCATGCGTTTATGACTTTATGAAACAACAAGTGAAAATAATAAATTAACAGAACAATTGTAATCATTTCAAATCTAAAAAATACATGCAATTATCTTTTTTAAATCTGAAATAAAATAAGATATTCTATGTAACTTATCTTTTAGTAAAAGATAGACGCAATTATATTTTTAAAATCTGAGATAAAACAAGATATTCTACTAAACTTTAAAAATTGCTAATTATAAAAATGCAATTTTGTGATCAAAAATTCAGTTTTATCATTAACATTGCATATTTGCGGCTAACAATTAACACATGACATTTATATTCAGCTATCTTTTTAAAATATGAAGTTCAGTTTTGAAAAGATAGATGAAACTATCTTTTTTAAATCTGAAATAAAATAAGATATTCTACTAGACGTTGTTGAATGGAAAAAATATTACTTGTTTAAAAAGATAAATGTATTTATTTTATTCCTTACGTTATTAATATAAAGTTGATGTATGGCTTTAAAAAGGTAAATGTATATATCTTTATACTGTTTATACTATTTTAATAAGATAAACAAATTTATCTTTTTAAATAAGCTATACGTTTTAATAAAAGCTAATATACATATTAATTTTTTAACAAAAATTGTGAAATTATATTTTTGTATACACTTATAAGTTTTTTTTTCAAAAAATATCTAGTTATTATTTAATGTATATATTATTTTCAACATTACTTTACGTAATAAAGTAGAAAAAGATATATATATTTATCTTTTTAAACAGTTGGCCTTATCTTTTGTTGTCAACATTCAACAACCTATGAAAGTCAGTACAACAACAGACTTAAAATATCGCCTTTACATGAAAAGATAAATGTAATTATCTTTTAAAACCTTTGCTGTCGAAAAACCAAATAATCGTTCAACAAAACACAACATAAAATTCACAAGGCCAAATAACCAAATAATCATTCAACAAAAGAACAAGTTGCATAATATAAAATAAAAAGATAAAATTGAATATTTTTTTAATCACCTAAACCACAACATAGAACAAAACATAATCTTTCATAATTTTAATCAGTTCTTAACATTAATCACTGCTAGAAAGCAACATTCATCACATCCATATAACCAAAAATTCATCTTACCATATAATTCAATTGTAACACTAAATCTAAAATAATCAATCAAATATGTTTAACATGTACCAGTAATTTTTAAATATTACTAAATTTTAATATGTAATTTATAATTATTTAAATCAAAAGATAAACACCTTTATCTTTTTAAGTTGTCAAACAAAATAACATCTACCACTGAATATATATGTATGAATAGTTTTATATAGCAAATAAAATCAATCAGTGAATAACTACTTACTTCAGCTAACAAAAACAATCAATATTTAACAAATAAACAAAATCGACGAATAACAAACAACAAAGATAAACAACTACTTACTTGTTCAACAACTTGTGAACATAAATCCACTACAAGAAAACAGACTATTTCCGACGGCTGTAAACCGTTGGTGGCCGTCGGAAGCCGTCGGAAATAGCCGTCGCTAATAACAGCGTCGAAAATCAAAGTTTCTGACGGCTATCGACACAGCCCGTCGTTCGCATTTCCGACGGCTATCGACACAGCCGCCGGAAACCGTCACAGATTCGTGTATGTGTTAGCCGTCGGAAATACTGCATTTTTTGTGTGTGCTTCAGTTGCTATTAAGTTTTCCAACTACACTTCTCATATAAACCACTATCTCAAAATAACAACTAAACATCATCCAATACATTGATTTAAGAATCCAATTTATTCTATTTGAATTTATCAATGCAACAACTAGATGAAAATAGTACTCAGATTAGAATGAAATTAAAATACCAAACCATCAAACACTGTGGTCAAACTCATCTGAGCTCATTTGAGAATTGTGCACATGTCATGACAATGAAAGATAAACTGTAGGGACGGGATTGCATTTACCATCTTGATGTGCCTAGGTATAGATATTCAAACTTGTAAAATAAATAGAATTTGTGTGACAAATTTACCTCTTCCTTGGTATAGATATAACATTCAGCGCCCAATACTAAAAATAAAATAAAATAAAATGTATGTAGCTTTTACAAATTTACCTCTTCCTTATTTCCCCACCTATATAGCTGACACAGTATCCATTTGGAGTGATTGCCTCAATGGTTGTATCATACCTACACGTTCAGGTTGGACATGCATGTTAGAAAACTATGATGCAACATACCATTCTTATATGAGGGCATTACAAAATTAAATAAAAGCATATTTTCGGTATAAATTCTTCGACAAAATTAACATGCTACAAGCGAATTCATATTTCAATAAGAAATGCTTACAGTGTCAGGCGGTGCCAAACTATTTTGTTTCTTATGTGACTGCGCCACCATCCCAACCTGAACATTGTTTTACGACAGCTAAGAGCTCTTAAGTAAGTTCAATGGCCTGCATTTTGCATACATCGCCTAATCAGTTATATATACAATTATACCTAATCATCAGTTCGTGCAATCGAAATATGAGTTTCAAACTTACAAATTCAAAATGGACATAACACATCATGAATTTCCATGCACGTAAGGAAACATATTAGGCCTGCAAAATAATTAAAAATAAACTGTGATGAGAATCTTTATAAAGCCAAGCTGTACATACTACATTATTGTTTGTATCAAACATCTCCAAAGTTTTTTTCTCCACTTTACCTAGTATAATAGGTACATTCATCACATCTTAATGGCTATATAATCTATGACTTTTGTTAAAAGCATCATGAGGCCGCAAGACAGACTTCAACACTTAAAAAAAATGAACTTCAAAATAAGTAAAGCATGGAGAATTAGACAGCCAGATTGTTCTATAGACATGACCACAATTTATACTGACTTATTCCCATAAATATATACTCAATGACCAAGTAAAAATTCATTTCAAAGAAGTGAATAAAATATAGAAAAATCAAAATGCACACATAAGAGGATGTTATAACTCACTACAACGCTATTGGAAGCAATTGCAATCAATAGATAACCCTAATTTTATAATTTAGGCAAATATAGGTTTAGGTAAAAACTTATTTTTTATGAAAAAAAGAGAGTATAGCTCAAATTACTTGCTCTAGAGGTCTGAATTGAAGCCGGGGAGGTTTCTACACGAAGAAATCAGTGTTTGGAGGCAAAAAAATCGAATTTGGGGGTAATAGGGTTTAATACTCGTATGCTGGAAAAATAAGAGGAGCAAAAGAAATGGGGAAGAAAGAGTTCGGGTGGCTGTTTATCACGATAATTTCCGACGGCCGCCGATGGCCCGTCTGAAGCCGTCGCAAATAACCTGTTTTCTTGTAGTGATCGCGTCTAGCTAATAGTGAATAGAAATCGCGTCTTAGTTTCTTCAACTGATTAAAGGTGAGGCGATTAACATCAGCTGGAGAAAGGTGAATCAATCGATATATAGAAAACATCAAAAATAAACAATTACTTACTTATTCAGCTGAGAAAAGTGATGCGGTTTGATTTCTTCAGCCAATCGACAAATCATTTGAGGCGATTTTGTTTCGAAAGTAATTTAGTAGCAGTTTTGATTTCCATTTTGGTGAAAAAGATGAATTAGCAGCATATTTGGTATTATTTCGAAAGTTTAGTAGTAGAAGATTTGATTTTGGAAGTATAAAGATGAAGAAGAAAGCGGACTTGAAATCGATTTGGGATTTTTTTTAGCGTCGAGAATGCATACGAAACGAAAAATAGAAGAAAGCAACAGTCGAATAAATTTTGTCCTGGAAAATAATTATTTTAAGGCCGTGTCCTAGAAACTGATTAGCACATGAAAGGAAGCCCTTACGGTAAAATTCCCCATGAAGAATTGTATGTAGATTTGTGAATTTGAGAAGGAACTATAGTAAATTAGGTTTAGGCCTGATAAGAGAATGAGGGAAAATCTTCAAATGATTCATTTCATCTCCTATTTATGGTTGAAGGTGATTAGGCTAATGGACTTGTTAATTTCCAGTCTCTCAACGCTACTCTAATTCTAGTCATAACATTAAAAAATTAAAACTGCCATACCTCACAAACTACTTGTCCGATTTTTTCATAAGACCATTCCACGTAATGAGAAATCACCATCCTAAATAAATAAAATAGGCTAAAGCATCTAGTTTGGCTCCTATCAAAAGCTATGATAAAAATAAGACTCGGTAGGGCAAAATGATCACATAAAGATTTGACAAAAATAATTGATATGGGAAACATCTCAAAGAACCATATCTCAAAATATCATAATGATAGAAATACATATAAATTAAATAAAATTGTTTTAAAATCCTCTGATATGCAAAATAAAGGTCGTTACCGTTGGAATAACTGAAATAGAATAAAAACTTAAAATAATAAAAATACATAATCTAGTACAGGAACTGGTCAACCCGAATTGGTTGACTATGTCTGGCTAAAAATCGCATGTGTTATGACATGTTTGACGGGCTTGGGGTGATAGCTTGGGTGTGAAGTTTCGGTTGAGCAAACATGATTAATGCAAAGGGATTAAATCCTAGGTCTAATGTCATAAACTAATCTTAAGTCCTAAATATTCTTAGCCTACCCTAGCCTTAATTCTCACCTAATAGTTTACGTTAACTAATCTCTATTAAAATCCTACCACTTCTCTCACCTTTAAACGTCTAAAAATCAAAATATAACGAGTCTAGAAGAACAAGCACTTGGAGCTAGAAGAAACAAGCAAGCCAGCGTATCGTGGAGCGACTCTCAAGTAAAGCCAATAGGAAAACTTAGGCTTAAGGTGATTGAGAACAATTTTAGTAAGATGATTATTAGAGTTAGGTTTTAGAATATTTTAATTGATTTTGGATGTTAGAAACTCAATTTGGATATGTAAAACTCTAAATTAAAAATTGTAATCTTAGAATGTGAATTGAAGTGAACCGTTAAACTTGATAATGATTTATATGCATGTTTTATGATTAAATTTTCAAATCCTAAATCGTTTAAACCCAAAACAAATTACAAATTGAAACATAGACTGGTCATCTAGTGATTATAGATTCATCAATAATTATTAATAACATAAGTAATAAGCAGTCTATGGACAATGATAATTAATGAAACCCTAATTATTTTTTATGACCAGTCAACCTTGGAACCCTAATAGTTGACCTATAGCATTTAATGGCTCATAATAAAAATTGCAGAATCTGAACCTTAGAGCTGGAAAATGGCAATACTAATAATAATTATTATTTTTAGAATTTAAAACTATATAAAGCTAAATTGCTTATCTAATCCTATACTGGGCATACAGGTGTGTATATGGTGCGGCAACCGCTGTCAAGGCAACCGCTGCCATACCGGTCATTGACGGTTAGTTCGTTTTGTCAACCGCAACCATCAACTGTTGATGACGGATAACCGTTAAATGATACTGTTGCCATTTGATCGTTGCGGTATGGTTAAGTTGCAACCGATGTAACGAAAACATACACATAAAAAACACTGTAGGCGCATTTATTATATACATCAGGATGCATTGAAATGCTTGCACAAACATTAACATTACATAAATAAACTTACATTCATGCTCTGAAATAGTTAACACTAACAGTCATACAAATTTTAATTCAAGCGTGCAGATAATTGGCAGCCGTCATTAGTTCCTAAGTCAACTCAGGCTCGATAGGAAATTCAGTTTCCTTGCCACCTCAATTAAACATCAAAATAAGGAAAAAATATTAAAAGAACTAAGTTTGCAGAAGTACTAGTAGTAGCAAGTCATTAAGTTACAAGTCATCAAACTTTTCCTGTAACAAAATAAATAGATACTAGAACATAAACAAATACAAATGATTCATACATGATGCATTACATAATTCAATATTTTTGCTGATCTTACTTCTTAACAAAGACAAGTCCATATTAAATAAAAGGCTGATTTATACTAGAGAGAGCTTATAAGTCTAATTACATGCTGCAACAAAAGTCCAAAAAACTGCTAGAAACAAGACTGTTAATACTTAATAGATCTCCAGTATAGCCTAATGAAACGGTGATGTACCGAAATGAAATGCCAGAAACATAACTGTAATGAAATGCTTGAAAAGGCGAACAATAAAAGAATATTCATGTTGTTATCCCAGTAGAGTTTTGTTTGTATTTTGAATCCAGCAATAAAACCCATTAATTTATAAAACCACTAGCTTTCGAATCCAGATCTGCTGTATTTTGAAGAAAAATGAACAAAATGACTAACAAGTTTACCCTTAATTTCAGGTTGTACTTGAATGAATGGATCTTCAAGTGGATTAGAGTGCGGTGATGAGTGACTAAACGTGAGCGGCATGGATTTTGCTAGACGACTGGAGCGGATTCAATATAATAATGAATCTCCTTTCCCCCTCATAATGGCATTTATAGAGAAATCGAGGGGACGAGATTGTTCCCTTTTACATCAGCAGTCCAAAAGAACGCAAGCTAAACCCCTAATTTTTAGGTGATGGTGAAATTGACGCTGTATGGTAGGCCGTCGGTTGTGGGAATCGCCACGTTTCCATTCTGGAATATCCACGGTGAGAGAACCGCACCGTCTTTGGTCAAATGGAAACCGTTTAACTATTTTTTAAGCGGTTCCTGGCAGTGACTTTTATGTGGTTAGGCGGTGAAAATTGGAACCGGTACAGCCCTAACTTTATATGCTAGAGATTATAAAGTCAGTTCCATACTAACGTACAGTAAGCCATCACAGTATTGGTTAATAGTTAAATACATAACTGAGAGTTGAACATTTAACCAAGACGACGTAATTCACAAATACTCATAAGGATGTTACACGGTGGATGGGTATCAACTGGGTGAACCCGATGCTAACATGGGGTTCTATATGGAAAATCATGCCCGACATAGCATGATAAACTAGTATTACCGTACAACGGTGGGGAAACCGACCGTTAAGGTGTTCAATAAGAAATATACAATTATTTGTTAAAACATATTTCAAGTTGGATTTTATTAAAAAAAATATACGGTACTCTAAGAGAAAATGCAATTAATTTAAAAGATGAAAATTTAATTAAACTGAATTTTATATTTAAATCAACTTAAAACTAAGAATATGCCAGCTTCATTCCTGCATGAACTCAAAATGAAAAGCCAAGTTGAAAAAAAAAAAAAAACGATGAATTGCATATGTTAACGAGTGAAACTAAACGTACAAACAAATATATATAATATATATGTTGCAAACATATTTGATCAATGGATTGAGGCTAGAAGATATAATGCATGCATGTGTACAAAAACGTAACAAAAAGTAAAGAACACGCAAATGCCTGCTATACAGAGAGGTCAAACTAAAGTTTATTTCAACATTTCATCAAATTAATGTTATATAAAGCTCTTGCAAGTGTTAACAAGCACCAGAATATCTTAAATCAAATGGAAGGACAAAAAGATATGAGTAACACAGTATCTTAAATCAGTACAGGAACTAACCACGAAAGACTAGGCTAAAAAAAAGAATCATTAGATTAACCCAAGGCATACAATCAAATATAGTATACAGAAAACACATTTATGATCACGGTGCATCAAGGATGGAAGATATACAAAAGCATGTATGCATACTGAAAAGTTCCCTTCCCTTAAAAAACACACAGATGCATGTAACAAAGGGAGATCACACAAAGCTTGTTTCATCATTTATTAAATCAAGTACCGCAAACAAAATTTATTTCATCATTTCATTACAAAGAGATCAAAGTTAATGTCACATAAAAATCTTACAAGTGTAAACAAAAAACACGATATCTTAAATCAAATGATACAAATAACATATATCTTCATCAGTCAAAAAAAAAAAAAAAGAACCATGTCCACATAGCACCATAAGTCTGCATCAACCAATAGAGATCCTGCCTTCTTAACTTGAACTCAATTTCAAGCGGGACTACAGATCTAATTAAACATTGATTGAATGGTTAAAATAATGTATATATTTGATCGGTTTCTTAAAATTAAAAAGTGGTGCTTTGAAATACTGAAAATATGGTGTTCACAGCCAACCATCATAGATCAAGACACTAGGAAATGATAATTGGAAAAAATAATATCCTAAATGTACCTATAGAAAGGCACAACTGTAGAGTCCTTCCAAAAAGAAATTGCCCGGTAACCAGTAATCTAGCTGCATATGCATAAAGTTAAATAACAGTATTCAAAAATATATTTTGTTACAACTTATGAGCATATGTAAACTTTACATATGCACTTCCAAATTACAGCAAAACGTGGCTCCCATGCTATATGCAATGCACTCTTCTCTTTGAGCTTCTATGATACTCAAAGTGTGCACAACTTGATTTTATATTCTACGGAATATACAAGGAACAAAATTTAGCAATTATCTAACAAAACTAAATCATTCAAATTAGATAACAGCTGACTCCTCAAAGATTTATAGTATTAGATTGACTCAAAAACAACTAAACAATTCAAAAAAAGAAAAAAAACCTGTAAATTACAATTTACAATATTATAGCTACCAAAACTAACCCGTTCAAAGTAACTAAAAAACCTATTCAATCATGATGGACAACCCTTAATAAATTTATTGTGCTGCTTTGGTTCTGAAATATACTATGAAGTGCATATTTTTAGCTCATTTATACATTAAATGTACTAATCTTATGTTCATTATGCATGAACTGTAATAATATATACCATGGATTATTATGGGTTTTTGTTTTCAAAGAGCAACAAACCAAACACTACATAGAAACCCAATTTCTCCAAGAATGAAAAGAAGACTACTTTAGCTACCTGCTTATTAATGCTTATTAATGAAATAAGTTATAAATTATGGCAACTCCTTTTAAAATTGTAACAAACAAATAGTTCAATTGCTAAACCTTCTTGGAAAACGATATAAACCCATATGAAATTTGAGTTTTGCGATTTTAGTTTCCGATTTATGAAATTTAAATCGTATTCTAAACTTATTTTTTGTAAATCGATATTTTGAATTTGAAATGTGCATTAAAACATGTTGAATTTAAAATTTAATTCTGGATTTGAAAACAAACAAAAAAGTTGAATTTTAAAATTATAATTTAAAGAAAAAATATTTACTGTAGTTTTTCTTGATTTAAAATTAATCAAATGACAGTAACTATAATATTTGATAACAATACTTATGTATTAGAAACAAGAAAATAAACATATAAACAAAATCTACGTTAGAGGACAATTAACAATCAATGAAATATTAATATTTAATGAATATTTTCAGATGTGGATGATGTCACATCCACATTGATATTCAATATACATATTCGAAATCATTTTCAAATATTATATATCCATACCTAGACACAAAGTGATATCCGATTTTTGTTTGCTAAATAAATGAATCCTTTTTATCCAATGCAAATCCGTTTTAGGAATAATGCTAAGATAACGATAAGAAATGAAAATTATAGTGATAATAATCACCTTTGGGTATGAATATTCATTTATACATGCATGATATGACTTATTATCGTAATAAAATAATAGATATTGTTGGGAATGTTAAGTAACCATTTGTGTTATGAAATGTGCATAATCTTAATTAATATCATTTTTTTGCAAGGTAAGCAAGATTGATCAATTACAGCCATATTTTAGTGCAAAAAAAAAGTTAAATAACTAAGTCCAAACTCATAAACAAGCTGTAAGCTTAGAACGCTTAGGGCACACAAAAAAGAGAACAAAACTACAAACAAGCACCAAAATAAAAAACAGTTGAGTAAACTCTGTGACCATGAAAAATGAGGGCTTCATGAAAATCAAATTTCGCCACCTTCATGCCACTTGCGACATCATTCTTTAACACATGCCAGAAAACTTCATTGCTCTATTCTTTTTCCAACATATCAAATTCCTCTATTTTGTGAATCTTTTTATAAAAAGTGAATGGCTAGTTTACAGATGTAGAAACTGTATCATATAGACATCCCTTTTGTGAATTGTAGATATATATTTCTTTTAACGAATATGGACAGTTATGGATTTCACATTGACAACCTTTCCTCCAATTACTACTTTAGCACCTGTAGCAATCTAAAAGGAAAATTCCAAATGTGCAATTGATCAAACTAACATTTCAACTAAAATATAATAATTTAATTGATGTATTATTTCATTTAAAATCTCTATTGGTGTAATAAACAAGATTAAAATGACCATAAATATATTAACCAATACTCTTTCAACATATATAACACCATCAAATCAAGTCATAGAAGTCAAAGTACATATAACCAAAGTGCATAATTTTCAAGATAAATTCAGAGCACATACAATACAAAGTATAAAATTGCCCAAGTCAATGCAATATACATACAAACCAAAATATTGATCTTTGGATGCAACATGCTTCTGCAGCTAAAAAAGGACAGATGCATTCATTTACATGAATCTATGAAATGTAACTACACTGTCTGCGTCCACCATCAGTGATAAGTTAATATAAAAATGGTGAATATTAGTAATTCTTGGTGAACAAGTAAAAACATTGAGCCAAAGTTTTTTTTTGATAAGTTTTGTATCTTAATAGGAACATTTTTGTACAGAAAATCTGTGGAGAGTTTTGTATGGCGTATTTATTAATGTTTCATTAGTAAGTTAATATACCTCGCTGTTTGGTTTATTATTTTCATCTTACACAAGATTCATGATTCGTACTTCAACTTCTAACGTTATGATTTATCCTAAAAGCTAATTACTAATGGATTGTATACACATCACCTAACCGATAAAATGCATTAAATATATAACATTTTTAAACTGAGCAAATTAAAGGTTCATTTTTTCACTTTCAACAGAGTGCATTAGCTCAGTTCTTTGATTAATCATACTTGAAAACAGAGCATTGTTTTGCTTAGAAACAAAGATGTTGAAGCCCGGTTAAAACAGTGTGCTAAGGAGCTTAGATAAAAAGAGCAGTGTTGCATAGTACTCTTTAAAAAATAGCATAAAGTTGAAAGAAACATTTTATGATGGAAATTAAACAGACGGTTTGCCATTATATGGAAGGAATGCAGACCTTGAGATGCAGGCGATAGTGAAATGCATGAGAGTAACATGAAAAATCAACAGTTAGAGATAGAATAACATTATGTTTTTAATGAAGAAATATTAATTTTTTTACCATAACATGATCCTCTGTGTTCGTTAATATAATGAGCAATGCAAAGGAAAAGGTGGGATACATTACCTGGTATCTTTGAATTTCTTTATAGGTTCCAATTTTTATCAATACAATAGTAAACTTAGTCATCACTGGTCCTGCAAATCATAGTAGATAAGTAAGCTAATAATTATACTGAAATCATTTGCATGCAAATACAAATGTGGGTGTTAATACATCTCCATGAGTTTTGCCATTCTAAGCTACATTCTGTCTGATTATAAAATGTATGCCAATGTTTTCTCAGCAGTTCTAAAATCGAGCACTTGATGAACAAGCATCTAAGGCCAGAAGCTTTTTCAATGGGCATTTGATCAGGAGTGATGTATTCCTTGCCAGAAACTATGTGCAGGAGTTCAAAATCAAATAAACTTATTCCTGAGAAGAAACAACCATACATTGCTTGGCTTGTTAACGTACTATCGTGCAAGTATGGTGGGACCTTGTGATACATAAAAGTCCATTTTCCTTCACATTTCTATACTTTCTTTTAGAAAATGTGTTCAAGTTGCAAACACGAACAATATAGCTTGACATTCAATGATGGCCATAAATACTCAGAATTTAACCAATGATAATAATATCATCATGGTGAACAATAAGTTACCCAATCAACCATACAACAAAAATGTTATAAGAAAACTAATATATCATGTAACATGTAAAGAAACTTGACATGGAAAATAAGCGAAAAATCGCTCTTCACTACCCCATTGGAACAAAATGGAGTGATGTGAAAACAAATCGAATAACATATTGGAATTCAAAATCAAATCGAATGCTCACATGAAAATCAAATCGATGAAGAGCGAGTCTTAGGAAGAAGATCTGAGTTCTGTCCATCCCAAATAAATCAAAATCGAAAAGTAATGTGCTTTTAGGGGAAAATTTCAAATTCACTTTTGTCTAAGAATTATAAGGAACGTTAGAAAATTTCATGATTTAATTTACCCCACCTGAACCACTCCCCATCCCACTGTCCCGGACGGTGCCATCACCTCTCGTCGCCACTTGTTCTCCAGCGTCTGAGCTCCGCCTAAGACATCCGCACAGTCGCAAGTCACGCGCCTGAGACTATGCGAAACCTTAGAACCCTGAACAACCTTGCCGAAGGAGAAAAATCCGAGGAGTTTGATAAGGTTCGAGTGGCGGATCTTCGCTAGGGTTTCGAGTATGGTGCAGAACTCGCGGAAGCTATCGTGGTTGAAGGTGAACAAGGGTTCGAGTTTACTCTAGTGAATTTGAATTAGATTTCTGGAAGGAGAGAAAGCAGGGGCAAAGAAAGAGGAATCCGATATGAAATATGAATGAATTTGAATTAGATTTCTGAAAGAAGCAAGGGCGAAGAAAGCGGAATCTGATATGAAATATGATTTAGAATTGAATGCGAGATAAACCTGGAAGAAAAAAATAATCTGGAGAGGAAATAGGACGGCGGAAAAGGAAACACGGAACTTGTTTTGAGGCTTCAGAGAAATCCATTTTGGCAAGTGACAGTAAGCAATCCTCCACTGGTGAGTTTTCTTGTATTCTAATGAGTTTTCTTGTGATGGCTATAAAGTATAAAGGAGCCTGGTACTAAGAGCATCCCCAACACAGCGTGTTGGGGGACATCCCATCACGCTGGTTGGGGAAGCAACTCACCCCAACGGGGTGAGTTGCTTTTGGGATTATCCGGCTTTTAAAAAGCCGGATAAAAAATTTGTTTTTATCCGGCTTTATAAAAGCCGGATAACACTGCTATAAAAAAAAAGGGGTGGACAGAATTAAATGTCCCCCCCTTATACGGTTTTTTTAAAGCCGTGTAAGGGAGTTCCCCCTTATACGGCTTTAAATAAGCCGTATAAGCCATATCCGGCTTTTAATAAGCCGGATATGGCTTATGTTTAAAGCAACCCTCTGGGTTGCCTTGACAACCTTCGGGGTTGCCAAGGCAACCCAGATGGGACTTACCGACCCCCCGTTGGGGGTCGGTTGCTCCCCAACCAACCCCGCGTTGGGGTTGGTCTAATGAGTTTTCTTGTGTCTACAGTTTTGACATGACGTGATATAAGTAGACGCTAGTATTGTATTGATGGTTATATGTATTCTTAGGAGAGTAGTTGTGGCATTATATGAGCGATATTTTTGTTTTTGATGGTTCTAGGAGTGTTGCTAGATCACTCGTATGAGGTACGATTTATAGTTCAATTCTTTTATTTGATAAGAACCCTAAGTAATTGACCTTAGGAAATTACAAACACTTATAATTCAACGCTCCGGAGTTTCAGACCAACTTTTTTTTGCTGAAAATGCTTCTGTTCAAAATAAACAATGATAGCTACCATTATAATTTATAATAGTACAACATCGCTAAATACACTGGATAAAATTTTGATGAATACCACTTAATTATCAGAGTTTTTTCATCTAATTAACAGTTTGTGCTTAAATACAAAATAAACACAACTACCATAAATCTATCATCGAGCAATTCTGAGAAGATGGACATTGATATTCATTCCTGCACACTCGGTAAATACATCAGTATGGCTTAAATGATAAACATGAAAGATGCACCAACAAAAGATGTAAATACATCAGTATGACTTTATGCAAATCATGTAAGTCAACAATGTCCCCAGTCATCAGTCGTATGTGTTGTTTGCTTACTAAAGTAAAGATTGCAGTCAATATAGTATGTTGAAGTCATGTGCAACATTAAATTAAAAGACAAGTTTAAAAAATAAGTAATTGTTTAAATGATGAGTATACTTACAATACTCCTTGCTATCTTCATGCAAAAGCTTTGTAGTACTTTTCATCGCCCCAAAGCAATCAAATGTCTTCCTTGAATCATCGTAATTCGCAAAACTCATGTCAACCTACTTTATTCTCGGTTTTGACACGTTTTGACTCTCTTTTACTTTGATTTAATATCACCAATTTTGACAGTTTGTTTATAATATTATGAGGAAGCTAGAGTCCAAATTTGTTGGGATTTGGAATAATTTACCATGATTTTATACTAAAAACAGTTGTTACAGCGTTTTTGTTGAGCTGTGAAAAGTTTGGGTAGTTTATATTGATTTTAGACAAAAAAAAATCCAGCTACTACAGTGCTTCTAGGGCGCTATGAAAGGTTCTGTGTAGTTTATAAGACTCAAGATAGATATTACAACGTTTCTGGCACGCTGTGCAAACTTCTGGACTCATTAAAGTGTTTTATAAATAACTCAGAGAAAAGATAGAATTTCTGAAATGTTATAAAAAGTTCTGGTCTGGGTACAGTGCTTCATAAATAATTCAGAGAAAAGATAACGTTTCAGAATGCTATGAAAAGTTATGAAATTCATACTTTCACCCAGTTTTTCGGCAAAATGTTTGATGTAATTTCTCTATGATAAAAAAAAGTTTTTGACTCCAAATTTTCTATAGTAAGAAGCTCTCTTTGTCTGCTTAATTACTATGAAAAGAAACCCTTTTTTATCAATTTAATATATATAATTCAACAATAGAAGATGTCCATTTTAGGTAGATTTTTTACTTGACTTTGCATCTTGTTTTCATGTAGACAAATGATTGAATTAGAAAAAGAGTTACAAGTGACATTGTAGGCCTTTTAATTAGCTTTCCAGATTGATATAGAAATCGAAATTTCATCAAAAATTGCAAATTTTATGCCCAAAATACCAAATGTCATTTTCAGTGATTCGAGTTTTTTCGTTTCTTCTTAATATTTACAACTTTTCTTCAAAATATGAAATGAGTAAATGAACTTAAATAGTTTTTCTCACCTTAGAATTGAAGATTGAATTCGTATTTATTCTCTTGAATTCTCCTAAATTACTCCTCCTTTTCTTATCTTGTTTTTTGTTTTTGTGATTGAATGAAAGAAGTGAACATAGTTCTACCCTTTATATAGCATTTTTGAAGGTATTTAGTTTTGGACACTTGAAGCTCTAGGATGTAGACACGTGTCTCCTTAGATGTCCGTATATGTTTCTACACATGGACACCTAATGGGTTTATGTGTCTTTACATTATTTACTTACAAGACATGTGTACCGTTCATTTGATGACAGGTGTCCCTATCATTTTAAGTCATTTTTATATTCTAGAATATATATACATTTACCATTTGTATTTTATTTCTATGATATGTACATACATATATATGTTCTTCTATTGTTTGTACATGCATATGATGTTCTAACAACTTTTAACAAGTGAAACGTCGTTTATCGACAAAACTGTTTTCGGTCAAATTATCGATATTTCTTCGAACTACTTATCTTTGTAATCAAAAATTCAACAACATGTTTTCTCCTCATTAATTATTATTTATAAAGAGATTTAATCAAGGTTATAAAACCATTCTTATGATATTAAATCCAAGATTGAAATATTTAAATAACTTCGATATTTAAATATTTACTTCCCGATGTTTCAGATTGTTACATTCTTCCATTCTTAATAGGAATTTCGTCCTCGAAATTTTATGCAGTAATTAATCAAAAGAATGACAAATATTCCACGAAGGAAACTCTATGTATCCAGGGCATTTTTCTTGAAAGTATACTTTGAAAACAATTTCATAAATCGAATTTCAGAGTTTAAGACATACCTGGATATTATATAATTGAAGCTTCACAATTTGTGATCAACGTTTTATAAATCCTGCAAGCTATTACTAGATCAGGCATGCCATAGTTTCTTTTTATGCCCAAATTCCGGATCGTATTCTTTGCAATCCACGTATGATACCCAGTCTCCTTCTCTTCTTGTGTGGTACCGACCTAAGTGTACCAAAAATTCATCGTACTCCGGCTCATCCGACTCATCATCATCAAGTAAGGATGTATTCTCCATATTGCAGTACCCATCAAAATGTACCAAAGAGCAATATTTTCAAGATAGACTCAAATCAATATCTTTAATTAAGTCAAATAAGTTTTTTTGGTAACAACATCGTTATATTCATCAAAGTGGATCCAAGCCACACACTCAATTTAGGCTATTCTATTACGGTCGGCATCCCCTCACTAAGTAGGCACGTACTCTATTGGCTCAATACCACATAGAGTAATAGCTGCACTACCCAAGATCCATTGTCCTATACTGCACATCGTCATCGCCATCCGAAGGTAACCATCATATTGCGACCGACCTCCCTTCATTAAGTAGGGATGTACTCTACTGGTTCAATACCACATAGAGTAATAGTGCAGTACCCAAGATCTATTGTCTTATATCGCTCATCGTCACCCGAAGGTATCCATCATTAATGAAATAATCCATAAAATCTTTAATAAGCATAAACAAAGTATTCTCTCAAAGTACTTCTATACTTTGAAATCATTACTCCGACGTAGATGACCATTTACTTTTGAAAAATCCAACACTCTCAACTTTGAAAATCATCTATAAGGTATTAAGTATGAACTTCTTTTTAATCCCACATCAGTCCTTTCAATTACTAGATGTATCTCAAAATTTTATACGTGCCACTAGTTACGATATTCACAATGGATGACGTCAACCTTTTTTTATAACATGCTTCATTCATTCCTTCGCTACTTTATAACTAATCATATGCACTTACAACTTCGTTAAACCTATCTATGTGGTGCTTGATAATGAATCAACACATTATTAATATTAGTATAAACACTAAACAAAAGTTAAACACACAAAATAAATACTACTCATAACCCTGGTCAGAGGAATGGTGCCTTACCCTATCCAGTTTTATTTGCCAAATTATGGTAACTTAATTTTAAATTTCTAGGATGATTTTCTAATCTTATACGAAATTTTATTTAGGCACCTAACATAAGCTCTGATACTAACTTGTAACGCCTTGGAATTTCAAATAAAAATATTTGTTGAAAATCCTTCTATTCAAAACAAACAATGACAGCTACCATCATATTTTATAACTAGGTACAACATCGCTAAATACACTGGATAAATTTTAATAAATACTACTTAATTATCAAAGTTTTTTCATCTAATTAACCATTTGTGCTTAAATACAAATTAAACACAATTACCACAAATCTAGCATTGTGCAATTCTGAGAAGATGGACATCCGTATTCACTCCTGGACGCTTGGTAAATATGTCAGTATGGCTTAAATAGTAAACATGAAAGATGCACCAACACAAGATGTAATAAAAAGTAATAAACCAAAAATATTTTTTAATAAGACAACTTCATTACTACCCCCTTGTGACTGCCTACGTACCTATATCTAATTGGGTAAGCAATTAGATAAAGGATCAAGCCAATGAACTTCTTCTTTACACTGAACATTTAAAATCAATATTTACTTCCAAAAATATTCTTTATATCAAGTAAGGGTAAAACACTCTATAAATACTCATTATGAAAGGTATCTATGTATCTCTTGTAGAACTTCCTTTCAAAAGATAAACATCTTATATTTTAAGTACCAAGAAACTCCCTTGTGATAAAATAGATTTTAACTCCAATCTGGTTAAAACAGAATACTTGAAATTATTGTTTTACATAAAACATTTATCAAAGTAATGCATTTCGATAATGCAATTATGACTATCAAACCGTAGGTATTCTATGTCTGTTCAGCCCCTACTAATCCTTATGTTTTTTATTTCAGGACTTTCTACAAATCATATTAAGTCATCAATGTCCTCAATCATCAGTTGTATATGTCGTTTTCTTACCGAAGTAAAGATTGCAGTCAATATACTATGTTGAAGTCTTGTGCAACATTAAATTTAAACACAAGTTTAAAAAATAAGTAATTTTTTAGATGATGAGTATACTCACAATACTCCTTGCTATCTTCATGCAAAAGCTTTGTATTACTTATCATCACCCCAAAGCAATCAAATGTCTTCCTCGAATCATAGTAATTCGCAAAACTCACGTCAACCTACTTTGTTCTCGGTTTTGACACATTTTGACTCTCTTTTACTTTGATTCAACATCCTTAATTTTGATAATTTGTTTATAATACTATGAGGAAGCTCGAGTCCAATTTTGAAAGGATTTGGAGTAGTTAACCATGGTTGTATACTCAAGCAGTTATTACAATGTTTCTGTTGTACTGTGAACAGATCTGGGTAATTTGTAATGATTCCAGACTAGAAACAACTACTACATCACTTCTGGGGTGCCATGAAAAGTTCTGTATAGTTTATAAGACTTAAAACATACAATACAACATTTCTGGCACGCCATGAAAACTTCTGAAGTCATTAAAGTGCTTTATAATCAGAGAAAAGATAACATTTCGGGAATGCTGTAAAAAGTTTTGGTCTGGATATAGTGCTTCTTAAATAATTCAGAGAATAGATAGCATTTCAGAATGCAATGAAAAGTTCTGAAATTCAGATTTTCAGCCAGTTTTTCAGCAAAATGTTTAATGCTATTTCTCTATGATAAATATAGTTTTTGACTCCATATTTTCTACAATAAGAAGCTCTATTAGTCTACTTAATTATCATGAAAAGAAACCCTTAAAATTATTTATCAATTTAATATATATAATTCAAACAGTACAAGGCATTTTTAACATGTCCATTTTAGGAAGATTTTTATCTGACTTTGCATCTAGTTTTCGGATACACAAACGGTCGAATTAGAAAAAAGTGTTACAAGTGAAAGTTGTAGGCCTTTGAATTAGCTTTCCATATTCTTAAATAAATCGAAATTTCATCAAAAATTGCAAAAATTATGCCAAAAATACTGAACGTCATTTCTAGTGATTCGAGTTCTATCGCTTCTTCTTAATTTTCACAACTTTTCTTTAAAATATGAAATGAATACATGCACTTAAATAGTTTTTCTCACCTTATAATTGAAGATTGAATTCGTATTTATTCTCTTGGCTTCTCCTAAATTTCTCCTCTTTTTGTTGTCTTGTTTTTTGTTTTTGTGGTTGCATGAAAAAAGTGAACATTTCCACCCTTTATATAGTATTTTTCAAGGCTAGTTTGCTAATTTAGTTTTGGACACTTGTCCACCTTATCTTCATGCAAGCTTTAGGATATAGACACATGCCCCCTTAGGTGTCTTCAGATGTTTCTACTATTTGGCACCTAATGGGTTTATGTCTCTTTAACTTATTTACTTACAAGACATATGTACTGTTCATTTGATGACACGTGTCCCTATTATTTTAAGCCATTTTTCATATTCTAAAATATATATTCATATACCATTTGTATTTTATTTCGATGATATGTACATGCATATACATGTTCTTCTATTGTTACTACATGTTTATGATGTTCTAACTACTTTTAACAAGAAAAACGTCGTTTATCGACAAAACTGTTTTCGATCACATTATCGATATTTCTTCGAACTACTTATCTTTGTAAACAAGAAGCCAACAACATAATTTCTCCTCATTAATAATTATTTATAAAGGGATTTAATCAAGGTTATAAAACCATTTTTAAAATATTAAATCCAAGATTTAAATATTTGAATAACCTCGATATTTAAATATTTATTGCCCAAAGTTTCTGATTGTTACAAATAGTACACCTTATTTCAGCTAGAGTGGTATTAAAGATGATTACATATGATCATCACATGTTAAACCGATACTTATTCACCGAAATGTTGTATGGCCCCCTCTTTTTCTATGTTTTTCCTTATAATAGTGTTAGGGATTACGGAATGTGGGTCTTAAGGCAAAACAAACACTAGAGGGGGGTGAATATTGTTTATGAGGAATTCATGTAAATATTAAACTTAAATGATCTACTATATGAATCACACACACCAGAGATGATCACAAACACAGAAACAAATAAATATAAAATGCCTAAAAAGAAAGAACACACCGGATTTTATACTGGTTCGGATTACTCCTACGTCCAGTCTCATGCAACGCTGGATTGCGCATAGTTTTATTATTATCAGTATCCAATTACAACCCCTTGATTTCACGGCTGCAAGGTTAACACCACTCTAAACACCCTTGATTTCATGGCAACAAGGTTAACACCACTCCATTCACTTGATTTCAGGTCTACAAGGAACACACCCTTTCCCAAACAATTCCCAAATAATTATAGCAACCATATAACTCTTAAATAGCACTTCAATTCAAAGAGTTGTAGATAAAGATTGAGAAAAATGAAGTTTGATATAATTTGAATAGAAATCGACAAATTATAAGTGTAGAAATCAAGAAAATGATAAATTGTAATGTTGGCATGAAAAGAGATGATGATGGAGAAGAATAATTATTTAAAAAATCGAAATCAGCCTCTGTTTATAACATTTCAATGGTTGCAACATTTCAAAAATGTTATTCACATTGAAAAGACGCTTCCATTGAAAACTGAAAAAATGATAGTTGTATGTCGACATAGCCATCTATGTATGTCGACATATGTATAGTATATTTATTTTTAAAACTATTTTTCAAGTGTTCAAACATATATATTATTCTGGAAATTCTTGAATCGAAACTTAGTGATATAAATAAGTATTCTAAAGTGTAAAATCATATGAAATCACAATAATATATTATATAAAAATATTTATAAAGTTATATGGTCTAAATCTATAAAACTATACAATTATATAATTATGTAAACTTATATATAAAATTTTAAACTTATATGTTTGAAATCATAAGTAAGACAAAATAATATGAAAATAATTTGAAACCGGAATTCGAAAATCAGGATTTGAGCTTGGAGTGCTATACAGAATCTTACATATAAACTAGACTCTATTACTATATTTTTCTTGAAATCTTGATAACATGATAACTCATGAGTCTTGAATCTCTTCTGAATCCTGAATCACTTGGAACTTTTAAAAATGTACATTCTTCGGTATTTAAGTCCTGTAAATAAACCCTACACACACGTACACACACACACACACACATATATATATATTCTAGATAGAGATGTTAGTATATATTTTATAATCAATCAATAATGATAATTGAAATAAGGTTGTTGTCATCAAAACTCCATTCTCCAACAATCTCCCTTTTTTTGATGATGACAACCTTGATTTATAAAATATTCGTGCATATTGATACTTTTTCATCTGGTCCTTCGATTGCTCCCCCTTTCACCATGAATCCTACGCACTCCACCTTAAACTAAGCCTAACTAATCCTTGTTTTATAATTTCTCCCCCTTTGTCATCGATAAAAAGAAATTCTAAATGTACTCCACCTAAATTTATACCAATATATATATATATATATATATATATATATATATATATATATGTATATGTATGTATATGTATGTATGTATGTTCTAAGATTATAATATTTGATTCTATACCAAAGTAATTAATATACATGACTCGCCCTAAATTCATGCCTATATAATCTCTTCATATTCTATATATGATTATTCTAATACTCATTCTAAAATCTACAAAAAATAGAAAACAAACGTTGTATGAACTAAATAATTCAAACATTGTTTTACAAGACAAGCAATACAAACCATACAAATTACATCGTTTAAAGAGAACATGTATTACATCATATGTACGAATAGACAAGAAAACATAAATGTTTAATTATTCTTAACTATTAGGGACTTGTGAATCGGGCAATGCGGATAATGTAGACAAAACTCTCCACTTTGCTCAACTACATTCTATAATGTCTCGTATTTTTATACGATATAATAATTAATTTTATTTAATTATTTAAAATATGGTTTGGTAATTTAAATGGTTTTTTAATTAAATAACTTTGAATATTTAATTATATAATAATTAAATAATATATATAATTCTGAAATAATCAGAATTAGCTGAAATGGCAATACGGTGTGAATTGGGAAATTCAAAATATATAATTCAGTTTAGAAACACTACAACAAATTAGGGTTTTTATAACACCAACCCGCTCATCAGTTTTTGTACGCTATTCTAGTTTGGGGTTCCAACGCTATTTGACTCAGTAAATTATGTAAACAACGCTATACAGTAAAAAGGGCAAGCGGGAAATTTTTTTGTGCGGGAATTAGAAAAGCCCTCGTTCCTTCGTCACTTCCTCAATCGAATAAATTGTTTCAATTCTTCACCTCTAGAAAAAATTAACTATCGTCCTCATCACCTCCAGAAATCTCAATCGCGTAACCCTGTTATTAACAGTCGATTAATGTTGCAATCTCTCTGTTATACAATCCGTCCCAGTGCCTAAACCTAGAGAAGCATCTACATTTTGAACTTCCCTAGGAGGTATTTTTATATATATTCCATGTAATTCAATTACCATAATGTGTGGATTTCTTACAATTGCTCTATTATAGCCTATCTATGCTTTTGGCATTTTTCTATTATAGTCTATCCTCACAGCAGGTTATGCAGTTTATTATAGCTATTTATGTTATAGATAAGATATTTATATATAGATGTATCGTATCAATATTCATTGGATAGAGGAATATTATCCAAGAAAAGAAGAAGTTTGCACAGTGATCTTTTTTGTTTGATATTTTTTTAGTGGTCAGGTTCATTAGTTTAAGCTGAATATGATTTGGTGCGAATGATTATGAATCATTTTATGCTTGAAAGGATTATCATATACCAAGTTCAAAGATATGAGTAATAAATGGTAAGGCATCGCATTTTTTTTTAATACGGGTGCAAGTAGAACACTCTTTGGTTAGTTCTTCAATGTGTAATGCGATGGAATATGGGAAAATAATCCCAGTCACTCCTTGTCAACCGAACTATATAAGATGGAATAATGATTTTGGTGGTTAGAAGGGAATATTATTTTTGATAAACTTCTATACTTAATATGATTAAATGGGACAGTCAATGTGTTTCTTAATACTTTTCATCTCTTGTCTTTTAAAATTTTAATCTTAACATTTGAATCTCAACAAACGGGTGTACACTTTTTGCGTTAATTTATTATTTTAGAACTTTACAATTTTTAATTAACAGGTATTCCATTTTAGCTGCTAGATTGAGAAATAGATGAGCAGAGAAAAAGGAAGAGATAATCAATGACATGGAGAATATTGTGTGGCCAGTAATCAAGTATGAAGAAGAAAATCTAGATGTGAATCTTTTTCACTTTCAGAAGCAATTCAGTGTTGTGTTTCCTATATTTAAAAGACTTTTTCATTTTAATATGTGTGAAAATATGTTTGGTATTAATAAACTTTCAGAATAGAATCGAGTTCATGTAAAAAGAAAACCTGAGTTGTTTTTTTACCCACCGCTGAAATTCAACGATGTCATTCTGAAACATTTTTTCTACCAAATTATAAAAGTGACAAGGTATCGCTAAAATTTAGCAATGCCATTGTGATAAATGTTTGGTATTACAATTATTATGCTTAATGGAATTGTGGTTAAGATGATGGTGTATTTTAGGCGATTTATGGTGCATTTGCAGTTCAAGTAGGCCTTGCGGATGATGGCCGAGGTGCAGACTTGCAGCAGGTGATTTAGGATTGCTGTAATTTCGGGTTTAGGGAGGTGGCGGGTTTGAAGTAGGCTACTGGACATTGTGATTAGGAAGTGATATTTTTCTGTGGTGTTGCTGGTGGGAAGAAGTTTGAATGAGTTGTAAAATTGAGGTTTTGGTGGTGGGTTAGAGTGGTTACTGAGAATTGGAGGTTGCGATATTTGTTGTGGTGATGCTCAAGCAGGCTTCAGATTGTGTGTGGAGAAAAAAGGTGGATGCAGTGTGTTGCATGAGCATGATAGATTAGAGATGGCGAATGATGTTGACAGTGGTTGGTAAATTTAGGTAGTCGATGGGACATATTATACTGGAAGGAGGTTGTTTTAATTGTTGAGTGGATTGTTTGTGGAGTTCTAGTGCTGGCAGAAGATTGTTGACGAGTTCAATATTGAAGGAGTGTATGCATGCGGAGCTTGGTGGTTTGGTCAGATCTATCGAAGGATTGTTATAGGTTAGTGATTGTTTGAAGTGTGCAGTTTGGTCGACTAAACGTGAGGGGAAGAAGCTGGACTTGTGGAAGCTCAGGTGATGAAGTGCCGTGTAGTTTGAGCTATGGGAGGGTTTGTTCGCAACCACTATTTTAATTTCCTTTACACCTTCCCTATTGAAGAAATGAAACTTTAGAAACAATATATAGGGATCACATTGAAACCATTGATATGACTGCAGCGAGTTTGATAAAATAAAATGAACAATCTAACATTGACCAAGATATCACTTTTCACTCACATCATCTATCATTTCCAAATAAAAGTAGGAATAAGGGACACGAATACAAATTATTGGTCATAGTAAAACTACCGTTAAAAAAATATCAATACACCTACTTCTCAAAGGCTGTTCATAAGGAACATTCAAGTTTATATACATAATTGTTGTTTTGATTCTTTAAGTTAAATTGTTTTCCTCTCGTATTTGTTAGATCCTAGGAGAGGGGTATTCTTCCATAACCCATGCTGCATTCTCAAGTGACATTCAGCTGGTGTATGCGTGTTGGATACTTCAGATTTGAAGCTGAATTGACCTACTCTACCTTCCCGCAAATGAAGGTAAAAAGATTCTTGTAAAATTTTAAATGATGAATCGCTTACCTTTACTTGCCAATTCTCTCTTGTAACTTGTAAGCAACATTGTTGTCGTACATATGAAATGCACCATTTTAAATTTTAGGTTGTGGAACCCGATACTTTAGTAAATCACTGTTAATAGAACCTGATACTTCATTGAAACTTTTTTTTTATGTTCTGATATCTCAGTTTATAGTTTTCTGACGTTTTTTTTTTCATGTTCTCGTATTTTCCGATGAAGAATATGAAACTTCCCATGACATAAGTTGGGGGTAGAGGCAGTTTTGGTGGATTGATTGTTGGTGATTGGAGATGGCAGTTGTGGGTGGTTGAAGTGCGTGACGGTGGTGGTTGTTTGATTAGATGATGGTCCCTAAAGATATAGAAAATTTAAAGATGGTGACTCCAGTAAAGCATAGGTAACGTGCATTTGAAAAATATATATCCCTAACCGAAATATGTAAGGCTCGTCTTGTTCATAACAATAGGTCATGTGCATTAAAAAAACATCTTTGTGCACCACATCCGACAAATAACAGTTAAACGTTAACCAAATTCTATACCATGAATATCTTTTAAAACCTCATCGGGATTCATCCATTAGATACCACTGTACAATTTTACTGGCTGCATGGTCATTTAAACTGTGCATTCGCATTTTGCCCTCAAACTCAATATTATTTATCAATCATGGTGTAAATGTAGAAAACTCAATCAATAAAATAATATTAGTTGTAAGTAACAAGAAACAAGAAACAAAAAACAATCACAACTTAGCTAATCCATACCAGAATTATTTCATGGAGAATAGAAACACTACCAGACTAATAGAATTAATAATATCTCTTTTGAAATGCGTAAAGATCAATAATGACATAGAAAGCTTGTTGGAAATCCATAATACATTAAATAAAGAATCAACCAAACAAATAAATATTCGAAGATAAACAATCAAATAGTTTACAAAGCCCATTCTTATTTCTAAGTGTCATTGGCATTTGCACAATTCGAAGTACACTATTATACATTTTATTAAATGCAGGGTAAGAATAATTGAATACCGGTATAAAGTAAACATGCATTTTTGAAACTTTGGACAACATTTTTGAAACTTTGCAAGCTAATATTTGTATTCATGTTTTTTTTTCCACGTGTTATTAAATGTTTTTTTGTAGAGTTAGGAGTCTGAGACCTTCCATTAGATTTCATATTTTCAGCTTCACTAGCTACACCTGCAACTTTCGTTATTTTGCTGGTTACACTTGCAGGTTTTAATTTTTTTGTACCCAAGCTCTCTAGTTTATCGAAAAAATTCACGCATACTAACAGGAGCAATATTTTCATGGAACCACATACCCAATAGTGGCACTCTTACAATTTAAAAACAATATGTTGTTACTTATTCATGCATACTAATAGCTCTATGATTCCTGATCACCAGCTTCTTCACAATCCACGGCGCAATCTCCCCTCTCCCTACCCCATCAGTGGTCCATTCAAGCCTGTTCACAGGCCTGCCGCATCGCCTCAGCCTATGGATTACAAAAATCATTTTCAGTGTATTTCCCATGTATTTTCATAGGCTTGCGACTTTGAGGTAAGCTGATTTAAGTGTTTATGTATCATTTTCAGTGTATTTTCAATTCCAATTGAAATTTTAGATTTTTAATTAAAAACCGATTACAGGTGTGGATATAATAATTTACTGTTTCTGACGTAGGAACATGGAAATGCATGTTCAGGTATCCTTGAAGGCAGTGTACATGGTCTGAGTCATCTCAACCTTGTTGGAGGTATGCTTATGTGAATCAAAGTTTATTAATATAATGTAAAAAGTTGCATCTACAAGGCATTGTGTATTGCTGTTGCTAGTGCATTTATCATGTTTATTATGGCTTTTAAATAGACAATAAATTGTATTTGAAATCTGCATGGTGCACGTCTATAAGGATGTCTCACCTTCGCAGGATGAATGCATCTTCTTCAATTGGTTATCTTGATCTAATTTGCCTTTATCTGAATTATACATTTGCGTATTGGGATCAGTGTAGTCCTCTCTATCTTTATGTTGTACTTGAACTTTGTCTGCTATACAATAAATATGATTTATATCCCTGAGATTCCATGAAGTTTGAATAAATTTCTCTGGAATTTTGTCTGATGTAGAGAAAATTCTTGGGTTGTACTGTTTGTAATGCCTCTTTAATAGTTTTGATTGAAGTTGATGTTGAATTTGAAGTTATCATAACTCTTGGGTATGTACAATACTAATAGGAGCTAAGCAAAAATAACTTATAAACGCTACTGAGGATATAAAACTAATATGATTGAAATTTAGTATGCCTATAAATTTAGTTTTAGTTTCTTAACTTTTGCAAAAATATATGCAGTAGAAATTATTTACAAGTCCTGTCAATATAGACTCTACAGTTTATTTAAATCAATAGTATTTGAAAATAACTAATCTTATATTTGTGTGAATTCATGGTGATGTGCAGGAATTCATGGTTGCACTTTTGCAGGCATGGTGACGACTTATTTTATGATTGTTGTGTTTTTGAAAGAGTTTTGCAGGTTGTATTTTTGGGGTGTTAGCAGTGGAAGGGTAGTTTTGAAGTGGAAAGTTTGACTATAGGAAGTGGAACCATTGAGGTTGTTTAAATGAGATATGGCTACATAAATGAGGTTGTTTGATGTTCCAGGTAGAGGAAGAGGTGTTAGTGTATGAAGCTATGATGAATAATTGATGGTTTCGGCATGCCATGGCCAGTATGTTGTCCATAGAATGTTAAACGCACAAATTTCGAGTAAGAAAGGGATCTATTCTTTTCAAGGTTTTAACATCATGTCAATTGGTTTAAACTATTAATTTCACCCGATAGTTTGTTTTTTACATGCAATTCTCAATACTGGGATTTACATGTTAAAAAGTTTGGTTGTTTGTTGCCACTTCGTGTAGAGATAGAATCCTCTATCCTGCAAGAAGAAAAAGGAGTAAAACAGTTCTTCAAATGCAGCATGGTAACAAGGTCTCTTAGTTCTAAAATCATCAAAGCACAAATTAATACCAAAGCAAATTATTACTGTTTTATTACAATTAATCAATCATGGCAAAAAAGGATAAATCTAAGCATTAAATCAACTAACCTACATGCTTTAACTTGCTCTATAATATAGCTGCACACAGCTCTTGAAATATTTTTGATTGTTGTATTAGGATCTTTAGATTAAGCGAGAGCATTTTATAGTGAAGATATCCTTTTCTGATACTTTCTAGATGTACATCTTAATATTTAGTTTTAGGGAAATTTAGGGAAATAGTTGGAGGGTGAAACTCATGGTTTTTTTTATTTTAATTTTTTTGGGTAAAAGAAGGCTGAGAAATGAACACTGCCTTCCCTACAGTTTGTTTCAATATCCAATTGATATTAATGAGGTAGTTAAGTAGCAAATGGACATGTATAAGATAATATGCATCGGATTTTGTGGTGCATGATGCTTTATGTTCATTAAAATTAAACCTTTTCTAGTTTCCAAAATATTTGTTTATTTTGTTATTGCTTATGCAGAATGGTGACACAGATAAAACGCAGTATGTAGAGTGGATATACAGATATGAAGAATTCAAAAAACAAACAAAGCTGACAGCAATTGCGGGCCAAATTAAGCTACTTCACGTATTTCCTAAAGAATGCATGTAGTAATAGAGAAAGTGACTTGCAAGTACAGCTGCATCAGCACCTTGGAGATAAGCTGCCAATTCTCTGCTACACAGAACTCCATAAAATATCAAAAAGCAGCTGGAAACAAGCAATATACAAATGGAACATGCACATAGTTTTCTTGTGAACAGAAATGGTTCGAATATAATGCTCATTGCATGTTAGATTAATTATAATACCAACAAAATGAATATTTGCGCACATCGTAAGAATATCATGGAATGATTTTGGATATCCTTGATAATTTTCATAAGCATAAACAGAAGGAAAGATTATGCATATATCATATCATGAATGGTCGCATACATTTTATCAGTAATGGTTTGAGAAAAAATGTCAAATATACAATACCTTAAATTTCTATGTAAAAATAAATGTTTACTTCAAAAGCTAAAAAATCACTAACATAAATACCAGTAGCCACCAATTCTAATGATATAATTCAACGATGATTTCTTAATCATATGCTTATGAAAAGATAATTTATCCGTAATTATGACATTTGCGTACATGCAATGACAAACCTCACCATAAACTGGTAGGATTCATCAAAAATCACAGTAAGGGCATGTAGAATATAACTACTGGTACAACATGATGCACATATATTTGAATGTGTATGATGTAATTTCAGTTTCTTATACATTTCTCCATAATGTGTTATAGATTTACCTATTGAAGGGAAGGAAGGATACGAAATAAGAAGAATTCAAGTGAAGGCTTATGTTTTGAAATATCCAAAGCAAATCGAGATTAAATCTACGGTTTGTCCTCTTTGTAAGTAACTTGCCGATGTGAAATTGTATGATGTATTGACATGGAAAAGTGGATAAAACAGTATATATGAAATATTAAGTTTAAATATATGAGAAGTTGTTTGAATGATGTATACGAAGTACTAAGTTTTGATAAATGAAAAGTTGTTTGAATGATGTATACAAAGTACTAATTTTTGATATATGAGAAGTTGTTTGAATGATATATACGAAGATATTAATTATGTTGTAATTTATATATTTGTTGTTTCGGGAAATATGTTACGATATATATATATATATATATATATATATATATATATATATATATATATATATATGAAAAATTTGATTTGTGAATTAATACTGTATTTAATAACGTTTCAAAAACGCCATTGAATAAAATGCTATAAAAACGCTGTAGAAATATCATGATAAGCGCTATAAAAAACCCAAATAAAACGCTAAAGGAATATTCAAATAAACGCTATAGGAAGTAAGTATTGAATGGTATGTTCTATAGCGTTTTTGTATAATAGAAAGCCAAAAACGCTATAGAAAATTCATTTTTTATAGCGTTTTTTTCTTCTGCTATTTAAAATGGATGGTCTAACATAGCATGTCGTTACATAGCGATCTCTGAAACGCCATGTTAGCATATAATAGCGTTTTTCAAACGCTATGAAAACCCTATTTTGTTGTAGTGAAATTGAATTAAAATAACGAATATATTATTTGAACGATAGTGGAACGTATAAATTATATTATATTTATAATCGAGCTCGAAATTGCGCGGCAGTTCGCCATTTGGCGATTTGAACTTTAAATGAATATATAGAATCCATTTTAAATCGGATTTCTGTGAAACACGAAACGTTAGAAGCTGGTGAAGTATATTTTTCTAATGAAAGAGAAAAATCGGGATTTCATTCTGTAGATTTTGATTTATGACCAAATCAAATTTTCGAAAAGCCGCTATGGAATTCCTTTATAATTTTATATCGATTTATTTATATTTAAATGGATTTTATATATAAATCGAATGTCAATATAACTGGGAATTTTGAAATATCAAGTTATAAATCCAATTGGATCTGTATGATATTCTATTGTGAATATATACGATAATATTTATTTTTAAATATTTAATTTAATTGTTTTTAAATGTACTTATATATTTAAATGGGTTATTTAGAGCTTTAAAAATAACCAGTTTTGCAAACAAACTCCGTTTTCGACGAAACTAACTTTGTTGGATCTGTAATGTCAAATTATTTTTAGATTCCAAATTTCGTGATTTTTGAAGTCAGTGTGTGGCCATACGGATTTTAATGTGAAAAACAGTTAGTATTTTGACAGTTAAATATACGCTGTGTGAGCAAACGGAGTCCGAATTCGACGAAACTAGTTTCGTTGGGTCCGTAATGTCAAACTGTAGCTGCATGTGATCATAGGAATTTTTAAACAGTAAATACATATAGTGGTTGATTTAAATTGAATATAATATTGCAATAAAAAAATATAAAAAAATTTCTATAAACACCTACCCAATATCTTAAACCTAATTCCACTCTCCCTCAAGTCAAAGCAAAATCCGCCGTCCTACTTTCTTCTAAAACGTGAGAAGATAACATCTTCAAACAAATTTTAAAAATCATATACTCAAAGAAAATCAATTCTGTTGGATCCTTTTGAAGAGTGTTCTTCAAGTAGATATGGGTTTCGTGGGTTGCACCACAAATTCTCCAATGCTCGATAGTGAACAATGTGCCTAGGATTGGAAATAATTGGTGATTGAGGCCTTAATGCGCGAATTGAAGATCGAAATTGGACGCATGGCACAAAGTGGTGTTTGTATGCAAAAATCTGGGGTATTCCGCGGGTTTGGATGTCGCACTTTTACTAGGGTGCGTGAGGCGTTGTTGAGCGATGGATTTGGAATAAGGGGATCGAGTTGGTTGTGCCGGTGAGGATTGCGTAGAGAGTTTGATGAGGAGTTAAATGGTGAAGACTGTAGTTGGTTTCGTAATGAAACAAAGGAGCGGTGAAAAGATTAATATGCGGTAATGGCTAAAAAGAGGAGCATCGACATATATGGACGGGGAAGAAGGCTGTTTTGTCAGGTTGGATACTTAAAGTGGAGTTGGGCCGATTTTGAAAGGTTAAGCCCACTTAGTTATAAAGGAAATTTAATTTATTTTAATTGAAATTAGTACAAACTTGTATAGGTCATAACTTGATCATACATTATCGAAATCCAGCAAAACAAGATCCGTTAGGATCGTATGGACGATGGCTACGAAATGGAACTGATCGAGAATGGATTGGATCTTGTTACAATTTATTGCAAAATAAATTGTCCGTCTGAATCAAAGATAGTTAATCGTTATTTAACGATAACTGTCCAATGTGAGTAAAACTCACCAACTCTACCAATTCATATTTTGATAACGTATATTTAGAACTGATAAATGATGATTGATTTGCTGTGTGCTGATTGTTTGATTGAATTGTTGATTGATTGTTTGAAATTATAGATAACGATATATGTATATAAATCGTTAATCAAACATTGATTCTATTTAGCAGAATATTTCATATTGAAATGAAATAGATGTTAATTATATTGGTTAACATCTGTGGATGCAGGGAAACAGGTCGGAGGAATCAAACTGGATTCCTCAACATTTATTTTACTGTTTTGTTTCATATATTGTGATATATGATGTGATATATAATCTGTTGTTGATTATGTGTGTTGAATGATCTCGATCATTGCTATTTGGTATTTCAAACACCGTAAGAAATACTGGGATGTAGAAAAGGGGATTTTCAAAGTGTATTTTGAAAATGAATTATTTACATAAAATCAATGGATTTATATATAAAAAGGAAAAGAATTTTATAAAACAAAATTATAAAATCAAAGAAGAATAGAAAAGGATATATTTGTAAAACATTTACTAATAGAATATGAAAGGGATATATTTGTAAAACAAATTGAAAAGGATATATTTGCAAAACATTTACAAATAGAATATAAAAAGGAAATATTTGTATTTCTTGTAAAACATTTACAAATAGAATTGAAAAGGAATATTTGTAAAACATTTACAAATAGAATTGCAAAGGAAAAAATTGTTGAAAAAATAGAATTGAAAAGGTATATTTATTTGTTAAATAAATAGAAAAATAAAAGGAATATATATTGGGAGAATAAATAGAAGGATAAAAAAGAATATTTGTTTAGAAAATAAATAAGATATCATGAAAGGAAATATTTGGAAAGTAAATAGGATCATAAAAGGAATTAGAGTTAATCGATTAGAGTTAAATCGAATAGAGTTAAATTGAATAGAATTAAAAAATCGAACAGAGTTAAATCGAAATAGAGTTAAATTGAATAGAGTTAAACCGAATAGAGTTAAATTGATTAGAGTTAAATCGAAATAGAATTAAATCGAATAGAATTAAATCGAATTAGAGTTAATCGATTAGAGTTAAATCGAATAGAGTTAAACCGAATAGAGTTAAATCGAATTAGAGTTAATCGATTAGAGTTAAATAGAATAGAGTTAAATCGAATAGAGTAAATCAATTATAGTAATCGATTAGAGTAAATCGAATAGAGTTTATTAAAAAGGAATTAATCAAATATTAGTTATTCGAAAAGATTATCGAATATTAGTTATTCGAAAGGAGTTATCGAATATTAGTTATTCGAAAAGATTATCAAATATTAATTATTCGAAAGGAATTATCGATTATTAGTTATTCAAATGAAGTAATCAAATTATAGTTAATCGATTAGAGTTAGAGTTAAATTGAATATAGTTTATTCGAATAGAGCTAAAGGAGTCAAAAAAATATAGTTTATTCGAATAGAGTTAAAGTAATTATCATATATTAGTTATTCGAAAGGAGTAATCGAATTAGAGTTAATCGATTAGATTATATCAAATAGAGTTAATCCAATAGAGTTAATCAAATAGAGTTAATAGAATAGAGTTAATCAAATAGAGCTAACTGATAAGAGAAAATCGATTAGAGTTAATCGAATAGTGTTAATTGAATAGAGTTAATCGAATATGGCTATTCGAAGAGAGTTATCGAATAGGGATTTATTCAAAAGAGAGTTACATAAGGAAGTTTGTTAAAGGTTTAAAAAGGTGAACCCTGTCTGTTTCGAAGTTAGAAATGTTGTTCAGTTAAGGTCTGAGAGGTAGTTATACCCCAACTTGATTGGCTTCGTTTTTAACTAAGGAATGGTTAAGGTTCGACAGTGAAGATTGGTTAAGTGAATTTAGTTAACGAGTATAATGGCTTGAGTTGGCATAGCGATGTTTATTTAAACATCTGTTTTTAAATCCAATAATGGAGTTTTGGAAATATTTTCCAAATAAGAATCAAAAATGTTTTCTAATATAGAAAATAAGAAAGGGGAGTAAATATGGAAATGTTTTCCAATGTTAATATTGTATATTTTCTAAATTTAGAAAATAAGAATTTCTGTATATATACGGAAACAGGAAATGGAGAATGAATAAATTAATAATAAATTAATTTAAGAAATAAATGATGATTTATGATTGATCGATAGAATTTCCATCTGGAAATAATATCGTTGTTTGCACATGTGTTTTTATTTGATAGTTAACTCACTGACTATCGAAGTTTTTGACCATTTTTCCGTTGTCAATACGGAGAGACCGGGATCAGATTCATGACCTGAAAACCACTCTATATGGGCGTTAGTGTTGCAATCAAATATGATGAAGATAATTGAAGACGGAGTTATGCAAGGGCTGTCCTATTTACAGAATAGTGCCTTCGGTTTGTCCAGTCTCAGGATGACCTGTATGGAAGAATGTCTGACAAAGTATATTTAATGGATTGCGTAAGTTGATCTTTTCAAACGTATGTACATTTGGTGGCGAAGGAATTCGTTTTTCTTAGCTGTATATCCGTTGTATTTTTTGGGAAATCAATTTGTGATTTGGCGGGTATAACGATGTGACATTCAAAGTGAATAATTGTGTGATCTGTCAGAGATAAACGTGGCCTCTAGCCTCACAACCGGGATATGACAAAATTCGGGTAGGTAGCATGGCTAAGTGGTTGGCTTCCAAGTAGGGTGTATTATCACCTATCTAGAAATATTCATTTCATTCTTTAATCTATTCGATGCTGTCCCATTCGGGAAACGGTTGCTGATCCCAACCTTTGGTGATATACATTCGATACACTCAAGCAAAATGAGTGATCGATCATGTATGGCTGGGTTGCAAGATGTTCTTGTTGAACCCATTGTATTCCTCTCTATAGGTACACTATCGGAAGGTGGTTCCATACCTTGTCATAGTTGGAAATCCATTACCCAATAAGTGCTCGCGGGTTTGATTGTATACTATGTATGTAGAACGTAAGATGAAAGCATTTCTCCTAGTTGATTATTATATTGTGATTGATAGACACTACTATAATATCAAAAGAATTTTGATATAAAGACTATTTTGGATTCTCATAAGGGAAAAACCCGTTCCGTTATACGGCGTGGTCTTATGAGATATCGTGTAATTGCTCAAACCGTTTTAAACTGTTTTACTCACACCAGTCCCATGACTGACCCATAGTTTGTTTTGTTTTGTTTTCCCTAAAATCTTGGGGGCCCAATTTTGTACGGGCAGTCAAGTAGTCAGGATTTTACAGATATACTTGGAGAGCTTGGAGCAGGTGGCTTCAGGATTATATAGTTATTGTTTATTCCGCTGTGTTGTAAGTGTTGTACTCTGATAATGTTACTGTATACATATACTAATTTCATTTCAAGGATATGTTATCTATTATATATTGTTCGTTCCGCTGTGAGATTCGTGTTACTATGATGTTGTATGTTCTTCTTCTTCTTCTATTCTAACTTTATATCTTATCTATCCTCACCCTCTAATTTCTTTCTATTAGTTTTCTGGTTTCCAGTGTAATTTTGGTTGGACTGTTGTTATTTGGTCAGCTCAAATTGTACCTGAATTTTGGGACACTACAGTTGGTATCAGAGCTTAAGGTTAAGTAATTACCTTGGCTCTGTGGCGTGACTCAGTAGAGATGGAGTTAGTAATACCCTAGATTGAGTTTGAGTGTATATATATGAGCGCGTATTTGTTATTTGATATAAAAATGGTTTTATATTGTGTAGATTTATTGGTTGAGTTGTTTATGGATTCTGATCGATTAGTTTGATCGACTGTATCGGTAGGAGTTTCTGAACACTTGAATACGATGCACCGACACAGTATGTTTTGAAAAAAAGGTAAACGAAATAATTTTACCCAAATTATATTTTAGATATAAAGGATTTATATTGAAATGATAATAATATATTGGACATATTGGTTGTTATTATAATCAAGTAAGATTATAAATTAAATGGTTATGTATATAACCGAGTAGAATTCGTATAAGAGTTACGAAATGAGTTAAATCTGAATTTAAATTACAATTAGAATTAAAATTCCTAAAAATTGGAAAAGTGTCTGTAAATGGATTTTGATTAAGTATAAGGAAATTTTAAAATCCTGGGAGATTTTAAATTGGTTTACAAGCATTGAGAAGGATATTTTGAAATGCATTTCAAAATGAAAGTGTTTAAAGAATGAGTTTTGAAAAGTGATATAGTATTGAATTCACTTCGATAGCTGGAAATAGATTCCGATGATGATCATGACATCATCGGTGTTCATTTTCGAGTGTGTAAGTGACGGATTACTACCAAAGAGATGACTTTTGAGTTGTTTTGAGAAAAGCAAGTTGTTTTGAATTTCGAAAAGGGATATTTGATTTTTGAAAAGCAAAGTTGTTTAAAAACTCCCAGAAACGGATTGCTTGAATTAAAACAAATTTAAATGGAAATTTGTGAAATTAAGTGGAAATTGAATTGGATTAGAATGATATCGAGAAAATTGGATTTGTGACATAGAATCCGAAATGGTATGGAATTAATGAGTTAAGAATTTGAAAATCGAGTATGGAACTTTGATTTGAAATTGAATTTGGCTTGGATAAGCGAATGGTTGTGTTGGAGATAAAAATGGATTGGAGATTGATTGGGATTACATTGGTATATGCTGAATTGTTAGCATATGTAAAGGATATAATGATATGCCCGATAAAAAGGTACAAGTTTATATTTCATATGAGTTCGGTGATTTATAAGCCGAATTGGCAAGCTGCTTGGCTGTTTGATTTTCTTTTGGGTTGGAGATGGAACAGAGAGGCGATTTGGAGTTTGAGCTATTGACCAGTACAAAGGAGGTGCTGGTGAAATTTTTGAAAATTTTGGATGTTAGAATTTTTTTTGAAAATTTTGGATGTTAGAAAATTTTCAAGATTTTTGAATTTTTTTGTTGATAAGAACTAATTAATATTTAATTGAAATTAAATTGGTTCAGTTGAAACTGAAATTAAGAAGTGAACAAACAATTTTTACCCAGTCAATAGAGTTTGTTTTCTACCTTAACAATTTCGGGGACGAAATTATTTTAGGGGGGAAGAATGTAATGTCCCATATTTTTATACGGTATAATAATTAATTTTATTTAATTATTTAAAATATGGTTTGGTAATTTAAATGTTTGTTTAATTAAATAACTTTGAATATTTAATTAATATAATAGTTAAATAATATATATATAATTCTGAAATAATCAGAATTAGCTGAAATGGCAATACGGTGTGAATTGGGCAATTCAAAATATATAATTCAGTTTAGAATTTGAATTAGAATAATGAATATATTATTTGAACGATAGTGGAACGTGTAAATTATATTATATTTATAATCGAGCTCGAAATGGCGTGGTAGTTCGCCATTTGGCGATTTGAACTTTAAATGAATATATCGAATCCGTTTTAAATCAGATTTATGTGAAACAAGAAACGCTAGGAGCTGGTGAAGTATATTTTTCTAATGGAAGAGAAAAAACGGGATTTCATTGTGTAGATGTAATGTCCCGAATTTTTTGGCTATTTATTTGAATATTTTATTTATTTAAAATATTGATTTGAGTTATATAATCGATTTTAACCATTTAATGTGAATATTTAAATTATATTAATAAAATAATAATATTTATTTTCGGCAAATTTGGGAAAATGTCGATTTTGCCGTATAACGTGAACGGTCAACTTAAAATGGTTCGATATCGTTCGTATTGAAAATATCGTGGCGATATCGTTATTAAACGACGTTATAACGTTTAATTTATAATTTAATTAAATAACGAGCTGCAGCGGCGCGGCAGTTCGCGATTTGGCGTTTTGAACTTCAATCGGTCGTACCGGGTTCAAAACGAATCGGATTTTCTCGAAACAAGAAACATTGGGACCGGTTTGACGATATCTTTCCAATGACCGAGAAAAATCCAGTTTTCGTCGTGTAGATTTTATTTTATGTCCAAATCAAATTTTGAAAAAGTCGCTGTGGATTTCCTTTATATATTATATCGTTATTTATATTAAATAAAGAGGTTTTTAAATATTTTTAATATCGATTTGGCTTCAAACTCAACCCGGGATATTTTATCTGGGTAATATATGATATTCTGGTCGTGTATGACCAATTTCAATATTTTAATAATATTATATTGAAGTATTTTAAAATTGGTTTATTTTATCTGAATTGGCCAGTTATAAAGGAACTTTCTTCAAATGACCTCTGTTTTCGACGAAACAAATTTTGTTGGGACCGTAACAGTAAATTATTGCTAGATTTTCAAACTGCACGTCAATCGGTGTTATTCTGTGAGCGTGGCAAAATAAAATGTAAAATAAATCGATCAATTTGGACGTGTACGAACGCTATTCGAGCAAACGAACTCGGAATTCGACGAAACAAGTTTCATTAGGACCGTGTCGTCAAATTATACTATGGCGTCCAGCTGCGTCTCGAACGGGGTTAGTATGTGAGCGCAGCAGCGAATAAACGGCGTTCGAAATAGCGATAGACATGAATAAAAATCGCCAGTCACATCACGCGTCACGTCAACAATAAAATAACATTTCCCCACACTATATAAGGGCTTGGAGATGAAACCCTAGCCTCCATTTCTGAATTCAGCATGTCATTTTGCAAAAAGGCCCTCAAACGCAAATCTGTTTATATCTTTCAATCCGTGATGATTTTGCTATGGCAACCAAAGGCAATATTGTAGATCCAGTCGAGATCTACCTCCACAACAAAATTCAGCACCAACTGTCGCCGGAGTTCGCCGGAAATCACGGATTTCCGTGAAAAGTCAGTTTCGTTCTTTTGCCAAATTCGAGGAAATCACCCGATTTTAAAGGCCGAGATCAGGGGGTTTTGAAGAGGAGAGACGAGGCTTCGATTTGGTTCTGGTCTTAAGGTCTGAAACGCTTTGTGGTGGTCGGGAAGGAGAGATGAACTGAAATGTAGATTTGGGGTTTTTATTTGTGGTCACAGTCGGAATTAGCCATTTTCCGGCGATTGGGGGGTTCGTTGGTGGCAGGGGCCGAGGGGAAGTGAAGCGCCGAGGCGAGGTGGTTAGTGCGGCGGAGGTCCGGCGACCTGAAATGGTCCATGGTGTCGGAATTTTGGGGTTGAACGTGATTGGGGTAAAGTCGATTTCTGATCGGACGGAGCGAAGTTGGGGGCTGTGGTCGCTGGCGATGGGGGTTCTCGGTCTGGCGGTTCCGATAAGGGGTGGGTTGTGGGTTCCGGTGGCCTAACGACGGTGCGGCGGCAGCTTGAAGGGATGGTGCTGGTGACGGGTTTGTTCAGGAAGATGGAGTTGATCGGGATTTCACGATGGAAAGAAAGGAAGCGCGTTCTTTTGTTAAATACAACGCTGACGTGGATTATGAAGGGGATTAAGCGGGCCCAAGTATGATTAAAGGGTTAGTTAAGGTAATTTATTTGTTAATTATTCAGTTAATTAATTATTTGTTTAAGTTAATTATCGTTTTAAACATTATAAACTTAAAACGAGCGTAACTTACTCGTACGTTAACGGATTTCAGCAAATCTGGATCCGTTGGGATCACAGGGACGAGCTCTAGACGATGGCACTGACTAGGCTCTGATCTGAGACAGTTTAAAATTGAGCTAATTTTGAACGTCTGGTTCAAATTAAAAGCGACAAACGCGTCAACCGTCGACCAGAACAAAATCTGGTGAGTTAATTCTCTCACCTTCTGGAATTATGTGATGTGGTAAATTCATATTAAAATATAATTTACCTTTAAAAATATAAATTGGTTGAATGGTTGCCATTGGTTGTTTATTGATTTGTTGGTTGCTGTTGTTTATTACTTTAAATATCAGATTATGAAATTCATTTCATATATTGTTATGAAATGTCTAACGAGCTGTGATGCAGGGAAGGACAGGTTGGAGGGATCCGACCGGATTCCTCAAAATGTTATATGTTGTTTGTTTGTTTGTGATATTGTCGATATTTGAACTGATTGAACACCATATGGTTGAAAAACCTGTTTGAATGTGATGGTTGAATAAATAACCACCCGGGTTGTGTTTAAAATCAACCAACAGTGTTGATTTGGTAACTGGCAGTGAATGGCCTAAAATGTGTTGTTTATACGTCGTTCGACCGTCCGGTGAAACGACGCGGTTTTAAAGTTATAAATTATTTTATAACTGAACTGATGTTTTTCAGTCATTTTATAGTTATAATTAAATTAGAAATTTATAAATAAATATTTTAATCGAGTTTTAAAAAGGATTAAAATACCAGTTTCCAAACGAGATTTGTGAATGAGATTTTAAGTGATTGAGAAGATGTAAATAAGTTTTTCTTAAGTAAAAAGAATTCAACTAAACATAGTTAGAAATGTATTAATGGTTTAAACGAAAACTAAGTTAAGTCAAAAGGATGGTAAATGGAGTATTTGGAAATAAAGCCAAGCGAGGTTTAAATGGGATTTTAAACCAAATGATGACTAGAAACTCAAAGAATGGAATTGAGAGAATATTGTAATAAGGATTTTTAGACAAAAAGGAAATTACATAAGAAATGGGTATGGATTGGTAAGTGGTTTTGAAATTAAAATCCAAGTTAAAAGGATTTGATTGTAAAGAAGGAGGTAAGCGGGTTTAGCGATATAATCCAAGTAAAAGTTTTAAATTTAAGAATGCGAATAAATGGAAGCAAATCATTTAATGAGGGATTTATATTTTGTTATAAGCGAAATGATGTTTTAAGTAAAAAGTTATTCGTTAGTGAATATTTACTTAATTAAGGAAATTAAGTAAAAAGATTATGTGACGAGGGTTTCAATTGTAAGAAAAAGGTTTTAAAACCAGACTTGAAATCAAAAAGGGAAATGACTAATGATAATCACTTAACTGTTAAGTGAGGTGTGCGGTCGACAAAAATCAACCGTCTTTATGTGAAATTGGTAATCAAAGTAATTTGAAGTAAATACTTTGAATATTCGTTAAAGTTTAACGAATGGGTTAAATGACTAGTTAATCTTCGATTAATTATGAACCAATATGGTTAAGCATCGCTAAGTCGATCAAAACCAAATAAGAATTCTATTAAGAGGTATATAAATACAAGTTTTCAAACAAGAAGGGTTAATGGGGTTTTATCCAAGATTAGCGGAGTGTTGTTCGAAGTTAAAAGTGAACATTTACTTAACTAAGGAAATTAAGTAAAGAAATTAAGTAAAGAGACTAGATCGAACGAGAATTTCAAGTATAAAATATGGTTTATAAAAACCAGGTTGAAATCAAAGTGACAAGGTGTTTGAATATCGATGGTTGAGTGACGAACTGATATTATTATGAGATAAGGACGTTGTCGATCAAGGTCTGAGAGGTAAATAGAATACCCCAACTTGAACGGCTTCGTTATTATCGAGGAATGGTATTGGTTTGAAACAAGTGAAAGGTGTTGTGATTGGCGTGATGTTCCATACGTGGAGTATTGAAAATGAAAGCGAGATTTTGGGAATATGAACATAAATAAGAATATTGATTTCAAGTTATTTTGAACATTCGTTATTCAACTTGAATTAAGCGAATATAGTATTTGAAATATAATTAATCAAACATAGTTTTCATAAAGAGTGCCACTGCGTACGACTGCTAGCGGAATTCGCAGGGCTGCAGATAGCCTACGGCGGTCGGATGTTTCCTGAGGGAATCAGGCGTAACCATTGTGATCGCTGCGATCTAGGTCAAGCGAATGGAGTTAAGTCAAGTTAGAAAAAATATAAACATATTTTAAAGTATATAAAATGGTTTTGAGAATTTTTTTGATGAAATAAAGGTAATTATAAGGTAAATATATCGAAAAGGTTTTATCCATCCATGTGTTAAATATATTTTTAAAGGGCCAAGTAATGCCAAGTACCATTCAACAAAATCATTGGATGAACACTATTGCTATTTGATAGTTAAATCACCGACTATCAAAACCCGACCAATACGATTGTTGGTATGGAAAGACCAGGATCGAATTATATTCGAAAACCATTCCGACCAACAAATACGTGAAGACGTCAAGTGAAGACGGAGCAAGTGAAGACCGTGGATCTTCATAAGCGGAAGGACTACTTGTCGAATCTCTCTGGCTTGCAACCAGAGTTATTTGGTTTTGTGATTCGGTCATGGTTGAAATCCACGGGTTGCAAGGACTACTCGCTACTGATCCTGGGGTGACTCTTATATGTGATGCAGTAGGAGAGCGCCTTTGGTTCATCCTGTTCCTGGATAACTTGTATGGACGAGTGTCTGACAGAGTATTTCCAATGGGATCACGTACGTTGATTTCTTCAAACGTATTTCTGTTGATGGCGGAGAAGGCCGTACACCTTCTCTTAGCTAACCGCAGAGTATTTTTGTGGACGTCAATTAGTGATGTCCGGCGGATCTGACAATGTGGCATTCAAAGTGAATGATGGCCAGATGTTCGAAGAGATGATTTCTAGCCTCAAGCCTCATCAACCGGGAAATGACAAAAATCGGGCAGGCAGCATGGCTATGTGGGTCGCACCCATTAGGATGTATGATCATCTATCTAGAGAAATTCCTTTTGCTTCTTTAATCTATATTCGATGCTGTCCCTTTACGGGAGACGGTGGTTTGAGCCCAACCGTCGGTGATATACATTCGATACACTCAAGCGAAATGAGTGGTCGGTCATGTGTGGGCCGGGTTGCAAGACGTTCTTGTTGAACCTTGTGTATTCGCCTCTAGAGATACACGTGCGGAAGGTGGTCCCATACCTTGTCAAGTTGGAAACCAATATCCAATAAGCGCCCGCGGTTTTGATTGTATACTATGTATGGGGAGCGTGAGATGCAAGCGTTCCTCTAGATTGATATTTACTTGTATTTAGACATTATGATAATATCAGATCAAGATATTGATTTCGAAAATGGTTTGGGTTATAGTAAGGTAAAAACCGTCCGTGTTTATTTGTGGACTGGTCTTACTATTGTCCTTTTGTTTCAAAAAGGATTTTCCAAAGTTAAACAAGTGTGTGTTGCTGTGAATTTATCACTGATAGTATTCCAGACTGACCCGGTGTATTTTGTTTTAAATCAAATGTGCTCGGGTCAGACCGAGTATGTTCCAGGTTAGGTTTCGCTTGGAGTTTCAGGAGCTAGAAGCAGGTGGCTTCACCGCTAGTTATATAGAGTTATTATTCCGCTGTGATTGATGAATGCTGTACTCGGATGATTGGTATGTATATACAGCTTTTGTATAAAGGATTTGTTATATTATATTTTATTCGTTCCGCTGTGAGATTCTGATGTGTTCTTCTTCTTTCTTCTATTCTAATACTTCTTTCTTTCTTTTCTCACCCTCTAAATTCTTTCTCATGACAATCTGGGGGTTCGATACTTGGGTTTTTGGCAAGCGATACGGGTTTATGTATTGTTGTCGAAGACCCGATTGTCGGTCCTTTCCCCGGGTCGTTACAGTGGTATCAGAGCTATTGGTTTAGAGATAACCTTGGCTCTGTGGTGTAACTCAATAGAGATGGGGTTAATAATACCGTAGATTGAGTTGACTGTATGTATATGAGAGCGCGTATTTGTATTTGAATATAAAATTATTTTAAATATTTTGAAATTAGTGTAAATGGAATAATTTTTCCCAAATATTATTTTTGTATAAAAAGGGATTAGTTTATCAAAATTTTGAGGTATTTGATGGTTGAATTGATTTGAATGGAGTTAAAACCCAAGGTGGAAATACAACTTGACTTGGTTCAGTCGAGTTAAGTCAGAATTTGATATAGTGTTGAAACCAAATAAAATACCTTTGGAATTTGGTAATCGAACCAATAGTTGAATAAGAAATCAAAATTGATGTGAACCAATTGGAATATGTGAAACCAAAGTGAAAACAAATAAGGAACAGTAATGTTAAATCCAAATGATTTGATTGGATTGTTTGCAGTGTTTGTTTGGTTGTTTGATCATTGGATGGCTTGTATAGAATTCATTAATAAATAAAGTTAAAGGTTGAATAGATTGGAAAATTTAGTAAATAAGATTCAGTATAATAATGGTGATAAGGAACCAAGGAATTAAACAAATAAGTATGCCAAGTGGTTGATTATGGAAATTTGTGTAATCGCATATATATCATTGAAACATTATTCCATATGCTGTTACTTACATGGTGAATGCAGTTAAGTACAGGGATGAGACAGCTTTGAAGATAGAATCGATTGCGTTGATTGCGATAAATTTAAATTTTTCTTGATAATGCCCGCGAAAAGGTACGCCTACGCCAAATACAAATTTTTGGATTTTTGTTTGGTTTTGGGATTTTGTTTTTGGATTTTCCGACCTTGAGAGTCGATGTATATCTATTTCTTGAACCTGCGATTTGCAGATGTCCTCCGTACAGGGGAGACTCTGCCAAAAAAAATTCAGAATTTAAGGTGTTAGAATTTTTTTGAAATTTCTTGTATATGAATGAATTTGGTTTTTCGACCAATTAGATTTAGTTTGAAAATTAAATCGAGATATAAATTAAATATTATTATAAAGATAATGAATTGTGACGTCCTTTCTACCTTGGCAATTTCGAGGACGAAATTATTTTAAGGGGGAAGGAATGTAATGTCCCGAATTTTTTGGCTATTTATTTGAATATTTTATTTATTTAAAATATTGATTTGAGTTATATAATCGATTTTAACCATTTAATGTGAATATTTAAATTATATTAATAAAATAATAATATTTATTTTTGGCAAATTTGGGAAAATGTCGATTTTGCCGTATAACGTGAACGGTCAACTTAAAATGGTTCGATATCGTTCGTATTGAAAATATCGTGGCGATATCGTTATTAAACGACGTTATAACGTTTAATTTATAATTTAATTAAATAACGAGCTGCAGCGGCGCGGCAGTTCGCGATTTGGCGTTTTGAACTTCAATCGGTCGTACCGGGTTCAAAACGAATCGGATTTTCTCGAAACAAGAAACATTGGGACCGGTTTGACGATATCTTTCCAATGACCAAGAAAAATCTAGTTTTCGTCGTGTAGATTTTATTTTATGTCCAAATCAAATTTTGAAAAAGTCGCTATGGATTTCCTTTATATATTATATCGTTATTTATATTAAATAAAGAGGTTTTTAAATATTTTTAATATCGATTTGGCTTCAAACTCAACCCGGGATATTTTATCTGGGTAATATATGATATTCTGGTCGTGTATGACCAATTTCAATATTTTAATAATATTATATTGAAGTATTTTAAAATTGGTTTATTTTATCTGAATTGGCCAGTTATAAAAGGAACTTTCTTCAAACGACCTCTGTTTTCGACGAAACAAATTTTGTTGGGACCGTAACAGTAAATTATTGCTAGATTTTCAAACTGCACGTCAATCGGTGTTATTCTGTGAGCGTGGCAAAATAAAATGTAAAATAAATCGATCAATTTGGACGTGTACGAACGCTATTCGAGCAAACGAACTCGGAATTCGACGAAACAAGTTTCATTAGGACCGTGTCGTCAAATTATACTATGGCGTCCAGCTGCGTCTCGAACGGGGTTAGTATGTGAGCGCAGCAGCGAATAAACGGCGTTCGAAATAGCGATAGACATGAATAAAAATCGCCAGTCACATCACGCGTCACGTCAACAATAAAATAACATTTCCCCACACTATATAAGGGCTTGGAGATGAAACCCTAGCCTCCATTTCTGAATTCAGCATGTCATTTTGCAAAAAGGCCCTCAAACGCAAATCTGTTTATATCTTTCAATCCGTGATGATTTTGCTATGGCAACCAAAGGCAATATTGTAGATCCAGTCGAGATCTACCTCCACAACAAAATTCAGCACCAACTGTCGCCGGAGTTCGCCGGAAATCACGGATTTCCGTGAAAAGTCAGTTTCGTTCTTTTGCCAAATTCGAGGAAATCACCCGATTTTAAAGGCCGAGATCAGGGGGTTTTGAAGAGGAGAGACGAGGCTTCGATTTGGTTCTGGTCTTAAGGTCTGAAACGCTTTGTGGTGGTCGGGAAGGAGAGATGAACTGAAATGTAGATTTGGGGTTTTTATTTGTGGTCACGGTCGGAATTAGCCATTTTCCGGCGATTGGGGGGTTCGTTGGTGGCAGGGGCCGAGGGGAAGTGAAGCGCCGAGGCGAGGTGGTTAGTGCGGCGGAGGTCTGGCGACCTGAAATGGTCCATGGTGTCGGAATTTTGGGGTTGAACGTGATTGGGGTAAAGTCGATTTCTGATCGGACGGAGCGAAGTTGGGGGCTGTGGTCGCTGGCGATGGGGGTTCTCGGTCTGGCGGTTCCGATAAGGGGTGGGTTGTGGGTTCCGGTGGCCTAACGACGGTGCGGCGGCAGCTTGAAGGGATGGTGCTGGTGACGGGTTTGTTCAGGGAGATGGAGTTGATCGGGATTTCACGATGGAAAGAAAGGAAGCGCGTTCTTTTGTTAAATACAACGCTGACGTGGATTATGAAGGGGATTAAGCGGGCCCAAGTATGATTAAAGGGTTAGTTAAGGTAATTTATTTGTTAATTATTCAGTTAATTAATTATTTGTTTAAGTTAATTATCGTTTTAAACATTATAAACTTAAAACGAGCGTAACTTACTCGTACGTTAACGGATTTCAGCAAAGCTGGATCCGTTGGGATCACAGGGACGAGCTCTAGACGATGGCACTGACTAGGCTCTGATCTGAGACAGTTTAAAATTGAGCTAATTTTGAACGTCTGGTTCAAATTAAAAGCGACAAACGCGTCAACCGTCGACCAGAACAAAATCTGGTGAGTTAATTCTCACACCTTCTAGAATTCTGTGATGTGGTAAATTCATATTAAAATATAATTTACCTTTAAAAATATAAATTGGTTGAATGGTTGCCATTGGTTGTTTATTGATTTGTTGGTTGCTGTTGTTTATTACTTTAAATATCAGATTATGAAATTCATTTCATATATTGTTATGAAATGTCTAACGAGCTGTGATGCAGGGAAGGACAGGTTGGAGGGATCCGACCGGATTCCTCAAAATGTTATATGTTGTTTGTTTGTTTGTGATATTGTCGATATTTGAACTGATTGAACACCATATGGTTGAAAAACCTGTTTGAATGTGATGGTTGAATAAATAACCACCCGGGTTGTGTTTAAAATCAACCAACAGTGTTGATTTGGTAACTGGCAGTGAATGGCCTAAAATGTGTTGTTTATACGTCGTTCGACCGTCCGGTGAAACGACGCGGTTTTAAAGTTATAAATTATTTTATAACTGAACTGATGTTTTTCAGTCATTTTATAGTTATAATTAAATTAGAAATTTATAAATAAATATTTTAATCGAGTTTTAAAAAGGATTAAAATACCAGTTTCCAAACGAGATTTGTGAATGAGATTTTAAGTGATTGAGAAGATGTAAATAAGTTTTTCTTAAGTAAAAAGAATTCAACTAAACATAGTTAGAAATGTATTAATGGTTTAAACGAAAACTAAGTTAAGTCAAAAGGATGGTAAATGGAGTATTTGGAAATAAAGCCAAGCGAGGTTTAAATGGGATTTTAAACCAAATGATGACTAGAAACTCAAATAATGGAATTGAGCGAATATTGTAATAAGGATTTTTAGACAAAAAGGAAATTACATAAGAAATGGGTATGGATTGGTAAGTGGTTTTGAAATTAAAATCCAAGTTAAAAGGATTTGATTGTAAAGAAGGAGGTAAGCGGGTTTAGCGATATAATCCAAGTAAAAGTTTTAAATTTAAGAATGCGAATAAATGGAAGCAAATCATTTAATGAGGGATTTATATTTTGTTATAAGCGAAATGATGTTTTAAGTAAAAAGTTATTCGTTAGTGAATATTTACTTAATTAAGGAAATTAAGTAAAAAGATTATGTGACGAGGGTTTCAATTGTAAGAAAAAGGTTTTAAAACCAGACTTGAAATCAAAAAGGGAAATGACTAATGATAATCACTTAACTGTTAAGTGAGGTGTGCGGTCGACAAAAATCAACCGTCTTTATGTGAAATTGGTAATCAAAGTAATTTGAAGTAAATACTTTGAATATTCGTTAAAGTTTAACGAATGGGTTAAATGACTAGTTAATCTTCGATTAATTATGAACCAATATGGTTAAGCATCGCTAAGTCGATCAAAACCAAATAAGAATTCTATTAAGAGGTTTATAAATACAAGTTTTCAAACAAGAAGGGTTAATGGGGTTTTATCCAAGATTAGCGGAGTGTTGTTCGAAGTTAAAAGTGAACATTTACTTAACTAAGGAAATTAAGTAAAGAAATTAAGTAAAGAGACTAGATCGAACGAGAATTTCAAGTATAAAATATGGTTTATAAAAACCAGGTTGAAATCAAAGTGACAAGGTGTTTGAATATCGATGGTTGAGTGACGAACTGATATTATTCTGAGATAAGGACGTTGTCGATCAAGGTCTGAGAGGTAAATAGAATACCCCAACTTGAACGGCTTCGTTATTATCGAGGAATGGTATTGGTTTGAAACAAGTGAAAGGTGTTGTGATTGGCGTGATGTTCCATACGTGGAGTATTGAAAATGAAAGCGATATTTTGGGAATATGAACATAAATAAGAATATTGATTTCAAGTTATTTTGAACATTCGTTATTCAACTTGAATTAAGCGAATATAGTATTTGAAATATAATTAATCAAACATAGTTTTCATAAAGAGTGCCACTGCGTACGACTGCTAGCGGAATTCGCAGGGCTGCAGATAGCCTATGGCGGTCGGATGTTTCCTGAGGGAATCAGGCGTAACCATTGTGATCGCTGCGATCTAGGTCAAGCGAATGGAGTTAAGTCAAGTTAGAAAAAATATAAACATATTTTAAAGTATATAAAATGGTTTTGAGAATTTTTTTGATGAAATAAAGGTAATTATAAGGTAAATATATCGAAAAGGTTTTATCCATCCATGTGTTAAATATATTTTTAAAGGGCCAAGTAATGCCAAGTACCATTCAACAAAATCATTGGAAGAACACTATTGCTATTTGATAGTTAAATCACCGACTATCAAAACCCGACCAATACGATTGTTGGTATGGAAAGACCAGGATCGAATTATATTCGAAAACCATTCCGACCAACAAATACGTGAAGACATCAAGTGAAGACGGAGCAATTGAAGACCGTGGATCTTCATAAGCGGAAGGACTACTTGTCGAATCTCTCTGGCTTGCAACCAGAGTTATTTGGTTTTGTGATTCGGTCATGGTTGAAATCCACGGGTTGCAAGGACTACTCGCTACTGATCCTGGGGTGATTCCTATATGTGATGCAGTAGGAGAGCGCCTTCGGTTCATCCTGTTCCTAGATAACTTGTATGGATGAGTGTCTGACAGAGTATTTCCAATGGGATCACGTACGTTGATTTCTTCAAACGTATTTCTGTTGATGGCGGAGAAGGCCGTACACCTTCTCTTAGCTAACCGCAGAGTATTTTTGTGGATGTCAATTAGTGATGTCCGGCGGATCTGACAATGTGGCATTCAAAGTGAATGATGGCCAGATGTTCGAAGAGATGATTTCTAGCCTCAAGCCTCATCAACCGGGAAATGACAAAAATCGGGCAGGCAGCATGGCTATGTGGGTCGCACCCATTAGGATGTATGATCATCTATCTAGAGAAATTCCTTTTGCTTCTTTAATCTATATTCGATGCTGTCCCTTTACGGGAGACGGTGGTTTGAGCCCAACCGTCGGTGATATACATTCGATACACTCAAGCGAAATGAGTGGTCGGTCATGTGTGGGCCGGGTTGCAAGACGTTCTTGTTGAACCTTGTGTATTCGCCTCTAGAGATACACGTGCGGAAGGTAGTCCCATACCTTGTCAAGTTGGAAACCAATATCCAATAAGCGCCCACGGTTTTGATTGTATACTATGTATGGGGAGCGTGAGATGCAAGCGTTCCTCTAGATTGATATTTACTTGTATTTAGACATTATGATAATATCAGATCAAGATATTGATTTCGAAAATGGTTTGGGTTATAGTAAGGTAAAAACCGTCCGTGTTTATTTGTGGACTGGTCTTACTATTGTCCTTTTGTTTCAAAAAGGATTTTCCAAAGTTAAACAAGTGTGTGTTGCTGTGAATTTATCACTGATAGTATTCCAGACTGACCCGGTGTATTTTGTTTTAAATCAAATGTGCTCGGGTCAGACCGAGTATGTTCCAGGTTAGGTTTCGCTTGGAGTTTCAGGAGCTAGAAGCAGGTGGCTTCACCGCTAGTTATATAGAGTTATTATTCCGCTGTGATTGATGAATGCTGTACTCGGATGATTGGTATGTATATACAGCTTTTGTATAAAGGATTTGTTATATTATATTTTATTCGTTCCGCTGTGAGATTCTGATGTGTTCTTCTTCTTTCTTCTATTCTAATACTTCTTTCTTTCTTTTCTCACCCTCTAAATTCTTTCTCATGACAATCTGGGGGTTCGATACTTGGGTTTTTGGCAAGCGATACGGGTTTATGTATTGTTGTCGAAGACCCGATTGTCGGTCCTTTCCCCGGGTCGTTACAGTAGATTTTGATTTATGCCCAAATCAAATTTTCGGAAAGTCGCTATGGAATTCCTTTATAATTTTATATCGATTTATTTATATTTAAATAGATTTTATACAAAAATCGAATATCGATATAACTGGGAATTTTGAAATATCAAGTTATAAATCTAATTGGAGCTGTATGATATTCTATTGTGAATATATACGATAAAATTTATTTTTAAATATTTAATTTAAATATTTTTAAATATTTTTATATATTTAAATGGGTTATTTAAAGCTTAAAAAATAACCAGTTTTGCAAACAAACTCCGTTTTCGACGAAACTAATTTTGTTGGATCCGTAATGTCAAATTATTGTTAGATTCCAATTTTCGTGATTTTTGGAGTCCGTGTGTGGCCGTACGGATTTTTAATGTGAAAAACAGTCAGTATTTTGACAGTTAAAAATACGCTGTGCGAGCAAACGGAGTCGGAATTCGAAGAAACTAGTTTCGTTGGGTCTGTAATGTCGAACTGTAGCTGCATGACCATTTTCGTGATTTTTGGGTATTATGTGTTATCATAGGAATTTTTAAATAGTAAATACATATAACAGTTGATTTAAATTGAATATAATATTGCAATAAAGTAATATTAAAATATTTTTATAAATGCCTACCCAACATCCTAAACCTAATTCCACTCTCCCTCAGGTCAAAGCATAATCCGCCGTCCTACTTTCTTCTAAAACGTGAGAAGATAACATCTTCAAACAAATTTTAAAAATCATATGCTCAAAGAAAATCAATTCTGTTGGATCCTTTGAGCTCGCTGAATGGTGTTCTTCAAGTAGATATGGGTTTCGTGGGTTGCGCCGCAAATTCTCCAATGCTCAATAGTGAACAGTGCGCCTAAGGTTGGAAATAATTGGTGATTGAGGCCTTAATGCGCGAATTGAAGATCGAAATTGGACGTGTAACGACCCGTATTTTCAGTGATATAATAACTAATTGAGAAAATTAGTTTAAAGGAAAAAGTTTAATAATATTTAAATTTAACGGACGTTAAGTTTTAACTTCCGTCTGAAGGACAGGCGGCAAATTCTCCATCGTGAATTCATTACTTTTATTTTCTTCTACAAAATTACTTTTTCAATCTTCACTAAAAATGGCAGCCCTACTCTCGCTCTAAAATAATTCTCTTTTCAAACTTCAGGTTTCGCACGCAATCGACTCTAGCAATGGAAGAGAATTCGCCGACTTCCTCAGATTTTACACATAAACCCGAAGATTCAAATCTCTCCAAAACTAGGGTTTCTCCAAGATCTAGGTCTTCTCCACGAACATCAAAACCAGTTTCTCCAAGCACTAGGTCTTCTCCACGAACGTCAAAACCAGTCGATTCGAGTAATATTAAGGGAAAAAGAAGAAAATCGAGAAGATTACTCACAGCTGGGACCGAGAAACAAGACCAACTAAAGCAACAAGAGTTGTGCGATGAAATAATCAGTAGGAAAAGGAAATCAAAGGTATAACATTAGATCTATATTTTTTATAGAAATATATCATGTTAAAATGATAGTTCAATATGTCATATTATTATTTGCAAGCATTATACAGAAATGTTATATGCGTACATGTAGAATGAAACCTAAACATAGCATTAAAACAATGCAGTATGCTCATCGAGATATTAAATGTTGTGTTTATTGATTTTTTTAGTTAGTTTTAGACTGTTGTTGAATTTGCAAAAGTGTAATGCTAGATGTATATAAAATTCCATTTTTACTTTTGTTACTTTTAGATTCTAGATGAGTATAGTGCGCGTACAATTAATTCTGTGTCTATCTCAGTGAGACCACTAATGATTATTTAGCTATCAAGATGTTCAATGATTGATGGTCAAAAAAATAGTATTGTATATAAAATATGAATAATGATAGTTGAATTTAGCATTGCATTTTTTAAAGTGATCTAGCATTATAATAGTTGAATATGACTATGTTTAAAAAAAAATTAGCTTGTATATATCATTTATACTATGAAAACAAACAGGGAACATGCGTAGTATGCTCAATAACAGTTAATATATCATTATAATAAAAAATGTACTAGCATGTATAAACTATAAAATGATATTCGAATTTAGCATTGTATTTTTTAAATTGAATTAGCATGTGTAGAATACATTACATGATAGTTAAATATAGCATCATATTTTTAAAGTGAATTACATGCATAAAATATAAATATGATAATTGTATATAGCATTGTATTCATAAAGTGACTTAGCATGTATAAAATATGTTAAATGATAGTTGAATTTAACATTGTATTTTTTAAAGTGAAATAACTTATGTACAATATGCTAAATGATAGTTGAATATAACATTGTACTTTTAAATACGTCAAATTGTTTTGCTGTGTGCTCTATGGGGAATGATAAATGATATACACACATATCATTCATTTTTTGGAAGCATTATACGTATTATTAAAATGATAGTTCAATATATCATATTATTGGTTGCAAGCATTGTACAGAATTTTTATATGCATAGTTGTAGAATGATGTGTAAACATAGCATTAAAAAAATGATATACAAACATATCATGGAAAAAGTTTAGTTGAATACGTCAAATTGTTTTGCTGTGTGCTCTATGGGGAATGATAAATGATATACACACATATCATTCATTTTTTCGAAGCATTATACGTATTATTAAAATGATAGTTCAATATATCATATTATTGGTTGCAAGCATTGTACAGAATTTTTATATGCACAGTTGTAGAATGATGTGTAAACATAGCATTAAAAAAATGATATACAAACATATCATGGAAAAAGTTTAGTTGAATACGTCAAATTGTTTTGCTGTGTGCTCTATGGGGAATGATAAATGATATACACACATATCATTCATTTTTTGGAAGCATTATACGAATTATTAAAATGATAGTTCAATATACCTGTAACATCCCGGATTTTTCGTCGATTTATAACGAACATTTAAATTTGTTTTAAATACCGAATTATAAATGTAAATGAATTTTATATATTTGATATGAATGGTAACAAGTGAATTCAGAGTTAAAAACTGAACTGAAACAATTCAGTTGACTAATATAAAATTCTGTATTGAATTAGAACGATAATAAAAATTTATAAATTGAATTGTTTGGAATCGATTTATATGGTGAATCTAATTTAGTTTAAATCGTTAATTTAAATCGTTATCTTTTCTATATAGTCAAATTTAATTGTAGAATCAGATCCGTTAATTTCAGAATATCAGTATAACTTAGAGATGTCGATCGTCAAGTGAAAATAATGGTTCGGGGACCATGAGATAATTTAAGTTATTAAATTAAAATCAAAATTTATTTTATATTTATAAGGTTGTCCTTAAGTAGGCAGGCCGACCTAATTTATCAAATCACGCAACTGCTTTGTTTTCTCGAGCAAACTGTTCTGTCTCCTCCTTTAATGCTCATTTCCGTAATGTCTCCCTCCTTAAAGACCTAAGAAACATGATTTTAATTTCCTCGTACGATTTGTTCCCTCATTCGCATTTATATATTCAAGCTCGCCCTCGTATTCCTTTCTATCTCAAAAACCACTGACAATTGGATTTCCCTTTCCTCCATTTCTTTTCCTCGGTAATCAAAAGCGGACTCCAAAAAAAAAAAAAATGAAGAATGAAATCTAAACAAAATTGCAAACTGCGATTGATTTTTTGAGCCCTCAGGAGCTCGAAACCACCCAGGTGGAGCTCGCGATTTCGGAAAGGGGTGCGATGATGGGTTAGTGATGTTCGAAGTGGTGTTACCGTGAGTCTTGGACTTTGGTTTTGGACGACCTGGGTGTTCAAAAGGGGATGTGAGCAGAACGGTGGCTGTTGGGTATTGAGCACGGGCTTCAAGGGAGGGAATCATCGATTGGTATCAGTAGTAGGATTTTGGTTGTAGATGTAGTTGAGGAGTGCGATTTATTGTTTTGGAAGTTCGACTTTGATTTTGGGGGATTTCGAGTAGTGCGATGAAGACTGGGAGGAGTCGCAGTGATTTTTGGGTAGGGAAAAAGGGTGTGATGACCGCAGTTTGCTCTCTGATGATGTCCTGAAGCTCATCTGGCCGATTGGAGCTTGCTGTTTGATTGGTTAGGAAGAAGAGATGGTAGCTGCAAGAAAGGTGTTCGGTGAAATGTCATAATGGAGGATCACAGTTTTTGGGGCTGATTTTTAGTTATGAAGTGGTTTGAAGGTAGGTTCATGAGTTGGCCGAGACTTGCAACGGGATAAGGTATATGTTTTATCAATTTTTAAAATGACATAGAATTAATTTTTTTTTTAGGTTAAAATTTTAAATTAGGATCCACTAAATAAAATACATAGAAATAAATTTAATTATAATAGTTAATTTGATTAATAATAATTTGATCAATAAAATAAATCATTGTAGGTGGGAATGGATTTTCTAGGGCTTGACTTTGAGTCGGAAAGTCTAGTGCTGTTATTTACGTGCAACAGAGATCAGGGCAGAAGTTAATCGTGATAAGGTGCTAGGTGAATTTTCATTTGAGATGAGTCGAATAGATGCATAGCCGCAAGATATCGAATTAAACGGATATTCAACGAATGAAGACAAGGTGAGTAAATCTCACTCACCTTTTATTTTAATTATGTTTACTTCGTAAAAATAATTGTTGTTGCTTGTTTGGATTTTTCTGCTTGTTTTATATATATTAGTTATTTAGGCTATTATATATATATTGGGTTGATTGGTTGGTTGGATTCCCGCAGTCTCATTAGCGGATGCCCGCGGTACCATAGCGGATGATTACCCTATACGCCCCACGCTATGATAGTGGGTGACCTTCTATACCACGATATTCTGCCACGAAGCAGAATGGGTATTATTTATGTGCTAACATCTGTGGATGCAGAAAAAACAGGTTGGAGGAATCCAACAGGATTCCTCAAAATATATTATCTGTTTGTTGTTTGTTTTGAGTTCATATATATTCATATATGATGTGTTAAAAATCAAATGATTGAAAATTGGGTGATTTGATTGTTTTAAATATCACTGGGCTTGAATATTGATTTGTAAAAATATCGTGGAAGGATATTTGAGATCTAAAAAGGGAAAATTCTATTTTTTAAATAGAATTTGAATTTTAAATGGAATAAAAATATAAAACTTGTTTTTTTGAAAAATATAACAAGTAGTTCCTTTATAAAAGAAGTTTATAAATAGTTCTTTTATAACGAAGTTATAAAATTATCATTTGATAATTCAGAAATAGAAATACAAGTGTGAAATTTGAATGAGAAATCTATCTTCAAAAGAAAATAGAAATATCGATTTCAAAAGGGAATCGAAGTCGAGACTTGTTTAAAGAAGTTGGATATAAGAGTTCAAATAGAAAATAGACTTTGAAATATAGAATTTCAAAGAAGAATTCAAGTAGAAATTTGAATATAGAATTTCAAAATAAAATTTGAAATAAACTTTGAAAATAGAATTTCAAAGTAGGATTGAAATAGGATTTCAAAATAGGAAATCCAAATAGTTTTGAAATAGAATTTGAATTCAAGGGAATTGAAATAAAATTTGAATTTAAAGGAATTCAAATGGGATTGGAATAAAGGAAATTCAAAAATGGAATTTCAAATAAAAGAAAATGTAATTTGAAATATTGGGAGTTTCAAATAAGAGAAAAATGGAATTTGAAACATTTAGAATTTCAAATAGAAATTTAAATGGAGTTTGGATATTTAAATTCAAGTATGAATTTCAAATATAGAAATTCAAAAAGGAGTTGAATTAAGGTGGAAATGAAATAGAGGATTTGAAATGGAATTCGAATAAAGGATTTCAAATGGGTTTTAAACTATGGAACTTTGAATATAGAATTTAAAAAGGAGTTTGAATATTTGAATTTCAATAGAATTCAAATATAGAAATTAGAATATAGAAGTTCAAATGGAATATAAATATAGAATTTGAATAAGAGAATTCAAATGAATTCAAGTATAGAATTTGAATATAGGGAATTGAAATAGAAATTCAAGTATTTAATCTGAATATCAAATAGAAAAGGAATTGGAATTTGAATATAGAATTCAAATAAAAGTGAGATTGGAATTCGAATCAAGGAATTCAAATAGAGTTGAATTCATTTTAAAGAAGTTTAAAAGGTTTATATATAAATATAATTAAAACGAACTCGCCGCAGCGCTGCAGTTCGAAAATAGCGATTCGAACTTCAATCGAGTATAAAGGACTCAATTGGAGTCGGATCTCTTTGAAACAAGAAACGTCAGGACCGGTTTGATAATAGTTTTCTAATGAAAGAGAAAAATATGGATTTCGTCGTATAGATTTTGAGTTATGTCAAAATCAAATTTTCAGAAAAACAGCGCCAGAACTATTTAAAAACCATAACGGTTTATTTCATTTTATAAAAGGATTTTAAACAAATAAAATCCGAATTTCTATTTAGAAAATCTCAGATTTGAGTTATAAAATATATGTGAACTCAGGTGGAGAAATGAATTGATCTTTGAAACAGAAATCAGATTTTTGATGATTGAATAGAATTAACTAATTCGAGTAGTAATTAGTAAATGAGATGTTGAATTGATATTGGGCCTTAAATAAGTGAATTCGATTTGAAAATTTATATTCGAAATAGAAAAGAAAACTAGAATTGAAATTGAAATTCAATTTGGTTATTAACGAGTTAAATATTTTGTTTGAACATGTTATGTTCAACAAAGAAGTGAAATAGGCAAAATGGCCTATTTAAAGAATAAATGGGCGGAACTGAATTCAAACGATTAGATAGTGTTGAATTGAATTGAAACAGGTGAACATGTGTTAGACAGGTACATGATGAAGTATATGAAGATTTTAATTTGTGTGCTCGACAAAAGGTACGTGTTTAATTCATATATGAGATTTTATGCGCCGTATCGGCAAGCCGCTTGGCTTTTTCTTTTTCTTTTTGAGATGAGAAGTTACCGGGAAGCTATCTGAAATTTCCCGATGCTCCCGATACAGGGGAGGTTATGGCGAATTTTTCCGGAAATTTAAGGAGTTAGAATATTTTTAAGATATTTTGATAGTTAGAAATCATTGTATCGACGTATAGAATTCGATAGGTAAGTGAATATAAAAATCGAATATTGGAAACAAAAAGGGAAATCTATAAATTAGAAATAAAAAGCGAACTTTATACATGTTTTAAAAATGAATAATTGGATTGTATAGTGTGTTTATTCGAGGTAAGTGGTTTTTCCGTTTTGAAGTTGATGATGTTTTCAGTTAAGGTCTGAGAGGTAATTTTACCCCAACTTGATTGATTTCATTTTTAATGGATAAATAGCAAGATCCAGTCTCGAAGAGAAGTGTTTGAAAAAGAGTTAGTTAAATAAAATATTTTGGGTTGTTGTAACGATGTTTTACCCAACATTCGTTTTAAACCCAAGTGATGGAATTTTGGAAATATAACAAGTAAATATTCCCTGAGTATAATTAAAATAGTCGGGATAGAGATAAGTGGTTGGAATTGTTTCCAATTGCAAATAGAGATATTTTCTAATATATAGAAAATAAAAGGAGTTGATATTGGGAAATGCTTCCCAAATAGCGTAAAGGGCCAATATGGTTATTGAAAATATTTGGGTAACAAATATTGATAAGGAAATGGAGAAGAGATTTAATTAATGAAATATTAATTAAAGAGCCCAGTGATTTGTTTGATATGTTTGGATGAACACTTGTTTTTATTCGATAGTTAAATCACAGACTATCGAAGTTTTGACCATCGTTGTCAATATGGAGAGACCGGTTGGATTATTATCCGAAGAACCACTCCGTATCGGCATAAGCGTTGCGAACCAGGTATGCTGAATATATTGAAGACGGAGTAAAGTGCAAGGACTCTTTCTATTAAATAGAAATAGTGCCTTCGGTTTCGTTCAGTCCCAGAACGAATGTAAATGGACGAATGTCTGACAAAGTATTTCCAATGATCAAATGGGTTGGTCTGTATAAATATATATGGTTGCAACGGATTTATTCCCTTAGCATAACATCCAGAATATTTGTGCAAACTCAACTAGTGATTAACGGATCTGACAATGTGGCATTCAAAGTGATTGGGCTATCAATGAATGGTAAGTATTCGTAGCCTCAGGCCTCAACAACCGGGAAAGGACAAAAATTGGGCAGGCAGCATGGCTATGTGGGTCGCACCCATTAGGGTGTATAATCACCTATCTAGAGGTTCATTTAATTTCTTATTTTATTCGATGCTGTCCCAGTCGGGAGACGGTTGCTGATCCCAACCGTCGGTGATATACATTCGATACACTCAAGCGAAATGAGTGGTCGGTCATGTGTGGGCCGGGTTACAAGATGTTCTTGTTGAACCCAGTGTATTCCTCTCTAGAGATACACAGTCGGAAGGTGGTTCCATACCTTGTCATGTTGGAAATCCAATCTCCCATAAGCGCCATGCGGTTTTTGATTTTATACTATATATGTGGAGCGTGAGATGCAAGCGTTCTGCTATTTGGTTATTTATTTGATGTAGACATTACTATAATATCACTGGATTTGATATCAAAGTGTTTTGGGTTATAGTAAGGTAAAAACCGTCCATGTTTATGTGTGGGCTGGTCTTACTATTATCTTTTCTTTCGAAAGGATTTTTAAAAGTTAAACAAGTGGTTGGAGTTTACTCACACCAGTCCCATGACTAACCCAGAGTTTATTTTGTTTTGTTTTCCCTAAACTCTTGGGTGCCCAAATTTGTACGAGCAGTCAAGTAGTCGGGATTTCACAGATTCATTTGAAGGAGCTGGAAGCAGGAGGCTTCACCGGTTAGCTATAGGCTATCATATATTCCGCTGTGGACCTTGTTTGTATCTGGAAACAGGAGTTTATAACTGTTCCAGAAATGACTGTTGTGCTCTGATGATGGTATGTATATAAAGTTACGGATTTGTATTTCAAAAGTTATGTTATATAAATATTTTATTCGTTCCGCCGTGAGTTGTGATCTTCGTTTTTCTTCTATTCTAATATTTCTTTCTTTCTATTTCTCATCCTCTATCTTCTTTCTATTAATGGTTCGTATTTCTGTGTTATTTGGGTTGGACGTGTGTTGTATTTAGTCAACTCAGACAGCTCAGATTTGCGGGTCGTTACAGTTGGTATCAGAGCCAGGTTGAGCGAACACCTAGGCTTGTGTGGCATGTGCTCATTAGAGATAGGGTCAGTAGTACCCTAGAATGAGTTGAGCATATATATACGAGAGAGTGTATTTGTAAATTGATATAAAAGTTGTTTTATATTGTGTTGACTAGTCTGTGAGTGGTTTATGAATTCTGGTCGAATCGTGGGACGCCACGAAGTCGATAGGGATTTCTAAACACTTAAACAGAGAAATTCGACACAGTATTGTTTTAAAGAGGGTAAATGATATAATTTTACCCAAATTTCTATTTTAATATAGAAGGAATATTTTTCTGAAATTATTATATGGATGTGTTGATTGTTAGGATTATAATCAAACGAGATTATAAAATTGGAATGGTTATTTATAACCAAAATAGAATTTGTATATGAATTAAATATACAAATGAGATGAATTAGAATTTAATTCAAACCAGAATTAAGAATTCAAAATCCTGGGAAGTTGAAATTTATTTTCAAAGTATATTAAAATAATATAGCTTTGTTTGGAAGGATTTTTGATTTAAAATCATTTTAGATTGGGTTTTAAAATTTTTAAAGCACTGAACTCACTTCAGTAGCTGGAAAGTAATTCTGATAATGATTGCAACATCATCAGTGTTCATTTTCGAGCGTCTAAGTGATGGATTGCTACCTTAGAAAGTTTTGTTGGAAATTTGTTCGAAAGAAAACAAGTTGTTTTGGGAAGAATTCAAGTGTTTTGAATTTGAGATGGAAATAAATATATGTATATATATTTATGTGATTTCAAAAGGATTTGAAATGAAAACCCTGGGATTTGAATTCTGTAATTTAAATTCAACTCAAGAAAGTTAAAATGGATCGAAGTGAATACATTGATTAGAATCAATGTGATTAAATTTGAATTCATATGAATGGGATATGAATTGGATACGAATATATTAGTTGGAAACCATTCAAATAGAATGAATGGAAGCAAAGGTGAGGTGCAATATGAATTAAAACCAAAAGTTTTGGTAGAACTAAAATTGTTGAAATATAAAGTGTAGAGTTTCAACATAAGTGAGTTTTGAAAAAGTACATAGGTTTGTAGCATTTTTCTTACCTTAGTAATTTCGGGGACGAAATTCTTTTAAGGGGGAAGGAATGTAACATCCCGGATTTTTCGTCGATTTATAACGAACATTTAAATTTGTTTTAAATACCGAATTATAAATGTAAATGAATTTTATATATTTGATATGAATGGTAACAAGTGAATTCAGAGTTAAAAACTGAACTGAAACAATTCAGTTGACTAATATAAAATTCTGTATTGAATTAGAACGATAATAAAAATTTATAAATTGAATTGTTTGGAATCGATTTATATGGTGAATCTAATTTAGTTTAAATCGTTAATTTAAATCGTTATCTTTTCTATATAGTCAAATTTAATTGTAGAATCAGATCCGTTAATTTCAGAATATCAGTATAACTTAGAGATGTCGATCGTCAAGTGAAAATAATGGTTCGGGGACCATGAGATAATTTAAGTTATTAAATTAAAATCAAAATTTATTTTATATTTATAAGGTTGTCCTTAAGTAGGCAGGCCGACCTAATTTATCAAATCACGCAACTGCTTTGTTTTCTCGAGCAAACTGTTCTGTCTCCTCCTTTAATGCTCATTTCCGTAATGTCTCCCTCCTTAAAGACCTAAGAAACATGATTTTAATTTCCTCGTACGATTTGTTCCCTCATTCGCGTGTATATATTCAAGCTCGCCCTCGTATTCCTTTCTATCTCAAAAACCACTGACAATTGGATTTCCCTTTCCTCCATTTCTTTTCCTCGGTAATCAAAAGCGGACTCTAAAAAAAAAATGAAGAATGAAATCTAAACAAAATCGCAAACTGCGATTGATTTTTTAAGCCCTCAGGAGCTCGAAACCACCCAGGTGGAGCTCGCGATTTCGGAAAGGGGTGCGATGATGGGTTAGTGATGTTCAAAGTGGTGTTACCGTGAGTCTTGGACTTTGGTTTTGGACGACCTGGGTGTTCAAAAGGGGATGTGAGCAGAACGGTGGCTGTTGGGTATTGAGCACGGGCTTCAAGGGAGGGAATCATCGATTGGTATCAGTAGTAGGATTTTGGTTGTAGATGTAGTTGAGGAGTGCGATTTATTGTTTTGGAAGTTCGACTTTGATTTTGGGGGATTTCGAGTAGTGCGATGAAGACTGGGAGGAGTCGCAGTGATTTTTGGGTAGGGAAAAAGGGTGTGCTGACCGCAGTTTGCTCTCTGATGATGTCCTGAAGCTCATCTGGCCGATTGAAGCTTGCTGTTTGATTGGTTAGGAAGAAGAGATGGTAGCTGCAAGAAAGGTGTTCGGTGAAATGTCATAATGGAGGATCACAGTTTTTGGGGCTGATTTTTAGTTATGAAGTGGTTTGAAGGTAGGTTCATGAGTTGGCCGAGACTTGCAACGGGATAAGGTATATGTTTTATCAATTTTTAAAATGACATAGAATTAATTTTTTTTTTTAGGTTAAAATTTTAAATTGGGATCCACTAAATAAAATACATAGAAATAAATTTAATTATAATAGTTAATTTGATTAATAATAATTTGATCAATAAAATAAATCATTGTAGGTGGGAATGGATTTTCTAGGGCTTGACTTTGAGTCGGAAAGTCTAGTGCTGTTATTTACGTGCAACAGAGATCAGGGCAGAAGTTAATCGTGATAAGGTGCTAGGTGAATTTTCATTTGAGATGAGTCGAATAGATGCATAGCCGCAAGATATCGAATTAAACGGATATTCAACGAATGAAGACAAGGTGAGTAAATCTCACTCACCTTTTATTTTAATTATGTTTACTTCGTAAAAATAATTGTTGTTGCTTGTTTGGATTTTTCTGCTTGTTTTATATATATTAGTTATTTAGGCTATTATATATATATTGGGTTGATTGGTTGGTTGGATTCCCGCAGTCTCATTAGCGGATGCCCGCGGTACCATAGCGGATGATTACCCTATACGCCCCACGCTATGATAGTGGGTGACCTTCTATACCACGATATTCTGCCACGAAGCAGAATGGATATTATTTATGTGCTAACATCTGTGGATGCAAAAAAAACAGGTTGGAGGAATCCAACAGGATTCCTCAAAATATATTATCTGTTTGTTGTTTGTTTTGAGTTCATATATATTCATATATGATGTGTTAAAAATCAAATGATTGAAAATTGGGTGATTTGATTGTTTTAAATATCACTGGGCTTGAATATTGATTTGTAAAAATATCGTGGAAGGATATTTGAGATCTAAAAAGGGAAAATTCTATTTTTTAAATAGAATTTGAATTTTAAATGGAATAAAAATATAAAACTTGTTTTTTTGAAAAATATAACAAGTAGTTCCTTTATAAAAGAAGTTTATAAATAGTTCTTTTATAACGAAGTTATAAAATTATCATTTGATAATTCAGAAATAGAAATACAAGTGTGAAATTTGAATGAGAAATCTATCTTCAAAAGAAAATAGAAATATCGATTTCAAAAGGGAATCGAAGTCGAGACTTGTTTAAAGAAGTTGGATATAAGAGTTCAAATAGAAAATAGACTTTGAAATATAGAATTTCAAAGAAGAATTCAAGTAGAAATTTGAATATAGAATTTCAAAATAAAATTTGAAATAAACTTTGAAAATAGAATTTCAAAGTAGGATTGAAATAGGATTTCAAAATAGGAAATCCAAATAGTTTTGAAATAGAATTTGAATTCAAGGGAATTGAAATAAAATTTGAATTTAAAGGAATTCAAATGGGATTGGAATAAAGGAAATTTAAAAATGGAATTTCAAATAAAAGAAAATGTAATTTGAAATATTGGGAGTTTCAAATAAGAGAAAAATGGAATTTGAAACATTTAGAATTTCAAATAGAAATTTAAATGGAGTTTGGATATTTAAATTCAAGTATGAATTTCAAATATAGAAATTCAAAAAGGAGTTGAATTAAGGTGGAAATGAAATAGAGGATTTGAAATGGAATTCGAATAAAGGATTTCAAATGGGTTTTAAACTATGGAACTTTGAATATAGAATTTAAAAAGGAGTTTGAATATTTGAATTTCAATAGAATTCAAATATAGAAATTAGAATATAGAAGTTCAAATGGAATTTAAATATAGAATTTGAATAAGAGAATTCAAATGATTTCAAGTATAGAATTTGAATATAGGGAATTGAAATAGAAATTCAAGTATTTAATCTGAATATCAAATAGAAAAGGAATTGGAATTTGAATATAGAATTCAAATAAAAGTGAGATTGGAATTCGAATCAAGGAATTCAAATAGAGTTGAATTCATTTTAAAGAAGTTTAAAAGGTTTATATATATAAATATAATTAAAACGAACTCGCCGCAGCGCTGCAGTTCGAAAATAGCGATTCGAACTTCAATCGAGTATAAAGGACTCAATTGGAGTCGGATCTCTTTGAAACAAGAAACGTCAGGACCGGTTTGATAATAGTTTTCTAATGAAAGAGAAAAATATGGATTTCGTCGTATAGATTTTGAGTTATGTCAAAATCAAATTTTCAGAAAAACAGCGCCAGAACTATTTAAAAACCATAACAGTTTATTTCATTTTATAAAAGGATTTTAAACAAATAAAATCCGAATTTCTATTTAGAAAATCTCAGATTTGAGTTATAAAATATATGTGAACTCAGGTGGAGAAATGAATTGATCTTTGAAACAGAAATCAGATTTTTGATGATTGAATAGAATTAACTAATTCGAGTAGTAATTAGTAAATGAGATGTTGAATTGATATTTGTAACAACCCGTATTTTCAATAACCTGTTATAACATAAATCGAGGCAGAATTTAATTTAAAAATCTGAATCAAGGGAAACGGGCTATGCCATTGCGTTCGTCTCGGAAAAATACGCGAAATAGAGTCCGAGTTTTCGAAAATCGGAGTCCGTATGACCCAGTTAAGGCCCATTGAAGTTTTCAGAAAATTCCTAAGTAAAAACAGATTTAAATTTGAAATTAAAAACAAGGGTTAGGGCAAACTGGCGCAGGCGGGAAAATTCCCGCCAGGACCCCCATGTCGACAGGCATGTCGACAGGGTCCCCAGGGTGTCGACAGCCCTGTCGACACATGGTGGTCGGGCAGTTTTGCCTGGCGCACCATTTTTGGTTTTGGTCTGGTCTTGTGGCTTGGTTCTAGAGAATTCCGAGATCTGATGGACCTAATTCAACCTAGGGTTAATCCTATGGTCTAAATCACTAGCCTAATCTATAAATAAGACCCTAACCTACCCTAAATCACTCATTATTCATTCTAGCAACCAAACTATGTCAAATTGAATTCTCAAATGGCCTCCACCTAAGAACCCTAGCCTCCACCCTCTTCAAAAATCATTTCTATGAAGGTTTTGATGTTCATACAAGTATTTCTAAGTTGTATGAATGATCATTAGCTTGCATACATCATCAAGTTGCAAGCTTTAATTGCTAAAGCTAGAGTTTTTGGGATTCTTGTTAATTGGAGCTTTGTTTTGGGTTTTTATATGCTTGCATAAAAGGGCTTCTCAATCTTTATTAGTAGATTTGTGTCTTCATAATACTTGTAAGCCCTCTTACCTTCATTTTAGAAACTCTAAAGTTAATATGTGATGAAAGTTGGGATTTATGCAAGTTTAACAAGTTATGCATGTTATGCAAGTTCACTATGCTATGATTTGCAAGTTTAACAAGTTATGCATGTTTATGCAAGTTCACTAAGCCATGAATTGCAAGTTTAACAAGTTATGCATGTTATGCAAGTTCACTAAGCCATGAATTGCAAGTTTAACAAGTTATGCATGTTATGCAAGTTCACTAAGCCATGAATTGCAAGTTTAACAAGTTATGCATGTTTATGCAAGTTCACTAAGCCATGAATTGCAAGTTTAACAAGTTATGCATGTTATGCAAGTTCACTAAGCCATGATTTGCAAGTTTAACAAGTTATGCATGTTATGCAAGTTCACTAAGCCATGATTTGCAAGTTTAACAAGTTATGCATGTTTATGCAAGTTCACTATGCCATGTTATGCATGTTTATGGTAATATGCAAGTTCACTATGCCATGATTTGCAAGTTTATTGGGCTATGCATATTTATGCAAATTCACTATGCCATGTTATGCATGTTTATGGTAATATGCAAGTTCACTATGCTAAGTTATGCAAGTCTAACATGTTATGCATGTTTGTTGTGATATGCAAGTTCATCATGTATGTTATGCCAAGTTCCCTCTTCCTATCCTTTATACGTTATTACGAATATGTAAGCGATAGAATGACGTTGGGGGGGGGGGGGGGTGGGTAAACTTAAAATACATGAAAATATAAGATTGGGAATTTGCCTATTAAGTTAGGTCTACCCCTTGGGAATTTACCTATTAAGTTAGGTCTACCCAAGTATTTGTTGACTTGTAACTATGTTTTGAAATAAAGTGGACATGACACTTAGAAAACATAAGTGTGGCCAACTCGAGGTTGGGTTGAGTTTGTAGCGTAATTCTACCCGGAACCGACCGGCTTAACTAGTGGCTACAAACAATAGGACCCAATGTGAGAAGTTGGTCATGTGGTGCCAAGACCCGAGGTTAGACCAAGTTGTGGTGTAAAGCTACCCGGACCCGCCCGGCCTAACTAGTAACCACAACAAGGTCTAATGTGAGAGGTTAAGGTGCATTAAATTAATTAATGCCTCATGATTAGGGTAAAGTCAGGGTCCACTAATACTTAACCAATTTGGGGATTCGAGGGATTGAAATGGGGATAAGTGTGAACTGTCGGTTACACTTAACCAATTTAATCCATTTGGGGATTCGAGGGATTGAAATGAGGTTAAGTGTGAACTGTCGGTTACACTTAACCAATTTAATCCATTTGGGGGTTTAGGGATTGAAATGGGGTTAAGTTGTGAACTGTCGGTTACACTTAACCAATTTAATCCATGATTAGTGAAGGGTTAAATAGCACTTAACCCTCTTAGGAAACCCTAGCAACGTGGTCTGTTCCAGCAGTAATCCCAGTTTGGTATCATTACAACCCTAGAGGCTAGGCTAGGGCGGGGCACGATTACTGGACGGATGTAAGCGACCAAAGCGACGGCTGAGTGGTACAGCGGTGCGGGTCCAGGCGGGCTACGGACGTGCACGTATTCCGGTATTGGACAAACTCGAGGCACGGGTACCAGTAGGTTTAGACTGTGCATTATTGCTTCAGTGTCTGGGGTTGACACCCGAGGGCTTGATACACCCGAAGGTGGACCCAGCACAGTCTGACTACATCCATATGTGGGCCGTATGGACACCAACACTTGACATGTTAGGCTTATAGGGAGCCGATCGACTAGACCGTTTGGTTGGACCTTATATTAAGGTCACTTCATGTTATTGGGTCAAAGCTTGGGCCAAGGGATCAATATCTGCTATGTTGGTTTGCTAGTACACCGTGGTGCAAAACTTAACCTTGTTTATGCGATGACACCTCTATCTATCTTGTAGTTAATTTATCAGGCCAGTATGTTGTTATCTATGATCATCTCAGTTTCCATCATGCTGTTAACTTTATTAGTTTATAGACTGATCGTAGCAGGGCTTACTCAGTCTTTTTGACTGACCTGTTTTCTTTCGCCTCTTTTCTTCCGTTTCCCCCCCCCAGGTTCTCAGGGAGGGAATACAGGGCCTAGCTTGGATCTTAGCTGCTTTCTTGGATAGCTCATGTATGCTTTGGACTTGAGCTCGCTATGGTTTTACCACTTTGGGGATAGCTACTTTTATGTTTTCCTTTTCAGTTTCAGATAATGTTATCTTACGTACTAGACTTGTTTATTTGGGAAATTGACATTTTGATGTACCAAGACTTGTGTTTTGAAATGGTTTAAAAATCTTCCGCTGTTTTATCTACTTACTCTGTTTATTTACATATATATATGTCATGTCCTGCCTTGCTATATCACTATGCATGTTTACCTTGTTTTAAAAACGCCCCACCAAAGTCAGAGTTGCTTGCAAGAGCCACCCTGGCGGAGGTGGGGTGTTACATTTGGTATCAGAGCATATGGTTTACGAGAAGGGATAAAAAGGTTTTTAAAACTTTTGAAAAACTATTTTCAAAACCAAGTATAAAGTATTTTCCAAAGAAAAGTCTAGTTATTTTAAAAGGCTATTCCCCAAAAGCCATTAGCACTATCCTTTGACCCCTCGTTTGAACTCTTTTCTTTTCGTTTCCAGCATGTCTGATAATCTCATCTTGCCCGAAGGAGTAACAATACCCGATTGGTTTCGTCGGTACTTGGAAGTCACGGCACCGGTCCCGGGTGCCTCTAATGTTGTCTTTCCAGTCGAGGCCGCTGTTCCTCCCCCTCCTCCTGTAGCTGATGTTCCTCTTCCCCCTCAGCCTCCACAAATGGATTTTGCGGAAACTTGTAAGAACTTTAAGATGATGGGTGGCAAAAATTTTAGTGGAACAGAGACTTTTGTAGAGGCAAGGAATTGGTTGAAAGAGACCGAAGATCTTTTAGCCACCTTTGGTATAGGTGACCGCAGGAAGGTTTTATTAGCAGTATGGTTGCTAAAGGAAGAAGCTGCACGTTGGTGGGTAGTCACCACCGCTACTAGGCCAATTGAGACTTGGGATGATTTTAGAGGAAGGTTTGGACTGAGGTTCTTATCACTAAAGCAAGGGGACATGACTATTAGGGAATACATAGATAAGTTCAATCAACTGGCTCGGGTCAATTTAGACTTGGTTAATACAGCTCAGAAGAAGGCCCTACACTTTGCTCTAGGATTAAACGAGCCCTTGCACGGTTTGGCCATGTCTCACATACCCTTGGGGGCGACTTTCGAGAGTTTTGTGAATATGGCCCTACTTCAAGAAGAAGATAACAATGACAAGAAAGAGGTCAAGGCGAATGAGTCTCAAGGCAAGAGGGTAAATTCCGGGAAACGAGGCAAGAGTAACAACAACCGCAAGGACAAGCCAAGAGAGAATAGGAAATGCAATTTCTATGATAAAGTTGGACATATATCCAGGGAATGTAGGAAGAAGAAGAGAAAGCGGGGCGAATGTTTTCAGTGTGGTGAGTTTGGACATCTCAGCAAGAATTGCCCGAGGAAACAAGGGCAAGGTTAGACTCAGTATGCAGGATTATCGGGAGGGCGAGTTCATCCCCTCAACACCGTTCTTCCAGCTCATGATAGAGGTAGTGTTTCTGTTGAAAGTCTTGTTTACATTTTCTGACTTTCCCTGTTCGTACTTTGTTTGATTCTGACACATCGCATAGTTTTATTTCATTTGATCTAGTTGAAAGTTTGCACCTAAGTACTAGCCTAGTTGATGATCCCGTATGTGTTTCAAATCCAATTGGGGGTTCCGCCCAATTGTCTGTGGTCTGGGTGGATTTGAAAATTTCTATCTTGAGTATAGAATTTTCGTGGGACGTTTATATTCTCGGTTTCAGGGGATATGGGTTGGTTTTGGGCATGGAATGGTTGTCCTGTTTTGGAGCCATTCTTGGTTTTTGTATATAGGGGTGTGAGGCTCATGACTCGCCTCGGTAATGCCCTAGAAATTTCTAGCAACCCTATGGGTCCCGTCATGTTATGTTATCTTGAATCCCTCGACTCGTCTATCGATAGTTTGCAATCTGTGAGGGTGGTCCGAGAATATCCTGATATCTTGGGTGGAGTGAAGGGGTTACCCCTGGACGTGGGATAGATTTCCGCATTATCTGGTTGGTAATACCAAGCCAGTTTCGTGGCCGGTTAGGCACATAACCTCACGAGATGAGAGTTAAGAAAGCAAGTCAAGGAGTTGCTTGAGAAGAACTTCCTGAGACGAAGCATTTTCGAGTAAGGTGCTCCAGTAGTATTCGTTACTAATGTGGACAGTTTGCTTCGCTTATGTGTTGATTATCATGAGAAGAATAGACCACCGTTACCAAGGATCGATGATTTGTTTGATCAGCTTGTAGGAGCATCTGTCTTCTTTTGATCTAGCTACCGGATTCCATCAGCTTAGGATGGCTGAGGATGGAATTGACAAAACTGCGTTTAGGACTCTAGATGGATTTTTAGAATGGCTAGTCATGCTATTTGGTTTGACTAATGCACCCGCATATTACGTGAACTTGATGGGTAGGGTGTTTAGGGAGTCCTTGAACAAGTTTGTCGTGGTCGTCGTAGACGATATTTTGATCTCCTTAAAAGAACGAGGGAAAGCATGCTAGACATCTCAAGGAGGTGATGGATACGCTTAGAGCCACCAGTTGAAGGTCAAGTTCTCCAAATGTCACTTTGGAGGAAAGAAGTTGGATTTCTTGGGCACATAGTTCCTAAGTAAGGCTTAGCGGTGGATTCCGTTAAAGTGGTTGCGGTCTAAGACCGGAAAACCCTGAGGAGGGCAATTGAAGTAAGAAGCTTTCTCCGTTTGGCTAGTTAGTTAGCATTCCCTGAACTTAGACTTCCTCTTCAGGATCAAGAAGGGGGTTTCACAGGAAGAAGACCCGCCGTTAGTCGAGAACATGGACCAGTTGATTCGAGGCGAGATGTTAAGTCACCTCGCCAGATATATTATAGATGACAAGGGATGACTAAGGCGTGATGAGAGATTATGTGTTCCTCGAGTGAAAGACTTGGTAAAGAAGGTCCTTGAAGATGCGCATCACTCGAGGAGGTGGCCGAGTTGGTCTCAGGATGCATGTTGTGCCACCAGGTTAGGGCCAAGTCATAGAAGCCCGGCGGGCCATTACCTCCATTGGAGGTTCCGCAAGGGAAGTGTGAAAACATCTCGATAGATTATGTGGATAGATTACCTAGATCAAAGAAAGGGAATACGGGTAGGTGGGTCATAATAGGTAGACTCACGAAGAGTGCTCATTTCAGTCCGGTGAAGAGCGAGAGGACTGCATCATGGTTAGCAACGGTTTACCCTCAAGAAGTTGGCCAGTTTTGAAATAACCTACAAGAAGCCGTGGGTAGGCAACTGAATCTAGGTATGGCCTATCACTCATAGGCGGATGGTTCATTTCGATTAAGCATGAGTTATAGAGAATCACGTTTATAAGGGCAACGGGCAACGTGGATTGGTATTTTCAAGAAAAGTTCTGCTGCGTGGAATACTTTATAGTAAGTAGACGAGATCCAGGATTCACTAGTGAATTTTGGAGAGCTTGCAATGAGGTTACAGTTATGTTTAGGCCGAGTATGATAAAAGAAGAATAAGTGAAAGAGGAAGACGAGAGACGATAATGAAATGAGTTCCAACTCGAATTTGGGAAATAGGAGTTAGGAAGCCAAGAAATCATGAAGTAAAAGACGGTCAAAGCACAGTGGAGTTAAGCTCAAGGAAGCTTGACTAAGAAGTGGGAAGACTAGGTACGCGCGTCATATCTCTTTTAAGAGTGCATCCTTGATCCTTGTTTTCCTGTGGAGCTTGCTTGCAAGTTATCTTTTGTATATATCCTCTCGGTCCCATTCTCGATCTTATTTCTGTTGTAAACTCCATAAGGGGGTTATGACTCATCGGTTAGTACTATATGTCAGAGTTGGAATGGATTTCTTGTAATCCAAAAAGGAGTTTATCTTGCTTATCTTCTAAGATCTCTTTTTAGCATATCTCTCTATCCATGTTTATCTAGTTTATCGTGTTTATCTTGTCATGAGAACCTTAGGTAGAATCCTTTGGATGAAACATGTATTTGAAACATGTTATGCTTGATGGTTGCAAGTGGTTGCAAGTGTTTGCAAGTGGTTACTCGTGGATGCATTATACACATTAGGCACTAGATCGGCTCACACACTCTTCATGTTGCATATGCATGAGTGCTTACACTTATTCATGGTTGAAACTTGTTGTGCTACCACATGGATGTTGCATATGGATGAATGTTATGTGCGCTCATATAGATACCATAAATTATGTTAGGAATTTGCATACATATGGATTCATTTCACTGACATACATATGCATTAAGGAGGTTTACTGTATCAGTAACCGCCTGATTTTCACTGACATACATATGCATTAAGGAGGTTTACTGTATCAGTAACCGCCTGATCTTTGCATTAGATAAGTACATATACACACACTTTTGCATATGTTCATACCACATTTAGAATCTTGTAAGGACAATGATAGCTCGTGGATGATGCTTTGAGTAGATGGATGATTGGATGGTAGGATACGTTCTTCCTAACTTGAAGATTTCGGGGACGAAATCCTTTAAGGAGGGGAGAATGTAACAACCCGTATTTTCAATAACCTGTTATAACATAAATCGAGGCAGAATTTAATTCAAAAATCTGAATCAAGGGAAACGGGCTATGCCATTGCGTTCGTCTCGGAAAAATACGCGAAATAGAGCCCGAGTTTTCGAAAATCGGAGTCCGTATGACCCAGTTAAGGCCCATTGAAGTTTTCAGAAAATTCCTAAGTATAAACAGATTTAAATTTGAAATTAAAAACAAGGGTTAGGGCAAACTGGCGCAGGCGGGAAAATTCCCGCCAGGACCCCCATGTCGACAGGCATGTCGATAGCCCTGTCGACAGCCCTGTCGACACATGGTGGTCGGGCAGTTTTGCCTGGCGCACCATTTTGGGTTTTGGTCTGGTCTTGTGGCTTGGTTCTAGAGAATTCCGAGATCTGATGGACCTAATTCAACCTAGGGTTAATCCTATGGTCTAAATCACTAGCCTAATCTATAAATAAGACCCTAACCTACCCTAAATCACTCATTATTCATTCTAGCAACCAAACTATGTCAAATTGAATTCTCAAATGGCCTCCACCTAAGAACCCTAGCCTCCACCCTCTTCAAAAATCATTTCTATGAAGGTTTTGATGTTCATACAAGTATTTCTAAGTTTTATTAATGATCATTAGCTTGCATACATCATCAAGTTGCAAGCTTTAATTGCTAAAGCTAGAGTTTTTGGGATTCTTGTTAATTGGAGCTTTGTTTTGGGTTTTTATATGCTTGCATAAAAGGGCTTCTCAATCTTTATTAGTAGATTTGTGTCTTCATAATACTTGTAAGCCCTCTTACCTTCATTTTAGAAACTCTAAAGTTAATATGTGATGAAAGTTGGGATTTATGCAAGTTTAACAAGTTATGCATGTTATGCAAGTTCACTATGCTATGATTTGCAAGTTTAACAAGTTATGCATGTTTATGCAAGTTCACTAAGCCATGAATTGCAAGTTTAACAAGTTATGCATGTTATGCAAGTTCACTAAGCCATGAATTGCAAGTTTAACAAGTTATGCATGTTATGCAAGTTCACTAAGCCATGAATTGCAAGTTTAACAAGTTATGCATGTTTATGCAAGTTCACTAAGCCATGAATTGCAAGTTTAACAAGTTATGCATGTTATGCAAGTTCACTAAGCCATGATTTGCAAGTTTAACAAGTTATGCATTTTATGCAAGTTCACTAAGCCATGATTTGCAAGTTTAACAAGTTATGCATGTTTATGCAAGTTCACTATGCCATGTTATGCATGTTTATGGTAATATGCAAGTTCACTATGCCATGATTTGCAAGTTTATTGGGTTATGCATATTTATGCAAATTCACTATGCCATGTTATGCATGTTTATGGTAATATGCAAGTCTAACATGTTATGCATGTTTGTTGTGATATGCAAGTTCATCATGTATGTTATGCCAAGTTCCCTCTTCCTATCCTTTATACGTTATTACGAATATGTAAGCGATAGAATGACGTTGGGGGGGGGGGGGGGGTTGGGTAAACTTAAAATACATGAAAATATAAGATTGGGAATTTGCCTATTAAGTTAGGTCTACCCCTTGGGAATTTACCTATTAAGTTAGGTCTACCCAAGTATTTGTTGACTTGTAACTATGTTTTGAAATAAAGTGGACATGACACTTAGAAAACATAAGTGTGGCCAACTCGAGGTTGGGTTGAGTTTGTAGCGTAATTCTACCCGGAACCGACCGGCTTAACTAGTGGCTACAAACAATAGGACCCAATGTGAGAAGTTGGTCATGTGGTGCCAAGACCCGAGGTTAGACCAAGTTGTGGTGTAAAGCTACCCGGACCCGCCCGGCCTAACTAGTAACCACAACAAGGTCTAATGTGAGAGGTTAAGGTGCATTAAATTAATTAATGCCTCATGATTAGGGTTAAGTCAGGGTCCACTAATACTTAACCAATTTGGGGATTCGAGGGATTGAAATGGGGATAAGTGTGAACTGTCGGTTACACTTAACCAATTTAATCCATTTGGGGATTCGAGGGATTGAAATGAGGTTAAGTGTGAACTGTCGGTTACACTTAACCAATTTAATCCATTTGGGGGTTTAGGGATTGAAATGGGGTTAAGTTGTGAACTGTCGGTTACACTTAACCAATTTAATCCATGATTAGTGAAGGGTTAAATAGCACTTAACCCTCTTAGGAAACCCTAGCAACGTGGTCTGTTCCAGCAGTAATCCCAGTTTGGTATCATTACAACCCTAGAGGCTAGGCTAGGGCGGGGCACGATTACTGGACGGATGTAAGCGACCAAAGCGACGGCTGAGTGGTACAGCGGTGCGGGTCCAGGCGGGCTACGGACGTGCACGTATTCCGGTATTGGACAAACTCGAGGCACGGGTACCAGTAGGTTTAGACTGTGCATTATTGCTTCAGTGTCTGGGGTTGACACCCGAGGGCTTGATACACCCGAAGGTGGACCCAGCACAGTCTGACTACATCCATATGTGGGCCGTATGGACACCAACACTTGACATGTTAGGCTTATAGGGAGCCGATCGACTAGACCGTTTGGTTGGACCTTATATTAAGGTCACTTCATGTTATTGGGTCAAAGCTTGGGCCAAGGGATCAATATCTGCTATGTTGGTTTGCTAGTACACCGTGGTGCAAAACTTAACCTTGTTTATGCGATGACACCTCTATCTATCTTGTAGTTAATTTATCAGGCCAGTATGTTGTTATCTATGATCATCTCAGTTTCCATCATGCTGTTAACTTTATTAGTTTATAGACTGATCGTAGCAGGGCTTACTCAGTCTTTTTGATTGACCTGTTTTCTTTCGCCTCTTTTCTTCCGTTTCCCCCCCCCCCAGGTTCTCAGGGAGGGAATACAGGGCCTAGCTTGGATCTTAGCTGCTTTCTTGGATAGCTCATGTATGCTTTGGACTTGAGCTCGCTATGGTTTTACCACTTTGGGGATAGCTACTTTTATGTTTTCCTTTTCAGTTTCAGATAATGTTATCTTATGTACTAGACTTGTTTATTTGGGAAATTGACATTTTGATGTACAAGACTTGTGTTTTGAAATGGTTTAAAAATCTTCCGCTGTTTTATCTACTTACTCTGTTTATTTACATATATATATGTCATGTCCTGCCTTGCTATATCACTATGCATGTTTACCTTGTTTTAAAAACGCCCCACCAAAGTCAGAGTTGCTTGCAAGAGCCACCCTGGCGGAGGTGGGGTGTTACAATATTGGGCCTTAAATAAGTGAATTCGATTTGAAAATTTGTATTCGAAATAGAAAAGAAAACTAGAATTGAAATTGAAATTCAATTTGGTTATGAACGAGTTAAATATTTTGTTTGAACATGTTATGTTCAACAAAGAAGTGAAATAGGCAAAATGGCCGATTTAAAGAATAAATGGGCGGAACTGAATTCAAACGATTAGATAGTGTTGAATTGAATTGAAACAGGTGAACATGTGTTAGACAGGTACATGATGAAGTATATGAAGATTTTAATTTGTGTGCTCGACAAAAGGTACATGTTTAATTCATATATGAGATTTTATGCGCCGTATCGGCAAGCCGCTTGGCTTTTTCTTTTTCTTTTTGAGATGAGAAGTTACCGGGAAGCTATCTAAAATTTCCCGATGCTCCCGATACAGGGGAGGTTATGGCGAATTTTTCCGGAAATTTAAGGAGTTAGAATATTTTTAAGATATTTTGATAGTTAGAAATCATTGTATCGACGTATAGAATTCGATAGGTAAGTGAATATAAAAATCGAATATTGGAAACAAAAAGGGAAATCTATAAATTACAAATAAAAAGCGAACTTTATACATGTTTTAAAAATGAATAATTGGATTGTATAGTGTGTTTATTCGAGGTAAGTGGTTTTTCCGTTTTGAAGTTGATGATGTTTTCAGTTAAGGTCTGAGAGGTAATTTTACCCCAACTTGATTGATTTCATTTTTAATGGATAAATAGCAAGATCCAGTCTCGAAGAGAAGTGTTTGAAAAAGAGTTAGTTGAATAAAATATTTTGGGTTGTTGTAACGATGTTTTACCCAACATTCGTTTTAAACCCAAGTGATGGAATCTTGGAAATATAACAAGTAAATATTCCCTGAGTATAATTAAAATAGTCGGGATAGAGATAAGTGGTTGGAATTGTTTCCAATTGCAAATAGAGATATTTTCTAATATATAGAAAATAAAAGGAGTTGATATTGGGAAATGCTTCCCAAATAGCGTAAAGGGCCAATATGGTTATTGAAAATATTTGGGTAACAAATATTGATAAGGAAATGGAGAAGATATTTAATTAATGAAATATTAATTAAAGAGCCCAGTGATTTGTTTGATATGTTTGGATGAACACTTGTTTTTATTCGATAGTTAAATCACAGACTATCGAAGTTTTGACCATCGTTGTCAATATGGAGAGACCGGTTGGATTATTATCCGAAGAACCACTCCGTATCGGCATAAGCGTTGCGAACCAGGTATGCTGAATATATTGAAGACGGAGTAAAGTGCAAGGACTCTTTCTATTAAATAGAAATAGTGCCTTCGGTTTCGTTCAGTCCCAGAACGAATGTAAATGGACGAATGTCTGACAAAGTATTTCCAATGATCAAATGGGTTGGTCTGTATAAATATGTATGGTTGCAACGGATTTATTCCCTTAACATAACATCCAGAATATTTGTGCAAACTCAACTAGTGATTAACGGATCTGACAATGTGGCATTCAAAGTGATTGGGCTATCAACGAATGGTAAGTATTCGTAGCCTCAGGCCTCAACAACCGGGAAAGGACAAAAATCGGGCAGGCAGCATGGCTATGTGGGTCGCACCCATTAGGGTGTATAATCACCTATCTAGAGGTTCATTTAATTTCTTATTCTATTCGATGCTGTCCCAGTCGGGAGACGGTTGCTGATCCCAACCGTCGGTGATATACATTCGATACACTCAAGCGAAATGAGTGGTCGGTCATGTGTGGGCCGGGTTACAAGATGTTCTTGTTGAACCCAGTGTATTCCTCTCTAGAGATACACAGTCGGAAGGTGGTTCCATACCTTGTCATGTTGGAAATCCAATCTCCCATAAGCGCCATGCGGTTTTTGATTTTATACTATATATGTGGAGCGTGAGATGCAAGCGTTCTGCTATTTGGTTATTTATTTGATGTAGACATTACTATAATATCACTGGATTTGATATCAAAGTGTTTTGGGTTATAGTAAGGTAAAAACCGTCCATGTTTATGTGTGGGCTGGTCTTACTATTATCTTTTCTTTCGAAAGGATTTTTAAAAGTTAAACAAGTGGTTGGAGTTTACTCACACCAGTCCCATGACTGACCCAGAGTTTATTTTGTTTTGTTTTCCCTAAACTCTTGGGTGCCCAAATTTGTACGAGCAGTCAAGTAGTCGGGATTTCACAGATTCATTTGAAGGAGCTGGAAGCAGGAGGCTTCACCGGTTAGCTATAGGCTATCATATATTCCGCTGTGGACCTTGTTTGTATCTGGAAACAGGAGTTTATAACTGTTCCAGAAATGACTGTTGTGCTCTGATGATGGTATGTATATAAAGTTACGGATTTGTATTTCAAAAGTTATGTTATATAAATATTTTATTCGTTCCGCCGTGAGTTGTGATCTTCGTTTTTCTTCTATTCTAATATTTCTTTCTTTCTATTTCTCATCCTCTATCTTCTTTCTATTAATGGTTCGTATTTCTGTGTTATTTGGGTTGGACGTGTGTTGTATTTAGTCAACTCAGACAGCTCAGATTTGCGGGTCGTTACAATATCATATTATTGGTTGCAAGCATTGTACAGAATTTTTATATGCATAGTTGTAGAATGATGTGTAAACATAGCATTAAAAAAATGATATACAAACATATCATGGAAAAAGTTTAGTTGAATACGTCAAATTGTTTTGCTGTGTGCTCTATGGGGAATGATAAATGATATACACACATATTATTCATTTTTTGGAAGCATTATACGTATTATTAAAATGATAGTTCAATATATCATATTATTAGTTGCAAGCATTGTACAAAATTTTTATATGCATAGTTGTAGATTGACGTGTAAACATAGCATTAAAAAAAATGATATAAAAAACATATCATGGAAAAAGTTTAGTTGAATACGTCAAATTGTTTTGCTGTGTGCTCTATGGGGAATGATCTATAAAAAAAAATTAGATAGATAGCTATGGATTTATAAGTAAATTCAGCTTTGAAAAAAAAATGGTAGACAAATATAGCATTACGTACTTATAGTCGAATATGTCACATTGTTTAATGTTTTTTTATTGTGTAATGATTCATGATGGAAAATGAAAATCAGGTTGTTTCGACAAAGTTGTCACTAGCAACTTCAAAGGGAAAAAAGACAACTGCATTGGAGAAAAGAAAACGAGATAAGGTACATTTGTTATTAACTTAATTTTTTCCTGTGTTGATCTTCTGCTGTCTTTTATATTCACATATACACATGTAAACACATGCACTATGTAAATTCATCCTCCATAACAAATTAAATAAAGGCAGCAAGCCTACAATTATTGACCTAATAGTCTTAAATATTTGCAACCAAACTTAGTATTTCTCATCCACTTACTGATGATACTTCACCCGTCTTTGTTCCCTCTACGTCTTAATCTTTATCAAATCTTGTACACTATACTACTTTTTTTTTACACATTATTAGTTGGGTACTAGTGATAAATGTAACTTTCCCTTTACTTATACTTGAGTGCTATTGATAGATGTGAATGAAAGTTTCACTTATCATATAAGGTTCTAATGATAAATGAAGTTGACATTCATAATGATAGTTTCATATATCATATACTGGGTGCTAATGGTAGACATGCAAATGACATTTGGAATGATAGATTCATATATCATATTATTGTTTACTAATGATATACATGACATTGGAAATGATAGTTTCACATATCATATACTTGTTTACTAACGATATGTGTAAATAGCATTAAAATTAATTATATGTACATTGATTCATTCAAAAAAAAATTGTGCAGGAATCAACAGGGAAAGAAATGAAGAAGTTAAAGGCAGCAACCACGAAAAAAGCAAAAAAGGCATCTCAAGAAAAAGTCCAATATCGTTGCAGCTTGCTGCCTATGATAAAAATTTTCCAAAAAATTATCCAAAAAGGTGATAATCTTGCAAATCAGTTCAATTTTTTAAATCAAACCCCATTTGAAAAGTTTGTTCATGTCTTTTTCAAACAAATTTTAACCATTTCGGCTTTCACTAAATCATCTACAACCTTAGATGATATAGTAGAAACATTTTCTATTGAGAAACAAGCTTTCAAAATTGGGAATGTTTTTCTAAAATTGAAACCAGAGGATATTTCAATTCTTTTCGGATTACCTATGTATGGAATTAACTTGTTTCCAGCACCTAAAATGAGTTTTCAAGTTCTTCCAGAAAATTGTAAAGACTTTGTTTTAAGAAATTTTGGTAACGTAGAGAATATCTCAAAAGACCTTACAATTTTTAAAATAAACAATGTGCTGGAGACAAAAAAAACTGAAAATGAAACCGATTTTCCGAAACTAATCCTCATTCTTGCAATGATCACCTTCTTTTTTCCCGATAGTCAAAGAATTTTGCCATGGGGATACATTCCTTATATCATTGATATAAGGAAAATGAACTCAATATCTTGGCCAGTTTCAATCCATTATTCTTTGATTAGATCTTTGACGGCTTTTAAAGCAAAGCCAAGAAGCATGCCGGGGTGTTCCATGCTTCCAATGGTAAGTACATTATTTTAACTTTATATTTATGCATTTATTTCTATAAATTAAATTATGCATATTCTATGTTTTAACAAATAAAATTTTATTTTCAGTTTTTTCTATGCGAGCATGTTAGTTTGATATCTCCGTTGCCAAACTACTCTTCAACATTGCCAAGATTTGGAAGATGGAATATTTCTAGCTTAAAGAAGGTTGTATCAAGAAATATTTTGTCAAACATGGATGATGAAAAGGTATATTTTAACACACAAACAAACTAGATACATACAATAAATGTTAAATTGGAATATAGTGATAGTAGTCATGTTATTATAGTACATTCATAGTCTAAATGATAGTTAAATTTATCGTTAATGCAGGAATAGAATGCAATGTACTTAATTCTGAAGAATGATAGTTATATATAGCATCAAATGGAGAATGACAAGTACACATAGCATTAGTTAATTTATTGGGTGTTACTCAGTCATTTTTATATATGTTATACAGATATTTGTTGAATTGAGAAACATATCAGAAGATGAAAAAGCTCTTCTTGAAAAAATCCCCCACCATCAACATCTGCAAATTGAAACCAATGAACACACAGATATGCAACCAACAAATAATCTGATAGAGACATTGAGCAAACAAGTGGAGTCTTTGCAACAGTATAACAAGGATTTGGAACAGAAAATAAAGAAGATTGAAGAAGAATTTGAAATTGAGAAGCAAAAAAGAAGGGATGCTGAAGCCCTTGTGGTAGAGCTAAAAAGGAAAGTAACTATGTTGGTATCAAAAAAAATACAAGAAGTAGAACCACCAACATTTAATCTTCAAGTAACACAGCAAATGCTAATGATGCAACAAGGAAAAAAACAAGACACAAGTGGTGAAGTCCTTGAAACTGGGAAAAAACAAGAGGATAAACACAAAAGTTCAAAGGAAAAAAGGAAATCCTGAAAAAGAATGCAAAACCAATGAAAAAACCAAGCTCTTTAGTTGAGAGGGTTAAAAGCCGCAAACGAACGAGTGCATTTGATTCGAAATCCCAGTACAAATTTATTCAAAGGAAAAAATATAAAAAGAAGGAAACAAAAGTTGAAGAAAATAAAGAAGGTGAAGATGATGAAGTTGAAGAAGATGATGTAGGTGAAAATAAAAAAGGTGAAGATGACAAAGTTGAAGAAAATGATGTTGGTGAAAATAAAGAAGGTGAAAATCATGAAGAAGCTGAAGAGGTTGAAGAAGCTAAAGAGGTTGAAGAAGTTAAAGACGTTGAAGAAGCTGAAGAAAGTGAAGAAAGTGACCAAACTGAACAAGAGAAAGAAGAAAAAAACGAACAGTCTGATTATGAAGAAGAAACTGAAACTGAATCTGAAACACATGAAAATGAAAATATAATTGATATTGATAGATATTCTCCAACAAGAAAAGCTTACAAAAGCAAAGATATCACAAAAAGTCATATCCTGAAATTATTGACTACAGCACAGCAACAAAAGATTATCACTTTCTTCAAATTCAACGAAAATGAGAAGTAAGATTTGTAACTTGTTTTCTTTCTTTATATTTGCAACATTGTAAGCTTTCAATAAAAAACTGACTTATAAAATGTTGATAATCAATTGCAGCACTATAGCATACCACAAAGACGAAGGAAACCAAGGAGGAATAACTATAGTGAAATCAATGCTAGAGGATGTTCTTTATGATGGGCTTACCGACGGTCAGGTATATATCAAACTAGAAATTTGACAGTAAATAAAAGAGTAATATGGTGTACAAAATTTCATAATGATTGTTATACATATCATTCATCTTTTCATATATTTTGAGCAGTATTCTTACTATATATATGAATTGAATAGCGGAATGAAAGCTAGAAGCAGCATCGCTATATGTTAAATACCTGTAAATGTATAGAATGAGAGAATGATAATTGAAACTATCATTAACAGTTTTTAGTACATATGTGTATAGGATGATAGAATAATAGTTAGAACTAGCATTCACTTAAAACTTCCTTTCTTTGGTTAAACAGCTGATTGACTGGTTTTACTACAATCAAGAAATGTACCAGCATAGTTATTACTTCACTACCATCATGATGGTAAGCATAGCATTAAATTATAAATGCTTTAAAAAAAAAACTCTGTTCTAATACATATGAATATGCAGAATGCTATAACAAATGATCAGAAAACAGTGATCAATGACATAATCATGCCAACAATACAAAAGATTGTCAAAGATGAGTTGTGCGATAAAATGTACTTCCCTCTGCATTTCGGAAACCATTGGACCTTGTTGGTACTAAATTATGAAACAATGCAGTGGAGTCATTACGACTCAACAAAACCGAAAACCAGATCAACAAGGACATCAAACCCCAGCTACAACCAAGCCATCATCACTGTGAGAGAGTTCTTATTTTTTTTTAAACTCTACAAGTAAAAGTCAACACTAATATATATATATATATATATATATATATATATATATATTGCAGAAAAATTTGATTGAGTCGCTGTTCAAGGATGCGTGGGTAAAAGAAGGTATAATGAACAAGAAATTCAACAAACCAACAGTGCAGCAGCCTAAAAGTCCACCGCAAGATTCTGATTCGTAAGTTACTTATTTTATTCACAATTTATTAAATGTATGTGTTATGATGCATTGATAGATAATACATGAAAGTAGAATATCAATCTTTAATAAACAGTAGACAATAATTAGAGATATGTACAATAATTGAATGATAATTCAATATATCATTTGATTTACATGCATCATAAGAGATTATGGGATGATAGTGTATGTTTATCCAAATATTGTTTTTATTTTCAAAAATACAGCTGACAATTCGTGATGATCAAAATCATAGCAAAACATTCAACTGAAAAATACAATGAGCATAAAATTAGTAATGACAGTTCAAGCTGTCATCTATACTTTTTTACTGCATATACATTTATCAAAACCCAAATGATTGTTTACACTAGGATTTGAGCAATGGTTCAACCTAGTATGAAGAGTTTCTTCCTAACATGAGATGATGCACATGTAAATTGTTTAGTATATGCAGACTATAGAAAATTCAGTGGTTTATTGAAGATGTTTAAAAAATCATTGCTTTTGGTATTACTTAGTTAGGATTGATATATGGTTGATGTTGATGTATAGGATGTGCATTTGAACTGAAATCGCTGAACAGCTTATATAAACTATTGGATAAGCCAGGCCATAGGCTCGGAAAATACGAATAACTGTAGTTTGTTAAAGGAGTAATATTTTAGGAAATTTTTTACAAAAGGGTGGATGATAATGAAACTTAACACTGCCACTGTTGAACTATGGAATATTAACTACTATATCTGCATTTGATATTAACGACTATCTCTACATTTAAAGTAAAGAATGATAACTTAATTTAGCATTAGTTTATACTGTAATATTAACTACTGTCTCTACATTTGAAGTAAAGAATGATAACTTAATTTAGCATTCATTTATACGTAATATTAACTACTATCTCTACATTTGATACAGACTTGATTGTGGTTTCATCGTGATGGCAAACATAAAAAAGTTGGACAAGGAAGAATTGCCACCGAGATACACAAGAGAGACCATAAGAATGCTAAGAGCTACAGTTGCTTTTGATGTACTGAACGACACGAAATACAGTTGGTCACCAAACAAACACTAAACATGATGATGAGTAAAGCTGTTGCTGATAACAACTAATGATAGATAGTCTTACAAATTTTCTACTGATTTTAATTTGTCCGTACGAACTGCTCAAATAGGATTGTAATTGATGGATTAAAATTTTAATTGTCTGTTTTCATTGTACTTTCGTTGTGCGAACTACTGAGAGTATATGCAAATTAATTGTCACGTGAATTTGAATACGTTTTCTGTATTTTTCGTGTGCTGACAATAGTTTATATTGAAATGCTATGTAAAACTAGCATTATGTGAAAATTAAATTCTGTTGTGACATTTCGGTATAATTATGGTAAGTAGAAACTCTGATTAGAGTTTTAAGCGTTGAAATTATATATCACGTAAAATGCATACTACTTATAATGGAATGCTTGTTAAATTTAGCATTCAACTGAAATGTTAACTACAAATAGGCTCATATAATAAACTCACGAATTCATCTAAATTACAATTATAATTGAACAAAACAACCTTAAATTCACCAAATAATGTAAACATTTAATTCATTTTTACAGTAGGCTTCCCATGCTGTCCACCATATCAGCACATCACAACTTAACCTCAAATAAGTTAAGAGTTTTCCTAATAAAAGAGCATATGAGATATAACAGCTTGTAGTATTAGGCCTATTGGCTGATCCATTAAAAGTATTTCATACAAGATGCATACCAATGATAAAAGGAATGCTGGTTACAACTATCATTCAACAAAAATGATAAGTACAGGTAGCATTGAAAAGAATTGGTAAAAATGAAATGCTGAAATCATGCACTGAACTAAAGTACAGTTAGCAATGATAAAATAACCTGAATTAAAAAAAAATGACTTCAAAGCAAAAGACATTAGACATTACCAGACATTAAAAATTAAACAAAACAGACAACATAACACTTCATTTTTTATTTTGCAAACAATTCACAAATACTGACTTCAATATACAATAAGCTGTAACAGCTTTACAATAAAAAAAAAGTCTGTTACACTAACAAATAACATGATTTTTTTTTTAATTTTAGAAGAAGCAAGACAGTTCCTTTTATTGTGGCCAACTTCATTACAATGACTGCATCTGTTTCTTTTATTTTGAGAATATCCAAATCCACCACGCCTCTTTGTAGATGGTCTTCCTGCACCACGAACTTGTTTAGGAGGCTTAATCAAAACATCATTTTCAACAACCGTTGGCTTATCAAAATCTGGAATTAGATTGATAGCATAAGCATATGAAGAACTGAAAGCACTAACAGTAAAATATTCCTCCACAAAGTCATAAACTGATAACCTAGACTTATTAATACACTTGACTGCATGTGCACATGGAAAACCAGTAACTCTCCATTGATTACAGCTACATAAATGATTTCTGAGGTCAACAATATGAGACTTAGGGGATTTTACTTCAAACACAAAGTCCGAAGACTTGAAAACATCCCAACCGAAGCCATCATCTACTAACTTAGACAAGCGTTCCTCCATAACAGGACAAAGAGTCGTCGTCCACAAATGACATTCTTCTCTTCGCCTAGCCATTTGCTCCATAACTTTCACTCGAATACCATCCAAACAAGAAGTTATAGGCATTACTCTATCTTCCAAAATCCAAGAGTTGAAGCTTTCTACAACATTTGAAGAATATTCACCATACCGCTTTCCTTGAAAAAACAAATCTGCCCAATGATCAAATGGTTTATCTTGTAGAAAATTTTCTACAGCCGTACCCCCAATATCCTTAAATTTAGAAAGGTATCGCTCAAAATCATACATATTAGAAGCTCTAGCACAAAGTTTGAATAACTCTACAACAGAAGAATCACCTTTAGCTGCCTTCACAGCACTACCAATATTTTGTTCCATGTGAAGCAAACAATAGCTATGATATGAAGAAGGAAATATTTTAGGAACACCTAAAATGAGACCCCAATGACGATCAGACATAAAAACTAAAGACCGGTCTTCATTTAGCATTTCTTTCAAATGGGACAAAAACCAAGACCAGTTAGATTCGTTTTCATGTGAAACAATACCCATAGCAAGAGGAAAGAAACCTGCAAAATAAATAATTAAGGACTTCTCAATACAAAGATACATGAACCACAGTAAACATCAAACTTGAATTAAATAATAGTAATATATGACAGGCACAATTGAATTAGACTCAAAATGATAAATGAACATATCATATATTATATATCAGTCTTTTAACACCTTACTGTCCAAACATTAGTACTACAGACACTTCCAATAGAAGCAGTAATAAATGAAGCGAACAAATCTATTGTAAGCATTGTTCCATTAAAATTAAGTGATGTGTAGAACAATAATAGTTTCACATATCATAACTACAAAAATAACCAAAAAAAAGAAAAACAAAAGTAAAATGAAACATATACCTTGCTTAGCATTAAACCTGCAAAATAAATAATTAAGGACTTCTCAATACAAAGATACATGAACCACAGTAAACATCAAACTTGAATTAAATGATAGTAATATATGACAGGCACAATTGAATTAGACTCAAAATGATAAATGAACATATCATATATTATATATCAGTCTTTTAGCACCTTAATGTCCAAACATTAGTACTACAGACACTTCCAATAGAAGCAGTAATAAATGAAGCGAACAAATCTATTGTAAGCATTGTTGCATTAAAATTAAGTGATGTGTAGAACAATAATAGTTTCACATATCATAACTACAAAAATAACCAAAAAAAACAAAAACAAAAGTAAAATGAAACATATACCTTGGTTAGCATTTTTAGAAGTAGCAGCTAACAAAACTCCAGGTCTTCCCTTCAAATGAGCAGCATCCAAAAATATTAATGGTCGACAGTGTTTAAAACCAAGCAAGCAAGCACCAAAAGCAATACAAACTCTCTCAAACTGATTGGTTGACGAATCAACATCTATAGACACATAACTACCAGGATTATACTTTTGCAATGCCTCCATATACCAACCTAAATCATTATACGACATTGCATCATCCCCATATATCTCTTTCAACGCCAACTGTTTTCCGCTATACGCATAATAGTATGAAAGATTGAAATTATATTCTCTTCGAAATTCCTTTATGATATCCTTTGGCTTCTTCATAGGAGCATCACGAATTTGATCCACAATTAAAGATTTAACAAATCTACTTGAAATAGTAACTTTATTGACATCTCTAAGACCCGCTCCACATGAATGATCAAAATTGTACGTTCTAATAAAAAACCGAGAAAGTATACCCGGATCCGAAGAAGCATTAAGATAAAACTTACAACCATCGTTAATCCAAGAGCAATTAACAGAAATTCTATCGGGAGAGTTTCTAACAAAAATCAAATCATAACCATTCTTTATTTGATATGTCATTAAAAACTCCCTAAAATCCTCAGCCCCATTAAAACAAAAACCAAGAAAATCCACAATATTTTTCTGAGAACCTTTCTTTAGCATATCTTTCAAATAATGTGGTGAATCAGCATGTGATTGACAATTTGTTCCAGAATTACTGCCAATCGAAGTGCTTTGTACACTTGTAGAACCCAAACCACAGCTACCAATATCAGCTTCCATAGCACCAACATTCTTCTTAACTGTAAACTTAAAATATTGACTCTTCTTAAAAATGTGAAAACACAAAATGCTAAGCAAGTCTGAATCAGTGTCCATACTTATATTCTTATTCTCAAGAACGTAAGATAGCTCAATGGAAAACGGATTAAGGTGTGGCCAAACATCACATATTTCACTCTTAACACCAAATAAAGAAGAGCCTATGGTAAGTCGAGTTGAATAACAGTTCTCATTATGTTCAAAAATAACCAGCACGCTGTTTGCTTCATTATTGATCGTATCAGAACTGGAAAAAATTAAATCCAATTAAAATACTGTGAAGAACAAAACAGTAATACCAAATGCTAAATTAACATACCATAAAAAAAATCAATCTTACTGTTGAATTAAACAAGAATAAATTAATTTAAAAAACATATCGTAAATGAACACATCACGGCAAAATTAAACTGAACATGAATACTACAGTAAAGAATGCTATATAAACATAGCATAAATTAACAAACCACAAATAAAATCCACAGGAACGATCGAAGGAAGTTAAAACTATAAAACAATAAACATACGTGAAGAAATATAAAAACAGGCATAAAAATCTTACTACTCCATTTATATAAATCCAAAGTCGAGATTTACAACTGGAAGAAGAAATTGCCGTATAACCTAGATGAGAAAAGATATGATTATTAATCGACAAATAATTATATGAAACGAAAATTAAAAATAGTCGAAAGAAATAAAAACAACATACCTGAATTTAGCAAGATTGTTTGATGAAGATCGAAATCGCCAATGAAGATCTACAATAAAAAAAGTAGACAAAGATCGAGTGACAATGGAGAAATCGAATCAAAAATAAAAAAGTGTGCAATCGTCTTGAATCGAGACAGGACGTTGAAGATGATCAGCAATGACGTTTAGAAAAAAGTAATAGGAATTTAAATCTTACTGACTATTTTTCCTTCTGACGAAATTTTAAACACCGCATCCTTGAAATGAAAAATAAATAGCCGCGTCCGTAGGCCCAAAAAAATATAGCAAAACTTCCTCCAGCCCATTTTCATGTAACTAATTTATGTAGTAATTTATAGATTTAAATGGTTTAAATTAAATAATGGTGAATATTTAATTAATATAATAATTAAATAATATATTTAATTTTGAAATAATTAGAATTAGTGAATTGGCAATATAACGTGAGCTGGGAAATTAAAATTATATAATTCAGTTTATAATTGAATCAGAATAAGGAATATATTATATAAACGAAGGTTAAACGTATAATTTATATTATAATTATAATCGAGCTTGAAATGGCGCGGCATTTCGCCATTTGGTGATTTCAACTTCAACTGGATATACATGGTCCGTTTTAAATCGGATTTCTGTGAAACAAGAAATGTTAGGAGCTGGTGAAGTATATTTTTCTGATGGAAGAGAAAAATCAGGATTTCGTCGTGTAGATTGTGAGCTGTGTCCAAATCAAATTTTAAAATAGTTGCTATAGAATCGTTTATCGACCGTAACGGTTTATTCGATATGACTAGATACCGGTTTCGAATTCAAACAAGATTCTTTTGAAACGTAGTAATAATTCAATTTTTAGAAATTTATTGTAATTTTTAATTAATTAAATAAGCAACTTTTTATTTGGAGTATTTTGCACCCTGTAATCAACATTTTGAGATTTCACAAAATGAGTTTACCTACCGATATTATTTTATTTTTGTGATCGTGGGGCATTGCTCATCATAACGGTATATTTATTTCAGTCTGCAGCGCTTATACATAGAGATAAGTGTAGGTAGCAAGGTTTATGAACTTTTATAGATTAAAAACAATCCTTAAACAAACATTGTCACCTACACTAGTGGTAACAAACCTAACCACATGAATTGCCACACAACATGTATTCTATATAAAAACACCTTAATTATTTTTAACATAGTTTCAATTCCTCCTATCAAATAGAACGACAGCCACAAAACAAAAGGGAAACGTGGCATCCTCTAAATCTTAGGAAAATCATATATAAATCTCTTTACAAAACCGAAACCAATCAATTCTCTACCAAATAAAAGGAGGCCGCCACCAACATTAATTCTTCAACTAATAAAATCTCCTTCCTTCTTCAATGAAATATCACATGGCTGGATTATTTGAACCCATATTCCAGAGAGCTTCAAGACCATACCCTTACAATGTTTCCGATGCCAACCTGGGATGCTCAACTTTTCACGAGCACGGCTAGGGCTGCGGGTTGTCCTCAATGTGGTGGGGTGTCGGCTAAGATAAGGTGGCGGATGGACTTATAGGGAGGAGGCGCACCGATTGATGTTTGTAGGAGGGTCTCCGATTGGTTCTGGTGGGTTGCGACAATGGCTGTTGCCATTTTGAGGAGAAGGTCGAAGTCAGAGGAGAGCCACCGAGTTTGTGTGGAGGGTGGCGTTCGAGTAGAGGATGGAATGCCGAGGTGTTTTGTGGTGGTTGCAGGTAGATGCGATGGCCGGAGTGATGGTGGAGGAAGGTTAAAGTTTCAATCAAAGGGTAGGTTACAGGGGAGCGAACGAAGTATTTCAGAATTTAAGGAAGATGATATTTGTGGGTGCGGGTATTTAAATTGGGCCAAGGAAGTAACGGGTGAGGCCCGATATACATAATATTCAAGTTTTGTTTAATTATATAATTTTATAATAGGTAAATTGAATATCTCGATCATACATTGTTAGAATCATGAACGGTCAGATCCGTTGGGATCGTATGGACGAGAGCTAGACGATGGAACTAGTTGGAAGTGGATTGGTGCTCGTTACAATTTATATCAAAATAAATTGTCCGTCAGACTCAAGTGATGGCTATCCTTATTAACGATGATCGTCCAATGTGAGTAAATCTCACTAACTCTGAACAGTTTATATTTTTATAACGTATTTTTAGAACTATTAAATATTGTTTGATTGCTGTGTGTGGACTATTTGGATTAACTGTTAATTTATTGGTTGGAAATATCGATAACTATATATATAAATCGTTAATCGAATATTGATTCTGTTTATCAGAATATTTTATACTCGAGTTGTTTAACATCTGTGATGCAGGAAAACAGGTTGGAGGGATCCAACATGATTCCTCAATATTTATAATACTGTTTGTTTTCATATATTGTGTTATGTGATGTGATGTATAATCTGTGATTGATTATAATGACACTGATCCTGTTATTTGGTATAGTTGAATACCAAAAGAAATATTGGAATGAAAAAGGGAAATTTCAAAACTGTGTATTGAAATAGAATATTTATAAAATCAAAAGATTTTATAAAAAGGAATTAATAATAGGAAATATTTATAAAATCAAATAATTTAATAAAAAGGAATATTTACTTAGAAAGTAAATAGAATTACAACAGGTATATTTGTTTAGAAAATAAATACAATTATAAAAGAAATATTTATTTAGAAAATAAATAGAATTTTAAAGGAAATATTTATTTCGAAAATAAATAGATTAAAAAAAAGGAAACACTTGAAAAAGGAATAAAATTGTATAAAAAGAGAATTTTACACTAGGAAGGTTTAGACCCGTGCTTCGCACACGGGTGTAACAGAATATGAATTCAAAGTAAACAATTAAGAGAAATCTATTCAACAGATAAAGTAAGAAGATTAATTTATAAATAAGGTTTTATAAATAAAATAAAATATTATCATTGGATAAATATAATATATAAGTCTGGACTTATATAGAGAAGTAAGAATCGATTTCAATATCAATATTTGAACTAAATATGAACGAAGAGTAAATCGGATTGGGTTAACCAGTTAGAGTTAGTCGATAGAGTTAATTAATTAGAGTTAATCGATTAGATTAAGAGTTAACTGATTAGAGTAGAGTTAAATTGAATTAGAGTTAATCGAATATTAGTTATTCGAATAAAGAGTTAACCAGATAGAGTTAACTGAACATAGTAAATCGAATTAGGATTTAGTTGAATATTAGTTATTCAATTAAAGTTGATCGAATATAGTTATTTGAGACAGAGTTAGTCAAACATAGTTATTCAGGATGAGTTGCCATTTCGTATGACTGCTAGCGTAATTCGCAGGCTGCAGATAGCCTACGGCGATTGGATGTTTCCTGAGGGAATCAGGCGTAACCATTGTGATCGCTGCGATCTAGAGTCAAGCGAATGGAGTTAAATTGAATATTAGCTATTCGAAATAAAGTTAAAAACAAAAATAGTTTATTCGAATAGAATTAAAAGAGTTAATCGAATATAGTTTATTCGAATAGAATTAAAAGAGTTAATCGAATATTGTTTATTCGAATAGAATGAAGGAGTTAATCAAAAGAAGTTAATCGAAATAGAGTTAATCGAGTTAGAGTTATTTGAGTGTTAGTTAATCGAGTTAGAGTTCGTCGAGTTTGGATTAATCGAAAATAAGAATTTACCGAATATTAGTTATTCGAAAGAAGTTATCGAATTAGTTATTCGAAAGGTGTTATCGAATATTAGTTATTCGAAGGGGTTATCAAATATAGTTTATTCAAAAGGAGTTAAATCGAATATAAGTTATTCGAATGGAGTTAAACCGAATATAAGTTATTCAAAGAGAAGAGTTATCGAATATTAGTTATTCGAAGAGAGTAATTGTAACACCCCACACCCGCTACGGTCACTCAATAAGGGAATGCCATAACATCGGTGGAGTATTTTAAGTGAATATAGAACAGAAAAATACAACAAGACAGATATAAGTAATACTTGAGAATTTAAAACATCATTTCATTCCAGCGGAAAGTAAAACATGTTTGGTTACACCAAAACCATAAATAAGAGTCAAGTACATAATATCCATCCTGATAAAAACAAAAGTACATAATCCCACTACATAACCTAATAGCCATAATAGAAAAGATAAACTGAGCTTTACATCCACGGTCCAAGCTCCAAAAGATAGATAAAGCAGTCTGATCAAAGCCCACTAGTGCTAGGCCCACTTTGAAAACCTGAGGGTTGGGAAAAAGATAAAGAAACAACGGGGTCAGACATAAGTCTGAGTGAGTCCTATAACCCTAACAATACAATCATTAAAGTAATTAGGGTATGATATAAACAAGGTACGGTACCTCTGGGGATAATGACTACACTAAGTAGCCAACTAAACACAGGATGTACTAAGATAACCGAAAAGACGCATTTATCCACCCAAGGATAATTACTAGATTGCACCACCCCAGATCTACCCACCCAAGGGTAATTCCTACACTGCACCACACCAGTTCTACCCACCCAAGGGTAATTCCTACTTAAAGGTTGATCCCACTAAGTGTACTTAGTAATTTTACCCAGTAGTTTCTTGTACCCCTAGCTGACTACATAGGTACCGTCTGCCCCTATCTCCACTAGGTGTACTCAGTAATTTTTAATAGTAGTTTCGTGTACCCCTAGCTGACTACATAGGTGCCGTCTGCCCCTATCTCCACTAGGTGTACCCACTACTCCCCAAGCGATCGGCTCCCTACCGTAGATACCCGTGCTGGCCCCACAATGGGGTGTATCACTCCCCAAAGTGGCATCCCGATACAACAAATGGTGCACGGCTTATATCTACACGATGCAACAACGTCTTACCTACCAGCCCGGGTCCACACACGCATATGAAACCCGTTGGACTAGCGTTGCCACCGCTACCCCGTTTTGGCCTCTTATAGTCAAGCCCAATATGCGTGTCCCGTCCTCGACTTGGGTCGAGCCCACAAAGATACGTTTGGGATATTGGTTGAAATAGGCCCCCACAAGCTACTACTTAAGCTTGTCATTTTATCTAGTGCATCCCACTTAACCCCTTTTATAATCATGCCTCCTTACATGTTAAGGTTTGGTTAAGTCATCTAATTATATTTCAATTGCCACTTAAGGCCCCCACAAGCTACTACTTAAGCTTGTCATTTAATTATATTTCAATTTCCACTTAAGGCACCCACTAGATTTCCGCATGCCACCCAAGGCACTTACTTGATTCCTACATGCCACCCAAGGCACTTACTTAACCCTTTAATCATGTTTAATTACATGTTCCACTTTGGTTAAGTATTCTAATCGTATTTTCTATTGCCACCCAAGGCAACCCACTAGTTTCCTCATGCCACCCAAGGCACCCCCACTAGTTACTACATGCCACCCAAGGCACCCACTTAACCCCTCATGCCCCTCTACATGCTAATTTGGTTAAGTGTTTCTTAATTAAGATCGTAACCTTTGTAAAGACCTCTCACATTAGACTGTCTTTTATGGCAGCTGGATATGCCGGTTGGTTCCGGGCAGCCTTACACCATAACAGAGTCTAACCTCGTGTCTTTACACTTGTCACGTATTTAGTTTATGACTAAGACCTCTCACATTGGGCCAATCATTTGTAGCCGCTGGATTTGCCGGTCGGTTCCGAGCAGTCTTATGCTACAAAAGGGTCCAACCTCGTGTCTTAGTAGATTAATTACACCTAATTAATCACCCCCATAATTTGTATTAATTATCCCTAATTAATTACAAATATTTAAGAATATGGGTAGACCTAACTCAATAGGTAAATTCCCAATTCCATAATATGGGTAGACCTAACTTAATAGGTAAATTCCCAATTATGTCCATCCACTTTACGGTATGTTTAATCATACCCACTTCACACAATTTTATGTGTTCATTAATTTTTACCCCATCGTCCCCACGTAAATATGTTAACATGACATACTTCAAAAGAGAAGATTCATCATACACACAATGGGTTCAACTTAGCATATCATTAGCATTATCATGGGTTTAAAAGGTGTCAACTTGTATATATGACCATAAACCCAACTTGCATAAATAACCAACCCAAACTTGCATGAATCACATATGTCATAAAGATGGTAACTTGCTTAAATGTTCATGTCATAGACCTATCATAAAGGTGTCAACTTGCATACATGTCATAGGTCTAAAAGGGATGAACTTGCACATGTACTTATGTCATACATAGAGGCAAACTTGCATATGAACTTGCATCATAACTTGCATATGAACTTGCATCATAACTTGCATATGAACTTGCATCATAACTTGCATATGAACTTGCATAACATGCCATACTTAGAGGCAAACTTGCATATATTATGCATATCATAAAAAGAGACAAACTTGCATATGAACTTGCATCATAACTTGCGAGGCAAACTTGCATATATTATGCATATCATAAAAAGAGACAAACTTGCATATGAACTTGCATCATAACTTGCATCATAACTTGCATATGAACTTGCATCATAACTTGCATAAAACCAAATGCTTAGTATGCATAAAACCAAATACTTAGCATGCATAAAACCAAATACATAACTTGCATAACATGTTACATATAACTTGCATATAATTTCACATATAGTTTGCATAACATGTTACATATGCATCAATGTTCAACATAGTGTTTTGCATAGTGAGCATCATAAAACATAGAATTAAACTTGCATATAGCATAAAACTTGCAAAACACACAACATACACTATACTAAACTTGCGTAAGCACATTTATCCACAAACATAGCCATATCTTATCATATCCTATCATAATCAATTTAACAATTGATTATTAAGGCTATAGAAACTCACCACTAAACTCCAATAAGCAAACCCTTGCCAAAAATCACCCAAAAACTCTAGCCTTGAACATAAAGCTTGCAACTTGATGATGAATGCAAGCTAATGATCACTCATACAACTCAAAGATGCTTGTATGAACATGAAAGCCTTCATAGAAATAGTATTTAAAGAGGATGAGGGCTAGGCTTTTGAGTGGAGGCCATGATCATAGAAAATTTTGGCATAGTTTAGTTAGAGGATAGGATTATGATCATTTAGGGCTAGCTTAGGGTCTTATTTATAGGATTAGGATGTGTTTCTAACCCTTAGATTAACCCTAATTCTATTTAGAGCCATCAGATTTCGTCCAGCCCTCCAAAACACAGCCCAAAACTCAAACTGGTGCACCAGGCCAGAATCAGCCGACAGGGCAAGTCGACAGCCCTGTCGACTGCCAAGTCGATAGGCATGTCGACAGGCAAGTCGACAGCCCTGTCGACAGCCAAGTCGACTTGGCTGGGTGGGACTTTTCCCGCCTGGCCCCATTTCTGCATGTTTCGAAATTCAAATTTCCCGAAAACTTCTTTGGGCCTTAACCGGGTCATACGGACTCCGATTTACAAAATTTCGGACTCTATTTCGCGTATTTTTCCGAGACGAACACAATGACGTAACCCGTTTCCCCTGATTCTCACATCTGAGATTATTAATTTTGTAATTAGTGAATATCAGTGTTAACTGAAATTCGGGGTGTTACATTCTCCCCTCCTTAAAGGATTTCGTCCCCGAAATCTCCAAGTTAAGGAGAATGCATATCCTACCATCCAAAAAACCATCTACTCAATCCATCAAACACGGGCATCCATTGTCCTTAAAACAATTTCTAATGATGTATGAGCATATGCAAAAAGTGTGTGTATATGTTCCCTATCTAATGTATGAACATATGCAAACCATGATAGTGCCATGCATCCATTATGTATGCGAGAGAACCCTATCGACACATACAATATCTACATGAGTGCACAATCATTCACCAAAATGCATCATCCATATGATAACACAATCATTATACATCCATAAATATAGCTACCTACGCACAATTATATGCAATATGCAATATGAAGTGATTGAGCCGATCTAGTGTCTAGAGTGTGTGTATATGCATCCACGAGCAACCACTAGCAAACACTTGCATCCACATGCATCCATCAACCATAACATGTCTCAAACACATGTTTCAACCATAGGTTTACCCTATCTAAAGGTCAAAAGTACCAACAAGAGGACATACTAAAGATAAGATAAGTACTAGACAAACGATAAAGGAGAAGTTAAAAGACATACCCTCAAAAAGGAATGGGTATAATGAACGCATTTTCGCTTCCGTCTCCCAAGTAGCGTTGCTCTCATCTTCTCCCCATTGCACTTTGACTAGTTGAACCTCCCTGTTTCTCAACCTCTTAATCTCTGACCCAAGGATGCGTGTAGGAGCTCGTCGAATAGTCGCATCACGCTCTATCTCTACTTCTCTAAGCAAGCTCGGCTCTACCACCTCTGCGGTCTCATGTAGGCACTTCCTCAAATGTGACACATGGAATACATCATGTACACCACTAAGTCTGTCGGGCAACTCCACTCTATAGGCCATCTGTCCAATCCTTTCCTTAATAGGAAACGGTCCAGCAAACCTTGGTGCTAACTTCCCAACAGATCCCCCAAAATCCAAGATACATAGCCTCAAAAGGTCTTCTAAAATGCGATTCACCCTCCCGGTCTGGCCGTCCGTCTGAGGATGATTTGCGGTACTCAAACACAACTGAGTCCCTACCGCCTCTTGCAAACTCTTCCCAAAACTCTCTAGTGAAGATAGGATCTCGATCTCTCACTATGCTTGGAAGGTACGTCATGCAATCGAACTATCTCTCGAAGATATACTGAAGCTAGCCATGGAGCAGTCCTCTTGCTCTTCACAGGTATGAAATGGGCGCTTTTAGTAAGTCTGTATACCACAGCCCAAATTCCCGTATTACCCTTTCTCGATCTGGGTAACCCGTCAATAAAATCCATCGAGACGCTATCCCACTTCCATTGCGGAACTTCCAATGGGTGAAGCAACCCACCTGGTTTCTTTTGCTCCGCTTTCACCTGTTGGCACACCAAGCATCGAGCGACATACTTGGCCCCATCTTTCTTCATACCGGCCCAAAAGAAAACTCGCTTCATGTCTTGGTACATCTTGTCCCCACCGGGATGAATGGTCATCTTTGACCGATGTGCATCATCAAGTATAGCCTTCCTCAAACCCTCGTCTTGCGGTACACAAAGTCTACCGTCTCTACGCAACCACCCCTTACCATCTAAGGTGTACCTACTCAAATGGCTGGACGACTCCCCCCTTATGAGCTTCTCTACTAACTCAACCAACTGTGGGTCGTCTCGCTGTGCCTCGCCAATCCGTCCCAAAAGAGTAGGCCCAACCTCCAAGGAGGCTAGCAAACCGGGTACAAAGTCAACGGAAGGTCTAAAGTCAAACATAGAAATAAACTCTAAGCTCCGTCGTTCAACGAACAATGAACTCGAGGACAACCTTTTTCTACTTCAGGCGTCCGCTACCACGTTACCCTTGCCATGGGCATACGCTATCTCAAACTCATAGGATGCTAAGAATCCCCTCCACTTTTGCTGTCCTAAGACTATGCACTCGAAGAGTCTCCAACACTTCCCTAAGATGTAGGGCATGCTCTTTTCCATTTTTAAAGAAAACCAGGATATTACCCCATCCAGAATCATCACAACCGTCCATCTCTCACGCAGACCACCCTAGTCGAACTCGACATCCCCCAAATGCAAGCCCCAAAGGCCTAAACCAATATCAGAAAAACACCCAAGGGATACCTCCTTCGAATTCAGACGACCTACGTGAGATGATACTAGTAAAAACGGCTAAATAATTAAGCCCTTGTCCAACTCTGGATGTCCTCGCCAGTCTCGCTCCAAAACCACCATTTATCCCATAACTGGCTTTGCTCAACCTAATGAACACATACGAAAACTTATTTCGCTCCTAGAAAAGACCAAGATGTCATTTACAAAGACCATCACGAACTTATTTAGGTACTCCCTGAACACCCTTCTCATCAAATCAATAAAGTATGCGGGGGTGTTCGTCAAACCAAATGGCATCACCAGCCACTCATAAAAAAAACCATCCGGAGTCCTAAAGGCAGTCTTCTCTATACTATCCTCAGCCACTCTCAACTAACGAAACCCCGTGGCTAAGTCCAACTGCGAAAACACTGAGGCGCCCATCAACTGATCAAAGAGATCATCAATCCTTGACAATGGGTGTCTATTCTTCTTTGTGAGTTTATTTAGTTCTCTTTAGCCTACACAAAGTCTGAGGGACCCATCCGCCTTCGTGGCAAAAACTACTGGAGCACCCCACTCCGATATACTTCGTCTTATGAACCCTTTCTCAAGCAAATCGCCTACTTGCTTATGGAGTTCCCTCCTCTCACGAGGAGCCATGTGGCATACTGGCCAAGATACTGGTTTGGCATTGTCTGCCAGATATATTCGGAAGTCAATCTCCCGCTCGGAAGGTAAGCCCTTCACCTCCTCAAACACATCCGAGTATTCCCGGACCACTCTAACAGATCGCAAACTCTCGACCGACGTGTCAAGCGATTCTAGATAACTTAGCATAACAGATTCCATGGGATTACAAGAGATCTCGAGAGTGTTACCCAAGCTGGTCATAAACCTAACAACTCTCCCTTCAAAATCAGGAACGGCACCCCTACTGGATAACCAGTCCATGCCCAAAACGAACCCATAGCCCATGAAGCCCAAAAAGCATCACATGTAAACTCAACGCTAAGTATAAAAACTTTCAAACCCAAACACATCATGGAGCCCCAATTGGGTTTGAAACAACTAAGGGATCATCAACTAAACTGGTGTCTAAGTGCAGTGACTCAACTAACAATGATGAGATAAACGAACTCGATGCGTCAGAATCAAATAAAGTTCGAACCGGATAATAAAGAAATCCAAATTCCAACCTAGACGGTCCTATCCCCATCTGGTACACTAGCAGCGAGGGAATACAACTACCCTCCAGGAGATTCCATACCCTCCCCATGCCCCTTTGGACAATCCTAATAAGGTGTCCTATTCCTCCAAAAGGATAACTACTAGCCCTCTTCTTCCCATTCTCCACTTGTAACCTCCCATCAAAATGAGGTTTCGTCCTTCATTAATCAACAACTATTTGAGCCTTCCTCCCATCGTCTATCCAATAGGTACCTACAAGTCCTCCTCCTTCTTGAACCAACTTCTAATCCGACTAATGTCTAAGTCCCTTGAAGTGGTTTTCCATTCTTATCTATCTTAGAAAGATCATCTATACGCGGAGGGGAAACTCAAAACGAGAGAGGAAGAGATTCAAAACGGAGAATTTGAAAGATATAGATATGGCTATTGGGGATTATGCTTTTCTTTCAAAAACTTTTCTCTTAAAAGACATGTTTTTGAAAATACTCCTTTCAAAAATATTCTTAGAAAATAGTTTTTCTAAAAAAATTATCTGTTCTGGTAACCTTAAGCTCCGATACCACGTGTAACACCCCACACCCGCTACGGTCACTCAATAAGGGAATGACATAACATCGGTGGAGTATTTTAAGTGAATATAGAACAGAAAAATACAACAAGATAGATATAAGTAATACTTGAGAATTAAAAACATCATTTCATTCCAGCGGAAAGTAAAACATGTTTGGTTACACCAAAACCATAAATAAGAGTCAAGTACATAATATCCATCATGATAAAAACAAAAGTACATAATCCCACTACATAACCTAATAGCCATAATAGAAAAGATAAACTGAGATTTACATCCACGGTCCAAGCTCCAAAAGATAGATAAAGCAGTCTGATCAAAGCCCACTAGTGCTAGGCCCACTCTGAAAACCTGAGGGTTGGGAAAAAGATAAAGAAACAACGGGGTCAGACATAAGTCTGAGTGAGTCCTATAACCCTAACAATACAATCATTAAAGTAATTAGGGTATGATATAAACAAGGTACGGTACCTCTGGGGATAATGACTACACTAAGTAGCCAACTAAACACAGGATGTACTAAGATAACCAAAAAGACGCATTTATCCACCCAAGGATAATTACTAGATTGCACCACCCCAGATCTACCCACCCAAGGGTAATTCCTACACTGCACCACACCAGTTCTACCCACCCAAGGGTAATTCCTACTTAAAGGTTGATCCCACTAAGTGTACTTAGTAATTTTACCCAGTAGTTTCTTGTACCCCTAGCTGACTACATAGGTACCGTCTGCCCCTATCTCCACTAGGTGTACTCAGTAATTTTTAATAGTAGTTTCGTGTACCCCTAGCTGACTACATAGGTGCCGTCTGCCCCTATCTCCACTAGGTGTACCCACTACTCCCCAAGCGATCGGCTCCCTACCGTAGATACCCGTGCTGGCCACACAATGGGGTGTATCACTCCCCAAAGTGGCAACCCGATACAACAAATGGTGCACGGCTTATATCTACACGATGCAACAACGTCTTACCTACCAGCCCGGGTCCACACACGCATATGAAACCCGTTGGACTCGCGTTGCCACCGCTACCCCGTTTTGGCCTCTTATAGTCAAGCCCAATATGCGTGTCCCGTCCTCGACTTGGGTCGAGCCCACAAAGATACGTTTGGGATATTGGTTGAAATGGGCCCCCACAAGCTACTACTTAAGCTTGTCATTTTATCTAGTGCATCCCACTTAACCCCTTTTATAATCATGCCTCCTTACATGTTAAGGTTTGGTTAAGTCATCTAATTATATTTCAATTGCCACTTAAGGCCCCCACAAGCTACTACTTAAGCTTGTCATTTAATTATATTTCAATTGCCACTTAAGGCACCCACTAGATTTCCGCATGCCACCCAAGGCACTTACTTGATTCCCACATGCCACCCAAGGCACTTACTTAACCCTTTAATCATGTTTAATTACATGTTCCACTTTGGTTAAGTATTCTAATCGTATTTTCTATTGCCACCCAAGGCAACCCACTAGCTTCCTCATGCCACCTAAGGCACCCCCACTAGTTACTACATGCCACCCAAGGCACCCACTTAACCCCTCATGCCCCTCTACATGCTAATTTGGTTAAGTGTTTCTTAATTAAGATCGTAACCTTTGTAAAGACCTCTCACATTAGACTGTCTTTTATGGCAGCTGGATATGCCGGTTGGTTCCGGGCAGCCTTACACCATAATAGAGTCTAGCCTCGTGTCTTTACACTTGTCACGTATTTAGTTTATGACTAAGACCTCTCACATTGGGCCAATCATTAGTAGCCGCTGGATTTGCCGGTCGGTTCCGGGCAGTCTTATGCTACAAAAGGGTCCAACCTCGTGTCTTAGTAGATTAATTACACCTAATTAATCACCCCCCATAATTTGTATTAATTATCCCTAATTAATTACAAATATTTAAGAATATGGGTAGACCTAACTCAATAGGTAAATTCCCAATTCCATAATATGGGTAGACCTAACTTAATAGGTAAATTCCCAATTATGTCCATCCACTTTACGGTATGTTTAATCATACCCACTTCACACAATTTTATGTGTTCATTAATTTTTACCCCATCGTCCCCACGTAAATACGTTAACATGACATACTTCAAAAGAGAAGATTCATCATACACACAATGGGTTCAACTTAGCATATCATTAGCATTATCATGGGTTTAAAAGGTGTCAACTTGTATATATGACCATAAACCCAACATGCATAAATAACCAACCCAAACTTGCATGAATCACATATGTCATAAAGATGGTAACTTGCTTAAATGTTCATGTCATAGACCTATCATAAAGGTGTCAACTTGAATACATGTCATAGGTCTAAAAGGGATGAACTTGCACATGTACTTATGTCATACATAGAGGCAAACTTGCATATGAACTTGCATCATAACTTGCATATGAACTTGCATCATAACTTGCATATGAACTTGCATAACATGCCATACTTAGAGGCAAACTTGCATATATTATGCATATCATAAAAAGAGACAAACTTGCATATGAACTTGCATCATAACTTGCATATGAACTTGCATCATAACTTGCATAAAACCAAACACTTAGTATGCATAAAACCAAATACTTAGCATGCATAAAACCAAATACATAACTTGCATAATATGTTACATATAACTTGCATATAATCTCACATATAGTTTGCATAACATGTTACATATGCATCAATGTTCAACATAGTGTTTTGCATAGTAAGCATCATAAAACATAGCATTAAACTTGCATATAGCATAAAACTTGCAAAACACACAACATACACTATACTAAACTTGCATAAGCACATTTATCCACAAACATAGCCATATCTTATCATATCCTATCATAATCAATTTAACAATTGATTATTAAGGCTATAGAAACTCACCACTAAACTCCAATAAGCAAACCCTTGCCAAAAATCACCCAAAAACTCTAGCCTTGAACATAAAGCTTGCAACTTGATGATGAATGCAAGCTAATGATCACTCATACAACTCAAAGATGCTTGTATGAACATGAAAGCCTTCATAGAAATAGTATTTAAAGAGGATGGGGGCTAGGCTTTTGAGTGGAGGCCATGATCATAGAAAATTTTGGCATAGTTTAGTTAGAGGATAGGATTATGATCATTTAGGGCTAGCTTAGGGTCTTATTTATAGGATTAGGATGTGTTTCTAACCCTTAGATTAACCCTAATTCTATTTAGAGCCATCATATTTCGTCCAGCCCTCCAAAACACAGCCCAAAACTCAAACTGGTGCACCAGGCCAGAATCAGCCGACAGGGCAAGCCGACAGCCCTGTCGACTGCCAAGTCGACAGGCATGTCGACAGGCAAGTCGACAGCCCTGTCGACAGCCAAGTCGACTTGGCTGGGCGGGACTTTTCCCGCCTGGCCCCATTTCTGCATGTTTCGAAATTCAAATTTCTCGAAAACTTCTTTGGGCCTTAACCGGGTCATACGGACTCCGATTTACAAAATTTCGGACTCTATTTCGCGTATTTTTCCGAGACGAACACAATGACGTAACCCATTTCCCCTGATTCTCATATCTGAGATTATTAATTCTGTAATTAGTGAATATCAGTGTTAACTGAAATTCGGGGTGTTACAGTAATCAAATATAAGCTATTCGAAGTGAGTTAATTGAATATTAGTATTCGAAGTGTGTTAATCGAATATTAGTTATTCGAAGAGAGTTAATCGTCGAATTCTATTATATCGAATTCAGGAAAGTATTTATACTTTCAGGTTTTTAAATCAAGATTTATTTATAAATTAGGTGTTTATTTATTTATTCAAATTAAAGAATTAAAGTTATATTCGAAGTTAGATACTTCGAAAGTAGGGATTATAACTTATAATTAAAATCAATGTTTTCAATAAAGAAGTGGATACGTAAATAGAATCCGAGAGTTACGTAAGGAAGTTTGTTAAAGGTTTAAAAGATAAACTTTGTCTATTCCGAAGTTAAAACGTTGTTCAGTTAAGGTTTGAGAGGTAATTATACCCCAACTTGATTGACTTCCTTCTTAACTAAGGAATGGCTAAGGTTTGATGGTAAAGAATGGTTAAGTGAATTTAGTTAATAAGCGTAATGGTTTGAGTTGGTATGACGATGTTTGATTTAAACATCAATTTAAATCCAGTGAAGGAGTTTTGGAAATGTTTTCCAAATAAGAATCAGAATTGTTTTCTGATAATAGAAAATAAGAATTTAGAATATACGGAAACAGGAGATAAGTAAATTAACGAACCAAAGAGATAAATGTTAAATGATGATTAATCGATATAATTTCCATCCGAAAATAATATCGTTGTTTGCATACATGTTTTTCTTTGATAGTTAAATCACATAATATCAAAGTTTTGACCATTTTTCCGTCGTCAATACGGAGAGACCGATTGGATTATTATCCGAGAACCACTCCGTATGGGCATTAGCATTTCGAATCAAATAGATCGAAGACAAATTGAAGATGGAGTTTATACAAGGGTTATTCTGGCAATCCTAGGTAGAAATTGCCTAAGATGGATTTACAGAATAGTGCCTTTAGTTTGTCCAGTCCCAGACAACTTGAATGGACAAATGTTTGACACAGTATATCTGGTAGATCACATAAGTTGATCGTTTCAAACGTATTTACGTTGGTGGCAGAGGAATTTGTTTCTCTTAGCTTATGCCCATGGTATTTTTAGGGAAATCAATTTGTGATTTGACGGGAATGACGATGTGGCATTCAAAGTGAATGAATGAGTAATCTGTTGAAAGATACATTATGACCTCCAGCCTCATCAACTGGGAAATGACAGAAATTGGGCAGGCAACATGGCTAAGTGAGCCGCACCCAAGTAGGGTATTTTGTCACCATCTAGAGAATATTCATATTTGTTACTTCTTTCAATTCTGTATCTCCCGGGAATGGTTATGTTGGTTTACCAATTGTAAGGTGACATTATATTCGATACACTCAAGCGAAATGAGTGGTCGGTTATGTGTGGCCGAGTTGCAAGATGTTCTTGTTGAACTCCAGTGTATCGCTTCTAGAGTACACTGATCGGAAGGTGGATCTATACCTTGTCAGAGTTGGAATGCATTACCCAATAAGCGCCCGCGGTTTCTGGTTGTACATTATATATGTAGAGTGTGAGATGAAAGTGTTCTACTAGATTAATATTACTTTTGTTAGACATTATTATAATATCAGAATAATATCGTTTACAAATGAGGATTATCGTAAGGTAAAAACCATCCGTGTTTATGTATGGATCAGTCTTACGATTATTCTTTCTTTGAAAGGATCTTTAAAGTTAAACAAATGATTTGAGTTTACTCACACCAGTCACATGACTGACCCGAAGTTTTTTTTTGTTCCTCCTAAACTCTTGGGTGCCCAATTTTGTACGGGCAGTCAAGTAGTCGGGATTTAAAGATACTCGAAGAGCTGGAGCAGGAAGTTCAGGATTATATAGCTATTGTTTATTCCGCTGTGTTGTAAGTGTTGTACTCTGATAATGTTACTGTATACACATACTGATTTTATTTGAAAGATATGTTATCTATTATATGTTGTTCGTTCCGCTGTGAGATTCGTGCTACTCTGATGTTGTATGTTCTTTTTCCTCTTCTATTCTAAGTTTCTATCTTATCTATTCTCACCCTCTGTTTTCTTTCTATTACTTTTCTGGTTTCCAGTGCAATTGGGGTTGAACTTGTGCTATTTGGTCATCTCAAATTGGACCGAATTTTGGGACACTACAGTTAGTATCAGATCTTAAGGTTAAGTAATTACCTTGGCTCTGTGCGTGACTCAGTAGAGATGGGGTTAGTAATACCCTAGATTGAGTTGAGTGTGTGTGTGTGTATATATGAGCGCGTATTTGTTATTTGATATAAAAATTTGTTTTATATTGTGGAGCTTTATTGGTTGAGTGGCTTATGAATTCTGGTCGACGGTGAGGCATCATAATGTCGATAAGGATTTCTAAACACTCGAATACGATGAACCAACACAGTATGATTTGAAAAGAGGGTAAACGAAATAACTTTACCCAAATTATATATTTGATATAAAGGGTTTATATTGGAATGATTATATAATATTGGATATATTGGTTGTTATTATAATCAAATGAGATTATAAATTGAAGTGGTTATATAAGTAACCAATTAGAATTCATATAAGTGTTATGAAATGAATAAATTCTGAATTTAAATCAGAATTGAAATTTAAAACCATGTAAATGTGAAAAAGTGTTTGTAAATGAATATGGGTTAAATATATGTGAATTTTATAATCCTGGGAGATTTTAAATTTGTTACAACCATTGAAAAGGATATTTTGAAATGGATTTCAAAATGAAAGTGTTTAGAAATGATTTTGAAAGTGATATAGTATTGAACTCACTTCGATAGCTGGGAAATAACCCTGATGATGAATCGCGACATCATCAGTGTTCATTTTTGAGTTGCTAAGTGATAGATTACTACCAAAGATTTTATTTTTGGAAATGTTTTGAGAAAAGCAAGTTGTTTTGAATCCTAAAAAGGAAAGTTTGATTTTCGATATGGTAAACTGTTTAAAAATTCCCAAGGAAAGATTGTTTGGATTAAAAATAAATAAATAAAAATTTGTGGAAATAAATTGGAATTGAATTGAAAACCAATTAAGTGGAAATTGAATTGAAATATGAAATATCGAATAAGATTGGATTATGAGACAGGAATCTGAAATTTCGTTGAAGTGATGAGTTAAAAATTTGAAAATCGAAAATGGAACTTTGATTTGAAAATGAATTTGGCTTGGATAAGAAAATGATGGTGTAGGAGATAAAAGTGATTTGAGTTTGATTGGAATGACATTGGTAAATGCTGAATTAGTCATAGAGATGGAAAGGATATAATGAAATGCCCGATAAAAAAGTACCAGTTTATATTACATATGGGTTTGAGATTTTGACGAGCCGAATTGGCAAGCCGCTTGGCTGTTTGATTTTCTTTTGGGTTGAAGAAGGCCAAGAGAGGCGAGTTGGAGTTTGAGCTATTGACCAGTACAAAGGAGGTGCTGGCGAAATTTTTCGAAAATTTTGGGTGTTAGAAAATTTTCAGAGTTTATGGAAATATTAATTAGTAGGAATAAATTAATATTTTATTTAAAATTAATCGGTACAGTGAAACTAGAATTTAAGAAGTGAACAAATAATTTTAAACCAATTAATAGGGTTTGTTTTCTACCTTAGCAATTTCGAGGACGAAATTATTTTAAGTGGGGAAGAATGTAACGACCCGTATTTTCAGTGATATAATTACTAATTTATTTAATTATTTAAATGGTAATTTATAGATTTAAATGGTTTAAATTAAATAATGGTGAATATTTAATTAATATAATAATTAAATAATATATTTAATTCTGAAATAATCAGAATTAGTGAATTGGCAAAATAATGTGTGCTGGGAAATTCAAATTATATAATTCAGTTTATAATTGAATTAGAAAAAGGAATATATTATATAAACGAAGGTTGAACGTATAATTTATATTATAATTATAATCGAGCTCGAAATGGCGCGGCAGTTCACTTTTGGCGATTTGAACTTCAACTGGATATACAGGGTCCGTTTTAAATCGGATTTCTGTGAAACAATAAACATTAGGAGCTGGTGAAGTTTATTTTTCTGATGGAAGAGAAAAATCAGGATTTCGTCGTGTAGATTGTGAGTTGTGTCCAAATCAAATTTTAAAATAGTCGCTATAGAATCATTTATCGACCGTAACGGTTTATTCAATATAACTAGATATCGGTTTCGAATTTAGACAAGATTCTTTTGAGATGTAGTGATAATGTAATTTTTAGAATTTTATTGTAATTTTTAATCAATTAAATAATCAACTTTTTATTTGAAGTATTTTTCATCTTGTAATCAACATTTTGAGGTCTCACAAAATGAGTTAACCTACCGATATTATTATATTTTTGTGATCATGGGGCATTGCTCATCACAACGGTATATTTATTTCAGTCTGCAGCGCTTGTACATAGAGATAAGTGTAGGTAGCAGGGTTTATGAACTTTTATAGATTAAAAACAATCTTTAAGCAAACGATGTCACCTACACTAGTGGTAACAAACCTAACCACGTGAATTGCCACACAACATGTATTCTATATAAAAACACCTTAATTATTCTTAATCTAGTTTCATTTCCTCCTATCAAATAGAACGGCAGCCACAAAACAAAAGGGAAACGTGGCATCCTCTAAATCATAGGAAAATCATATATAAACTCTTTACAAAGCCGAAACCAATCCATTCTCTACCAAATAAAAGGAGGCCGCCACCAACATTAATTCTTCAACTAATTAAATCTCCTTCCTTCCTCAATGAAATCTCACAAGGTCCGATTATTTGAACTCGTATTCCAGAGAGACTTCAAGACCATACCCTTACAATGTTTCCGATGGCAACCTGGGATGCTCGACTTTTCACGAGCACGGCTAGGGCTGCGGGTTGTCCTCGATGTGGTGGGGTGTCGGCTAAGATAAGGTGGCAGATGGACTTATAGGGAGGAGACGCACCGATTGATGTTGGTAGGAGGGTCTCCGGTTGGTTCTGGTGGGTTGCGACAATGGCTATTGCCATTTTAAGGAGCAGGTCGAAGTCAGGGGAGAGCCACCGAGTTTGTGTGGAGGGTGGCGTTCGAGTAGAGGATGGAATGCTGAGGTGTTTGGCAGTGGTTGCAGGTAGATGCGATGGCCGAAATGATGGTGGAGGAAGGTCAAAGTTTCGGTCAACGGGTGGGTTACAGGGGAGTGAACGCGGTATTTCAGAATTTGGAGAAGATGAGATTTGTGGGTGCGGGCATTTAAATTGGGCCAAGGAAGTAAGGGTGAGGCCCGATATAAATAATATTCAAGTTTTGTTTAATTAAATAATTTTATAACTGGTAAATTGAATATCTCGATCATACGTTGTCAAAATCACGAACGGTCAGATTCGTTGGGATCGTATGGACGAGAGCTAGACGATGGAACTAGTTGGAAGTGGATTGGTGCTCATTACAATTTATACCAAAATAAATTGTCCGTCAGACTCAAGCGATGGCTATCTTTATTAACGATGATCGTCCAATGTGAGTAAATCTCACTAACTCTGAACAGTTCATATTTTTATAACGTATTTTTAGAACTGTTAAATATCGTTTGATTGTTGCGTGTGGACTGTTTGGATTAACTATTAATTTATTGGTTGGAAGTATCGATAACTATATATATAAATCGTTAATCGAATATTGATTCTGTTTATCATAATATTTTATACTCGTGTTGTTTAACATCTATGATGCAGGAAAACAGGTTGGAGGGATCCAACAGGATTCCTCAATATTTATAATACTGTTTGTTTTCATATATTGTGTTATATGATGTGATGTATAATCTGTGATTTATTATAATGACACTGGTCCTGTTATATGGTATAGTTGAATACCAAAAGAAATATTGGAATAAAAAAGGGAAATTTCAAAACTGTGTATTGAAATAGAATATTTATAAAATCAAAAGATTTTATAAAAAGGAATTAATAATAGGAAATATTTATAAAATCAAATAATTTAATAAAAAGGAATATTTATTTAGAAAGTAAATAGAATTACAACAGGTATATTTGTTTAGAAAATAAATAGAATTATAAAAGAAATATTTATTTAGAAAATAAATAGAATTTTAACGAAAATATTTATTTCGAAAATAAATAGATTAAAAAAGGAAACACTTGAAAAAGGAATAAAATTGTATAAAAAGAGAATTTTACACTAGGAAGGTTTAGACCCGTGCTTCGCACACGGGTGTAACAGAATATGAATTCAAAGTAAACAATTAAGAGAAATCTGTTTAACAGATAAAGTAAGAAGATTACTTTATAAATAAAGTTTTATAAATTAAATAAAATATTATCATTGGATAAATAGAATATATAAGTCAGGACTTATATAGAGGAGTAAGAATCGATTTCAATGTCGATATTTGAACTAAATATGAATGAAGAGTAAATCAGATAGGGTTATCCAGTTAGAGTTAGTCGATAGAGTTAATTAATTAGAGTTAATCGATTAGACTAAGAGTTAATTGATTAGAGTAGAGTTAAATCAAATTAGAGTTAATCGAATATTAGTTATTCGAATAAAGAGTTAACCAGATAGAGTTAATTGAACATAGTAAATCGAACTAGTATTTAATTGAATATCAGTTATTCAGTTAGAGTTGATCGAATATAGTTATTTGAGATAGAGTTAGTCAAACATAGTTATTTAGGATGAGTTGCCATTTCGTACGACCGCTAGCGTAATTCATAGGGCTGCAGATAGCCTGCGACGATCGGATGTTTCCTGGGGGAATCAGGCGTAACCATTGTGATCGCTGCGATCTAGAGTCAAGCGAATGGAGTTAAATCGAATATTAGCTATTCGAAATAAAGTTAAAAATAGACATAGTTTATTCGAATAGAATTAAAAGAGTTAATCAAATATAGTTTATTCCAATAGAATTAAAAGAGTTAATCGAATATAGTTTATTTGAATAGAATGAAGGAGTTAATCAAAAGAAGTTAATCGAAATGAGTTAATCGAATTAACGTTAATTGAGTTAGAGTTAGTCGAGTGTTAGTTAATCGAGTTAGAGTTCGTCGAGTATGGATTAATCAAAGATAAGAATTTATCGAATATTAGTTATTCGAAAGAAGCTATCGAATTAGTTATTCGAAAGGGGTTATCGAATATTAGTTATTCGAAGGGGTTATCAAATATAGTTTATTCAAAAGGGGTTAAATTGAATATAAGTTATTCAAATGGAGTTAAACCGAATATAAGTTATTCGAAGAGAAGAGTTATCGAATATTAGTTATTCGAAGAGAGTAATCGAATATAAGCTATTCGAAGTGAGTTAATTAAATATTAGTATTCGAAGTGTGTTAATCGAATATTAGTTATTCGAAGAGAGTTAATCATCGAATTCAATTATATCGAATTCAGGAAAGTATTTATACTTTCAGGTTTTTAAATCAAGATTTATTTATAAATTAGGTGTTTATTTATTTATTCAAATTAAAGAATTAAAGTTATATTCGAAGTTAGATACTTTGAAAGTAGGGATTATAACGTATAATTAAAATCAATGTTTTCAATAAAGAAGTGGATACGTAAATAGAATCCGAGAGTTACATAAGGAAGTTTGTTAAAGGTTTAAAAGATAAACTTTGTCTATTCCGAAGTTAAAACGTTGTTCAGTTAAGGTCTGAGAGGTAATTATACCCCAACTTGATTGACTTCCTTCTTAACTAAGGAATGGCTAAGGTTTGATAGTAAACGATGGTTAAGTGAATTTAGTTAATGAGCGTAATGTTTTGAGTTGGCATGGCAATGTTTGATTTAAACATCAGTTTAAATCTAGCAAAGGAGTTTTGGAATTTTTTTCCAAATAAGAATCAGAAATGTTTTCTGATAATAGAAAATAAGAATTTAGAATTTATGGAAACAGGAGATAAGTAAATTAATGAACTAAAGATATAAATGTAAATGATGATTGATTGATATAATTTCCATCTGGAAATAATATCGTTATTTGCACATGTGTTTTTCTTCGATAGTTAAATCACAGACTATCAAAGTTTTGACCATTTTTCCGTCGTCAATACGGAGAGACTGGTTGAATTATTATCCGAGAACTACTCCGTATGGGCATTAGCATTTCGAATCAAATAGATCGAAGACAAATCGAAGACGGAGTTTATACAAGAGTTATTCTGGCAATCCTAGGTAGAAATTGCCTAAGATGGATTTACATAATAGTGCCTTCGGTTTGTCCAGTCCTAGGACAACTTGAATGGAAGAATGTTTGACAGAGTATATCTGGTAGATCACGTAAGTTGATCGTTTCAAACGTATTTACGTTGGTGGCGGAGGAATTCGTTTCTCTTAGCTTATACCCATGGTATTTTTGGGGAAATCAATTTGTGATTTGACGGGTATGATGATGTGGCATTCAAAGTGAATGAATGAGTAATCTGTTGAAAGATACGTTATGACCTCCAGCCTCATCAACTGGGAAATGACAGAAATCTGGCAGGTAGCATGGCTAAGTGGACCGCACCCAAGTAGGATATATTGTCACCATCTAGAGAATATTCATATTTGTTACTTCTTTCAATTCTGTATCTCTCGGGAATGGTTATGTTGGTTTACCAACTGCAAGGTGACAATATATTCGATACACTCAAGCGAAATGAGTGGTCGGTCATGTGTTGCCGAGTTGCAAGATGTTCTTGTTGAACTCCAGTGTATCGCTTCTAGAGTACACTGGCTGGAAGGTGGATCCATACCTTGTTAAAGTTGGAATCCATTACCTAATAAGCACCCGCGGTTTTTGTTTGTACATTATATAAGTCGATCGTGAGATGAAAGCGTTCTACTAGATTAATATTACTTGTGTTAGACATTATTATAATACCAGAATAATATTGTTTACAAATGATTTGGGTTATCGTAAGGTTAAAACCATCCGTGTTTATGTATGGATCGGTCTCGGTCTTATGATTATTCTTTCTTTGAAAGGATCTTTAAAGTTAAACAAATGATTTGAGTATACTCACAACAGTCACATGACTGACCCGAAGTTTATTTTGTTTTATTTCCCCTAAACTCTTGGGTGCCCAATTTTTTACGAGCAGTCAAGTAGTCAGGATTTGCAGATACTTGATGAGCTGGAGCAGGAGGCTTCAGGATTATATAACAATTGTTTATTCTGCTGTGTTATAAGTGTTGTACTCTGATAATGTTACCGTATACACATACTGATTTTATTTCAAAGATATGTTATTTATTATATGTTGTTCGTTCCGCTGTGAGATTCGTGTTTCTCTGATATTGTACGTTCTTCTTCCTCTTATATTCTAAGTTTCTATCTTATCTATTCTCACCTCTGTTTTCTTTCTATTAGTTTTCTGGTTTCCAGTGCAATTAGGATTGGACTTGTGTTATTTGATAAGCTCAAATTGTACCGGAAATTCGGAACACTACAGGACGCATGGCACAAAGTGGTGTTTGTATGCAAAAATCTAGGGTATTCCGCGGGTTTGGATGTCACACTTTTATTAGGGTGTGTGAGGCGCTGTTGAGCGACGGATTTGGAATAAGGGGATCGAGTTGGTTGTGCCGGTGAGGATTGCGTAGAGAGTTCGATGAGGAGTTAAATGGTGAAGACTGTAGTTGGTTTCGTGATGAAACAAAGGAGCGGTGAGGAGATCAAAATGCGATAATGGCTAAAAAGAGGAGCAACGACATATATGGACGGGGAAGAAGGTTGTTTTGTCGGGTTGGATATTTAAAGTGGAGTTGGGCCGATTTTGAAAGGTTAAGCCCACTTAGTAATAAAGGAAATTTAATTTATTTTAATTGAAATTAGTACGAACTTGTATAGGTCATAACTTGATCATACATTATCGAAATCCAGCGAAACAAAATCCGTTAGGATCGTATGGACGACGGCTACGAAATGGGACTGATCGGGAATGGATTGGATCTTGTTATTATTTATTGCAAAATAAATTGTGCGTCTGAATCAAAGATAGTTAATCGTTATTTAACGATAACTGCCAAATGTGAGTAAAACTCACCAACTCTGCTAGTTCATGTTTTTATAATGTATATTTAGAACTGATAAATGGTGATTGATTTGCTGTGTGTTGACTGTTTGATTGAATTGCTGATTGATTGTTTGAAATTATAGATAATGATATATATATATAAATCGTTAATAAAAAATTGATTCTGTTTAGCAGAATATTTCATATTTAAATGAAATCGATGTTAATTATATTGGTTAACATCTGTGGATGCAGGGAAACAGAACTGGATTCCTCAACATTTATTTTACTGTTTTGTTTCATATATTGTGATATATGATGTGATATATAATCTGTAGTTGATTATGTGTGTTGAATGATCGCGATCATTGTTATTTGGTATTTTAAATACCGTAAGAAATACTGGGATATAGAAAAGGGGATTTTCAAAGTGTATTTTGAAAATGAATTATTTATATAAAATCAATGGATTTTATATATAAAAAGGAAAAGAATTTTATAAAAGAAAATTATAAAATCAAAGAAGAATAGAAAAGGATATATTTGTAAAACATTTACAAATAGAATATAAAAGGGATATATTTGTAAAACAAATTGAAAAGGATATATTTGCAAAACATTTACAAATAAAATATAAAAAGGAAATATTTGTAAAACATTTACAAATAGAATTGAAATGGAATATTTGTAAAACATTTATAAATAGAATTGCAAAGAAAATAATTGTTGAACAAATAGAATTGAAAAGGAATATTTATTTGTTAAATAAATAGAAAAATAAAAGGAATATATATTGGGAGAATAAATAGAAGGATAAAAAAGGAATATTTATTAAGAAAATAAATAAGATATCATAAAAGGAAATATTTTGAAAGTAAGCAGGATTATAAAAGGAATTAGAGTTAATCGATTAGAGTTAAATCGATTAGAGTTAAATCTATTAGAGTTAAATCTAATAGAGTTAAATCGAAATTGAGTTAAATCGAATAGAGTTAAATCAAACAGTGTTAAATCGATTAGAGTTAAATCGAATAGATTTAAATCGAAATAGAGTTAAATCGAATAGAGTTAAATCAAATTAGAGTTAATCGAATAGAGTTAAATCGAATAGAGTTAAATCTAATAGAATTAAATCGAATTAGAGTTAATCGATTAGATTTAAATCGAATAGAGTTAAATCGAATAGGGTAAATCAATTAGAGTAATCGATTAGAATAAATCGAATAGAGTTTATTAAAGAGGAATTAATCGAATATTAGTTATTCGAAAAGATTATCGATTATTAGTTATTCGGAAGGAGTTATCGAATATTAGTTATTCGAAAATATTATCGAATATTAGTTATTCGAAAGGAATTATCGAATATTAGTAATTCGAAAGGAGTAATCGAATTATAGTTAATCGATTAGAGTTAGAGTTAAATCGAATATAGTTTATTCGAATAGAGTTAAAGGAGTTAATCGAATATAGTTTATTCGAATAGAGTTAAAGGAATTATCGAATATTAGTTATTCGAAAGGAGTAATCGAATTAAAGTTAATCTATTAGAGTTAAATCAAATAGAGTTAATAGAATTGAGTTAATCCAATAGAGTTAATCAAATAGAGTTAATATAATAGAGTTAATCAAATAGAGCTAACTGATAAGAGAAAATCGATTAGAGTTAATCGAATAGTGTTAATTGAATAGAGTTAATCGAATATGGCTATTCGAAGAGAGTTATCGAATAGGGATTTATTCGAAAGGGAGTTACGTAAGGAAGTTTGTTAAAGGTTTAAAAAGGTGAAACCCTGTCTGTTTCGAAGTTAGAAATATTGTTCAGTTAAGGTCTAAGAGGTAGTTATACCCCAACTTGATTGGCTTCGTTTTTAACTAAGGAATGGTTAAGGTTCGACAGTGAAGATTGGTTAAGTGAATTTAGTTAACGAGTATAATGGCTTGAGTTGGCATAGCAATGTTTATTTAAACATCTGTTTTTAAATCCAATAAAGGAGTTTTAGAAATATCTTCCAAATAAGAATAAAAAATGTTTTCTAATATAGAAAACAAGAAAGGGGAGTAAATATGGAAATGTTTTCCAATGTTAATATCGTATATTTTCTAAATTTAGAAAATAAGAATTTTTGTATATATACGGAAACAGGAAATGGAGAATGAATAAATTATTGATAAATTAATTCAAGAAATAAATGATGATTGATGATTAATCGATAGAATATCCATCTGGAAATAATATCGTTGTTTGCACACGTGTTTTTATTTGATAGTTAACTCACCGACTATCGAAGTTTTTGACCATTTTTCCGTTGTCAATGCGGAGAGACCGGGATCTGATTCATGACCTGAAAAACCATTCAGTATGGTCGTTAGTGTTGCGATCAAATATGATGAAGATAATTGAAGACGGAGTTATGCAAGGGCTATCCTGTTTACAGAATAGTGCCTTCGGTTTATCCAGTCCCAGGACGACCTGTATGGAAGAATGTCTGACAGAGTATATTTAATGGATCGCATAAGTTGATCTCTTCAAACGTATGTACATTTGGTGGCGGAGGAATTTGTTTCTCTTAGCTGTATACCCATTGTATTTTTGGGAAAATCAATTTGTGATTTGGCGGGTATGACGATGTGACATTCAAAGTGAATAATTGTGTGATCTTTCAGAGATAAGCGTGGCCTCTAGCCTCACAACCGGGAAATGACAAAAATCGGGCAGGCGGCATGGCTAAGTGGTTGGCTGCCAAGTAGGGTGTATTATCACCTATCTAGAGATATTCATTTCATTCTTTAATCTATTCGATGTTGTCCCATTCAGGAAACGGTTTCTGATCCCAACCGTTGGTGATATACATTCGATAGACTCAAGCGAAATGAGTGGTTGGTCATGTGTGGCCGAGTTGCAAGATGTTCTTGTTGAACCTAGTGTATTCCTCTCTAGAGGTACACTATCGGAAGGTAGTTCCATACCTTTTCATAGTTGGAAATCCATTACCCAATAAGTGCTCGCGGTTTTGATTGTATACTATGTATGTAGAACATGAGATGAAAGCATTACTGCTAGTTAATTTTTATATTATGGTTGATAGACACTATTATAATATCAACAGAAGTTTGATATAAAGACTATTTTGGATTCTCACAAGGGAAAAACCCGTTCCGTTATACGGCGTGGTTATATGAGATATCGTGTAATTGCTTAAACTGTTTTACTCACACCAGTCCGATGATTGACCCAGAGTTTGTTTTGTTTTATTTTCCCTAAACTCTTGGGTGCCCAATTTTGTACGGGCAGTCAAGTAGTCAGGATTTTACAGATATACTTGGAGAGCTTGGAGCAGGAGGCTTTAGGATTATATAGCTATTGTTTATTCCATTGTGTTGTAAGTGTTGTACTCTGATAATGTTACTGTATACATATACTGATTTCATTTCAAGGATATGTTATCTATTATATATTATTCTTTCCTCTGTGAGATTCGTGTTACTTTGATGTTGTATGTTCTTCTTCTTCTTCTATTCTAAGTTTCTATCTTATCTATCCTCACGCTCTAATTTCTTTCTATTAGTTTTCTGGTTTCCAGTGTAATTTTGGGTTGGACTGGTGTTATTAGGTAAGCTCAAATTGTACCGGAATTTCGGGACACTACACATTCCCCTCTCGATCGAAAAAAACTTCACCAATGCATATCACTTGACCATCTTCCTCCATGCCTTCAGCATATGTCTCTTCTTGTTCCTCGTCTTCTATCATCTCTTCCTCTTCTTCTTCTTCCACTATTGGAATATCATCCTCGATGAATCGGATTTGTGTGATTATCCATAACAAACTTTTGTAGATTTCACATGATTTTTCCTTGTTTTACATGCTCTAGATTCACCTGTATTTGTAACACTTTGATTTCAGCAAGCATTTGAAGCACATTCTCCATTGTTTCTTCCAATTTCATCACACAAGCGAGAGTAGAGCGTTGAAATGGACCTTCGGATGGTCCGTCAGATGATTCAGGATTGATTTGATTATTATAATTAGTGGAGGCCATTGTTTAATTTTTTTTGAGTTTTTTTGAAGTGAAATGATAGGATAAAGAAGAAAATTCGAAATAGAAAGTTTAAATTTTTGTTGTAACTAACTTTTGGTGGGAACTAATTTTTGAAATTTGGCAGTTATATGTCGACATGTCTAAAAATGTACATCGACATATGTATGTTTTTAATTTTATTTTCCTGATTTTTATTGTTATTCTTATATATATTAATATATTTAATTACTCTAATTCACTTTATAAACAAATACCTTATTCTCTTCTCAGTTTAGTAAACATTGCTTCGTTTAATGTTTTTGTTAATATACCTACTATATTTTTTTTGTTTTTATAAATTCAGGTGGAATTTTCTCTTTACTTATGTTATCTCTTAGAAAATGATGTCGTATATAAATATGTTCAGTTTTTGAATGATGAGTTGGATTTTCAAATATGTTTATAACACTTGTATTATCGCAGTATATTGGTGATTTATTTGCATTTAATCCAAAATATTTTAAATTGTTGCATATACATATATATATATATATATATACATATATCACTTATGAACAAGCCAAAGCAGCAGATATATATTCTGCTTCAGCTGCTGACAAAGATACTGTATTTTGCATTTTTACTAAATCAAGAAACTAGTGAATGTCCTAGGAAATGACATGTTCCACTCATGCTTTTACGATCAGATTTACATCCCGCATAATCAGCGTCACAATAAGAGATTAAATCAAACGAATCATCCTTAGGATAAAATAATCCAAAATCTAATGCATGTTTACATTTCTTAGAATACGTTTTACGGTTTTCAAATGTGTTTCCTTAGTTTGCGATTGATATCTTGCATAGAGACATACACTATGCATTATATGTGGTCAACTAGCGGTTATATTTAATAATGATCCTATCATACCTCTATATAATTTTTGATACACGACTTTTGACGTATCATTTTTACTTAAGGCTGTATTAGTTTCCATAGGATTTGGTCTCCCATTATTTATTCTTAAATTATATTTATTAGTTAAAGCTCTTGCGTATTTTTCTTGATTAATAAATATTCCATTCTTTAATTGATGAATTTGTAAGGCTAAGAAGAATGTTAGTTCTCCCATGTGACTCATCTCTATTTCTCATGTCATAATATTTGAAAATTCTTTATTCATTTTTATTATTCGTTGATCTGAAGATTATATCGTCAACATATATTTGTACTAATTGTATACCATTATTATTTCTTTTGATAAAAAGTGTATTTTCTATTTTACCAATTTTGAAGTTAGACTGTAATAAATAATTTCGTAACCTATCATACGAAGCTCTAAGAGCCTGTTTTAATCCATATAAAGCTTTCTTTAATTTATATACATGATTTGGTATTTTTCATATTCAAAAGAGGTGATTGCTCTACATATATGTCTTCTTTAACATATCCGTTTAGAAAAGCACTTTTAACATCCATTTGATATGATTTGAAATTATCATGATTAGCAAAGGCTAACAATATCTGAATTGCTTCTAATCTTGCTACGGAGGCAAACGTTTCATCATACTCTATTCCCTCTTCTTGAGTATAACTTGTGCTACTAATCGTGCCTTATTTCTTATGACCTCACCGTGTTCATTCATTTTATATTTATAAACCCATTTAATTCTTGTTACAGTTTTATCCTCTGGTTTAGGAACGAGTTCCCATACATAAATCTTGGTGGATTAATTCAATTCTTCTTGCATAGCAAGGATCCATGAATCATCGGATGATGCTTCCTTTGGATTCTTAGGTTCAATAGTTGAAATAAACGCTAAATTACTCATATTATTTAATTGATTTCGAGTCCTAACAACAGATTCAATATCTCCTAAGATTTTTCTATAGGGCGATCTCTTAGTAATCTAATTTTTTTATTTGGTTGATTATTTTCATTATTTGTTTCATTTATCTCATTTCACATTCATCTTCATTGTGTTGTGTTATATTTTTATAGTTTTCATCAAAGGATACATTTAAGGTTTCTTATATAGTATTTGTTCTTAAATTTAAAACTATATATGCTTTACTTCTTTCTAAGTATCCGATAACTATTCCTTCATCAGATTTGGAGTCAAATTTGTCTAAATTTTCTTTAGTAATAAGAATAAAACATTTACTTCCAAATATTTTAAAATATGATACTTTTGGTTTCTTATTATACAAAAGTTCATATGGTGTTTTCTGAGTTAAGGGTCTTATTAATATTCTATTTAATATATAACAAGTTGTTGTAACTGCCTCAACCCAAAAATTTCTTGGTAAATTATTATTAGGTAACATAGTTCTCGCACACTTTTGAATTGATCTATTCTTACGTTCAACTACTCCATTTTGTTGAAGTGTTCTTGGAAAAGAAAAATTATGGGTTATTCCCTTTTTATTACAAATTTTTTGAAAATTTTCATTTTTGAATTCTCCATCGTGGTCACTATGTATTATTTTGATTTTTAAAGATAGTAAATTTTGAATTCTTTTAGCAAAGGTTTTTAATTGATCAAAAGCATCACTTTTATTTTTAAGAAACAAAGTCAAATTAAATCTAGAAAAATCTTCGATTGTTACGTAAACATATCGATTGTGATTTATTGATTAAGTTTGAGACGGACTGGATAGATCCACATGAATTAACTCTATTGGTTTCGGGGTTGTAATTTCCTCTTTTGATTTAGACGAACTTCCTTTTAATTTTCCAAACTGAAAAACGTCGCATAAATAATTTACTTTTTGGTAATCCCCTAATTGAATTTAACTTTGAAAACCTAGAGATGTGTTTGAAATTTATATGACTGAATCTCTTATGCCAGATCCATGTGTCACTTGTATCAGCCATAAGACATAGATTATCGTTGGAGAATTTCACACTTAATATGTAGTTATTTCCCATTCTATCTCCTTTGAATATTACTTTTGAATTCCTATCTTTTATGAAGTATTTATCCTTTTCAAAGTTTATTTTATAGCCTTTATTGCAAAGTTGACTTATACTTAGTAAATTATGTTTTAGATTCCTAACTAATAGAACATCAGAAATAGTAGGAGTTTCAGAATTACTGACATTGTCGATGCAAACTATATATCCTTTAGAGTTATCTCTGAAGTTAACCATTCCACCATCTTCATATACTAGATTATTTAATAATTCTGGATTTCCCGTCATATGTCTTGAACAACCACTATCCAATAACCATTTGTCCTTTTTGATTTCAACCATTTGTCCATCAGAATTTGAATTCTCAACAGCCATGTAACATACAATTTAGGAATTTGAATTTTTAACAGCCATGTCACCTATCTTTTCAAATTTTGAATTTTCAATAGCCATGTAACACATCTTTTTCTGTATTGGACAACAATTCAGTAGATTACTTGAATTTTCAACATAATTGAATGTAGACTCTTTTGATATTGATGCAATGCATGGAAACTAGTGTTATAATCATTTCAAAATTTGTGATTTAATATTTCCAAAAAAAAATATCAGATTATGAACTTTTTGAAAACCTATGCTCTAATGCCAATTGTTATGGACTGAGGTATGCAGATCATAAAGCAAAGCAAACACTAGAGAGGGTTAAATAGTGTTTATGAGGAATTTACGAAAATATTAAACTTAAATGATCTACTATGAATCACACACACCAAAGATGATCACAAACACAGAATCAAACACGAATATAGAAAAAGATAGATATAAAATGCAGAAAGAGAAAGAACACACTGGATTTAATACTGGTTTGGATTACTCCTACGTCCTGTCCCACATAACACTGGATTGCACAGAGTTTTACTATTATCAATATCCAAGTACAACCCCTTGATTTCACGGCTACAAGGTTAACACCGCTCCAAACACCCTTGATTTCACGGCTACAAGGTTAACACCGCTCCCTTTCCTTGATTTTAGGGCTACAAGGAACACACCCTTTCCCAAACAATTCTCAAATGATTACAACATCCCTATAACTCTTCAGTAGCACTTCAATTCAGAAAGTAGTAGATGAAGATTGAGAAAAGATGAAGTTTGATATAATTTGAGTAGAAATCGGCAAGGTATAAGTGTAAAAATCTAGAAAATTATAAATATTTATAGTAGTACAAAAAGAGGTGAATATTTAGAAGAAGAATGGTTTAAAAAATTGAAATCAGGCCCCAATTTGTAGCATTTTAAATAAAAAATTTAAACTTGTTTCAAATATTTTGTTTGGAATATTAATGAATTTTTTAATATAGAATTCGTTTACTAAATGATGATTTAACATTTAAATTTATATTTAATATAAAACGAGATTGTAACATCGCGGTAATTTATAATATTGAGTTTTCAACTTCAATAGAATATTCAAAATCCATTATTAAGTCGGAATTCTATAAAACAAGAAACTTTTGAATCTATTAGATGATAAATTTCTAATGAAAGAGAAAAATCGATATTTTAGCTTATATATTGTAATTTATGTCCATATCAATTTTTTAAATAGTCGCTATGGATTCGTTAATAAACGATAACGTTTATTTATTAAATTATAAAAGGATTTCTGTATAATTCGAATATCGGTTAACTCGAATATGTTAATATTGAGTTATTATTCCATATTGATAGGAACTGAAATGATATATTATTCTATTTGGATATATTCGACAATAATAATTTATTATTATTGAATTTAATTATTTTGGGGGTTATTTATATCGATATTATATAAGACATAAGAATACATTTTTTCCAAAAAACCTCTATTTTCGTCGAAACAAATTTTCTTGGAATACGTATAGCTAGTTATTGCCAGATTTCCGGTTTTTGTCCAACTGGAGTTGTTTCATGAGCAGAAGCAATTAAATTGGGAACCAACAAATATATTGGAATTAATATAATGTCATTGTGCAAAGGGAGCCGGTTTTCAATGAAATTAATTTCACTATGAGAAGAACATTGAGACGTAGTGATGTGTCCATTTTCATTGTGGATGGAGTTCGCGTGTGTCGGTCCAAATATAACGATTGACAGTGAACAATGGGTAACGGTAAAAATTTATACCGTAATACATGAACATATATATATACATATACTTAACCCCTAAGTGATGAGGTACAAATGCCTAAGTTAAATCACACACGCACAGAAAATTCTATCACTAGAAAAAAGTACTTGCCAATATTGCATTAATACACAACTATACCCAAAAACTATATGTGTGCAGATCTGGATCTATATTGTATACAGCAGTGCAAACTTGTAGTCCATTAAATGAATCCCACGTGCCACAAAAAGAAATTTTCCTACCCTATAACAAGCTAAGGAAACACATTTCTTAAACGTGTAGCCTAACCTAAATACTATACCCAACCAATTTATACGCAGGCTATATAAAAGTAATAACAACATATGTCTAACCGTATGCTTCTCCACAGGGTGAAAAAAAACGAAAGTGCACACGTAGCCTACCTTATTTTTCTAGCCAACCAGCAGATGCTACTTATATGTTGCATGTCTAATATATGGTACCACCTATATTATACCGCCTATAGCATTCCTACTAAACCTATTACTTGATGCCCAAACCACCCACCCCTATAAATGCATTGACCCATACTGTTTTTTTATTTCCCTGCTAACAAATGAACCCAAACTCTGTGTAAATAAAAATCAAGACTCCATACACGTAACAAATGAATCTCGATAAGCAAACATGTGATGCATGGGTGTATGGGTTTTGTAGACATGAGTGCTACGGTGAGCGTGGGTCCAGGGAGATGCGAGGTCAGGCTGGATGAGGGAAGTGGCAAAGGCGGAGCTATGAGCATCGATGTGACAGTGGAAGTTTGGGTACAACGACACTCCAGTACTTTGATTGGGCCCTGAAGGTTCGGGCGATGGCCGGAGGATGGGAAGCTGAAGTTTCGAAGTCTGACATAGGGGAAGTCAGTCACTGGTGGAGGAAGTGCTCCAGTGGTTCAGGTGTAGTGCATTTAGAAGTTGAGGATGGGCGTGGTTTGGTTAACGCTAGCAAAGTGTGGAGCAGCAATGGAAAGTGGATAGCGCAGCACCGGAGTGGTGGTGGTTTTTCTGCTGCATGCGAAATACATGGAGAGGGTCGTATGGATGGGAGAAGAGAAGTGAGGGAACGTGGGATTGGGTGCATGGGCCAGGGAGGTTTTCGAAAGTGAAAAAAAGGAAAAGGCGAGAAAATAAGAGCTTTAGGCGAGTTATCGGGGAAGAAGGAGAACCTCTGTTGCTTGCGGGTTTGAGGTGGCTTGGGCTTTGGGTGAATTCATAGGCTTCGGGCATACTTATAAAAAAAAAAGTTTAGGCAAAATGGAGGGAAGCAGTAGTTGGAGTGCCTGGAACTAAAATATGGGAAGAACGAACTATAGCGGATGGGGTAGGTGAATACGCCAAATCAATATATATCTGACCATTACACTGTGCCTAGCTAATCAAACATTAAATATGCCCAAATGAGTTTGAATATACCTAACTAAGTTTAATTATGCCTAATTTCAGTTTAACCTGTCCTATTTGTTAAAGCTCATAAGTCGGTAATTAGTTAATATTTAGGTAAGTTGGGGTAGTTTGCAAAGTTGCAAGCAGAAATAAAGTTGTAGACTGTTGAAGTGAGAACAAATATTTGGGCCCGATAATCAAAACTTAAATCGTAATTAAAGATAATTAATTATTTAATTAGGATATTGATTTATTTAATATAAACATAAGCGTGTAATATGTATAACGGTCTCATCTATCAACAGAATGGAGCAAAAAAAGTACATTGGAAATGTATCGACGAGGATCACATTTTTGAATTGGAACAGACAAAGCTGAAAGCAATTGCTATCTCGTAGAATGGAAACTAAGGTGAGTTAAACTCACTCAGTCCTCCCACTTATATTTTATATAAATCAGGTTTAATACTTGTGCGTTATGTGTGCTAGTTGTTGAATGATTGGATGATTGTTTGCACATATGATGAATATTGTTATATAACCGATTTAAATTAAACGTTCATTTAATTTAATCGAACCCAATCTTTATTTTTAACGATTATTTCCAATAAAGGTAACTTACCTCATTGGTACCGTATACAATAACATAAACGTGTTCAAATTAAATAGGATGCTTGAATTGTTGTTAGATGACCGTTATCAGTCAAATTAATTATTCATGTTTATTATAAATTGTCATATTGAGGATTAATCTATCGGATGCAGAGAACAACAGGTTGGAGGGATCCAACTGGATTCCTCAAATTTATTGTTTATTTTCATATGATTGTTATATGAATTGTTGAACCAATATAATTATTGGATTATTGACTTAGTTATTAATTGTTAAACACAAATTCAACGTTTGTCTGGTTATTAATCCATGGGTGATATTGGTTGAAGAATTTATAGCAAATGGCCAAAATATACATTGTTCTATAAAGATTGGTTTACCGCCGAGTAAATCGAGATAGAAATGTAGTTATAAATTTTATTTTATAACTGAAGATAGAATTTGAAATATATTATTTTGAATGGAAGATTACACAAAGGAAATAAATGTTATATTTATTATTTAAGTTTATAAGTAATTATTTATGATTTTATAAAGATTAAAAAGATTGTTAAGCAAGTAAGCAAAAGTTAATGTAACGATTAATTGCAGAGATTTATTGTTTTTAAGAAACAATTAAAATGGAATTACATTGAATCGAATATTGTATATTTAACAATAATCGAAGTAAATGGTATTATTTAAATTAATTATATTATTAATTAATTTAAATGAAAGGACGAGTTAGAGTTGATCAACGAGTTAATCTTGTTTTAGAATTGACTAAGTCAACTGTTTTAACTGATTATTAAATTTAATTAGTTGTGCCAATTAATGTAATGAAATAATTTAATGAATAGTTACTTAACCTAATAAGATTTTAAAAAGGAGATTTAATATTAATTCCAGATATTGATGAATTAAATTATAAATCTTAAATTAATAACAATTTAAAGGAAATTACTTCTTAAATGAAGTTCATTTAAGTAAGTAATCGAATTTAGTAATGAAATATAATTGAATTTCGAAAGGGAATTTATGAACAGGTTTATATTTAAATCAAGTTTAGTGAATTAACTTATAAAGGAATTTTAAGCGAATACGATAAGCTTAAAATTAATGTTACTTAGTATTCAAATTAAGTAAAGGGGATCGAGATAAAACGGGTTTTTATATTAAACAAGAATTGTATAAACGAGTTTATACAAAGAGATGGGAAGTTAAAGCGTTAATTTTAAATAACGTTACTTAATAATGGCATTAAGTAAAATAGATGAATTTTGAAATAAGATTTTCTAGAGGAAATGATTGAAAGATTTAGAAAAAAAAGATTCTTGTAATTGAATTTGGTAAAAGTTTTAGTAATAGGATTTATAATAAAAATCTGGAAAATGAAACAAATACTTTAAAGAAGTAAAGGTTAAAAAGTTAATGTTTATTTTATCATTTACTAAATCAACGAATTTAGTAATAACGGTATATTTAAAAAGGGAGATTTCAAAAGTAAGAAGGTTTTATAAAACCGTATTTAAAATATAACAATGATGTGGTATTTTTTGGTATTAGAATGAATATGGATTTTTGAATTACAATTCATATTTATCTTAAGATAAAAATGTTGTTGGTCAAGGCCTGAGAGATAATTGTTAGACCAAAATTTGGCACTAACACCCAAATGCGGATCATAGATCACAAAGTGTAGAAAACAGTGAATAAAGAGGAGACACGCGAGGTTTTTATAGTGGTTCGGCTATAGATGTAGTCTACGTCCACTTTATAATCTAATTGTTATACTGACACATTACAAGAATCTGTTACATGCAGCCACACAATCCGTGTGTTTAATGAAATTACAAGAAGCAACACATGTAATTCTTGTGTTAAATGTATTGAGTGAGAGGAATTTGTATGTGAGAAGGTGCAAAATCCTCACACTCAGGATGGCAGAAGCTATAGATATGTAGGAGAAAGCCTCAGCCCAGAAGTCCCCTGAAAATTTCATGCAAGTGTGTATTTATAGCCGTTGTGTAACACCCCACGTCCATTAATGTCACTCACTAAGGGAAAGCATTAACTTTCATGGAGTATTATAAGAGTATAGAATAAAATAGCACAAAACAGATATATAAATTGGTACTTAAGAAAATTCAAAATTTATTCATTGCAGCAGAAACGCAAAACATGTTTGGCTACAACATCAAAACCACATACTAGAGTCAAGTACACAAATATCCATCTTGTACAAAATTATTTCAGAGTACATAAAAGTAAAACCATAATCCCACTCCAAATAGCCATAATGAAAAAGAGATTAAGCTGAGCATTACATTCAACACTTCCAAGCGTTTCCAGAAGAAAGAAATCTGAGTCAAGTTTCAGTGTTTCCTTCCTGAGAGCCTGGAAGGGGGAAACGGAAGAAAAAGAGGCGAAAACAAAAAGGTCAGACATAAAGCCTGACGAGTCCAGTTACTTTTAATATGAAAATAAATAAATCAATATGACAGGAATAAACAGGATGGAAAGTATAACCATGACATAAGGTAAAGCAGGATAATAGGATGAATATAAAGATGTCTAGTGCGCTTCCCAGATTTCTTACTTAATTTAATTCTCTGCACCACCTACGAGTAATTCTTAAAGAAATGATCCCAACCCTGAAATTGGTATCCCTCAGGCGTAACATCTAGTAAGAGGTATCCGCCCTATACAATCCTTGAAAGCCTACTTGTCCATAATAGATACTAGATGTTCCTACACTACCCCTAATCGACTGGCTCCCTAACTTGTAGATACCTGTGCAGGTCCCAGCTTAGGGTGTATCACTCCCTAAGTAGCAACCTGTGGTTGCACAGCTTTATACCTACTGATGTATAGTGGCTAAATCTTCCAATGCTGGGAATACCTTGTGCACGCTTAACGAAACCGTCAGAACCTGCACTGCTACACCCTCGCTCTTATTTGACCGCTTATAATCAGCCCAGTAAGCATGCCCTAACCCTGCCTAGCTCAGCGTTCCCGATACCTCTAAGTGGGTTACTGCTTGAAAAGAGTCTCTACCGCTACTAGGTTTTTCCGCAGGTTTATCCTAACCCAACCTATATTGGTTAAGTTTTGTTTGTCCGCCCAGTTGACTTAACCCCATCCACTTATCAAATCAATATGTATTATTGGTTAAGCTTGCCTTAACCCTATCCACTTTGTTCATGTAATATTGGTTAAGTTGTCATCTCACACAACCCACCCACCTAACATGTTTTAGGTATCATATTCATCTTTGATCAGCATTAATTAGTTATTAATGCACAGACCTCCCACATTAAGTCGATGGCTTATGGCTGCTGGATGTGCCGGGCGGCTCCGGGCAGACTTCTACTACAAGCCAGACTTAAACTCGTGTCTAGGCATCTTTTAATTATGCCTACGACCTCTCACATTAGACTGGTTGTTTGCGGTTGCTAGTTAGGCTGGTTGGCTCCGGGCAGGCTTCTACCGCAAACGGAGCCTAACCTCGTGTCTCGGCATGCTTATCTTAGCCAATTTATTTATTAGCAGTTTATGCCAATTTCAGATTAATTATGACAATTACCCAAAATCCCCAATTTTGTATCATGTCCAAAATTTAATATTAATCATGCCAAATCAACCCAACATATATTATGCCATATTTCCCAATGTTACCTAGATTACCATTCGTACGTTCATCTTTACGAGATTTGGCCTAGGCTCAAAAGTAGCGTGGCTATAAAAATAAAAAGGGCAGGAGGAAGGGAAGAGATAAAAAAAAGACATAATAATAACAACAAAATAGGCATAAGGATGAACTGATCATAAAGATATGAAAAAATTGATAACACTAATGATAATATCAACATGGGAATATAAGAATCATGAATCTGATATATAGGCTAAGACAGAACTGGTGAGATTAGATCTTATTATCATGTTTAATTTCCAACTCCAATTTACAAAATGGCAAAATTGCTTTTGTATTATTTAAATCTAAAAATAATCAATGGACTCACTGAGATTGGATTTAGGAAGAGAATTAGGCGTTGTTGTAGCATTTCTGATCTTGAATAATCTTCTAATTTGTATACTCCTATTCTGATTTGCTTTGAAGAAGAGAAGAGAGGCTAGTTTTAATTTAGATTAGGGCAACATAGAGGCACCATGGATTTGTGTAATGAAATTAGGGTTAGGTCTAGGTGTGTTTTTACAGATGTATTAGGTGAATTTGGGCCTTTAGATTAGATTAGAGATCATCAGAACAACACAGGTCAATAGACACGTCATCCAGCCAATCCCCGAAGGACACATCATCAGAGAACTCTCCAGAATTCTGTGTAGATTTGTCCTCTGCATGGGTGCATTTCCCAAGTGCGCCAGTGCATTTTTTTCTGGCGCACTTCACAAGTGCACCAGTTATCCCAACCTGTTTTCTGATTTCCGCCCAACTTCTATCGTCCATAACTTCCTGATACGGTATCCGTTTTACGCAAACTTGGATCTATCTCAAGCAGTATTCCGAGATGAACGCAATGACATAACCCATTTCACCTAATTCTTCTTTTTAAAAATTAATTATTCTTTAATTATCTCTTATGTCATGTTTCAAAATTACGGGGTGTTACATTCTCCTCTCCTTAAAGGATTTCGTCCCTGATATCTTCAAGTTAAGAAGAATATATCCTACCATCCAATCATCCATCTACTCATCCATCATCCACAAGCATCCATTGTCCTTAAGATTTCTAATGCTATATGAACGTATGCAAAAGTGTGTGCATATGTTCCTTTTCTAATGCAAAGATCAGGCGGTCTGTTGATTCAGTTGACCTCCTTAATGCAAAACATGATAGTGTCATGCGTCCATTATGTATGCAAAAGAATTCTAATGATACATATCATTTCTATATGAGTGCACAACCATTCATTCAAATGCAGAATCCATATGATAACACATCCATTTATTTAAATATGCACACTTATTCATATGCAATATGAAAGTGATTGAGCCGATGTAGTGCCTAATGTGTGTGTAAATGCATCCATGAGCAACCACGAAAAACACTTACATCCACTTGCATCCACCAAACATAACATGTCTCAATGTTTACAACCATAGGATTTTCTACCTAGAGATCGAAGAAGTAATCGAGCGGATACACTAAACGATAAAACAAGTATAAACAAAGCGGTAGAAAAAGGAGAAGTTAAGAACATACCCTCAAAAAGGAAAGGGTACGACGTGCGTATCTTGTCTTCAGTCTCCCAAGTCGTGTCTCCCTGATCATCTCCCCATTGGACTTTAACCAACTTGACCTCTGGGTTGTGTAACTTCTTGACCTCCGATCCAAGGATGCATGTAGGAACTCGTCTAACCGTGGCATCTCGCTCTACTTCCACATCTCCAAGGATGCTCGTCTCTACTATTTCCTCGGTATCATGTAAACACTTTCTCAAATGCAATACATGAAATAGGTCATGAACACCACTAAGATTCTCAGGCAACTTCACTTTGTAGGCCATCTGTCCAATTCGCTCTGTAATGGGGAATGCCCCTACGAACCTTGGTGCCAATTTCCCTATGAACCCAAAATGAACTACATTCCTCAACGCTGATACTTTAATAAAGCCCATGTCTCCAACATTGAACTCAAGATCGGTCCTTCTTTTATCAGCAAATGACTTTTGTTGGTCCTGTGCCGTCTTCATGCGTCTTCGAATCAAGTCTATCTTCTCTTAAGTTTCCCTAATCATCTCGGGCTCAAGCAAAATCTTACCCGTAGACTCCCACCAACAAGTTGGTGATCAGCAAGGTCGTCCATATAAAGCCTCAAAAGGTGCCATGCCAATACTAGTCTGATAGTTGTTGTTGTAGGCGAACTCTACTAATGGAAGTGTTCCTCCCATGTCCCTCCAAAGTCCAAAATGCATAACCTCAAAAGATCTTCTAGAATCAGATTCACTCTTTCTGTTTGCCATCCGTCTGAGGGTGATAAGCGGTTCAAACACAATTGCGTTCCTACCGCCTCTTGCAAGCTCTTCCAAAACTCACTAGTGAAAATGAGATCTCGGTCGCTTAAGATACTAGAAGATATGCTGTGTAGATGAACTATCTCTCGGAGATAAACAAATGCTAACCATGTCGTTGTTCTTTTACTCTTGACGGGAATAAAATGGGCACTCTTGGTAAGTCTATCCACTACTGCCCAAATCCCTGTATTATCCTTCCTTGACCTCGGCAACCCGTCGACGAAATCCATGGAAACACTTTCCCATTTCCAATTGGAACCTCTAAATGGTGAAGCAAACCACCAGGCTTCTTTTGTTCAGCCTTGACTTGCTGGCACACTAAGCATCTAGAAACGGACTCAGCCACATCCTTCTTCATTCCGGCCCAAAAGAAAACTCGCTTCATGTCCTATATCTTGCTCCACCGAGATGTATGGTCAGCTTAGAATGATGTGCTTCATCAAGGATTGTCCTCCTCAAACCCTCGTCTCGAGATACGCAAAGTCTCCCATCCCTATGCAACCAACCTTTGTCATCAATAGTATACCTACTAAGATGGCTCGAAGACTCCCCTCTGATGAGCTTATCCACTATCTCTATCAACTGTGAGTTATCTCGCTGTGCCGCTCCTGTCTGTCCCAAAAGGGTAGGTCATACCTCTAACGATGCCAACAAACCGGGTACATAATCAATAGAGGGTCTAAAGTCAAAGGTAGAGATATACTCTAAACTTTGCCGCTCGACAAACAAATGAGTCAAAGTCAACTTCTTTCTACTCAAGGCGTCAGCTACAACGTTACCCTTGCCAGGGGTATATGCAATCTCAAAATCGTAGGATGCTAAGAACTCCATCCACCTCTGTTGCCTTAAGTTTAGATCTTTTTGAGGGAACATGTATTTTAGTGACTTATGGTCTGTATACAACTCAAGCCTCTCACCAAGCAAGTGATGCGCCAAGACTTAAGTGCAAAATCTATGGCAGCTAACTCTAAGTCGTGGGTAGGGTAATTCTTCTCATGGGCCTTTAACTGCCATCCACCATAGCATATCACCCTTCCTTCTTGCATCAAAACTGTGCCAAGCCCCGTCCCGCAAGCATCGGTGTACACTGTGAACGGTTCACTCCCATTAAGCAAAACTAAAACTGGTGTTGTCGTCAATGCCCTCTTCAAACGTTGGAAAGCATCATCACAGTCAACATCCCAAGAAAAGGTCAAATTCTTTCTCGCCAACCGTGTAAGTGGGGCTGGTATCTTAGCAAAGTCCTTGATGAACTTCCTGTAATAGCCCGCCAAACCAAGAAAACTCCTTACTTCTGTTGCATTCTTAGGAACCTTCCAATCTTGAATTGCTACCACCTTCGTGGGATCCACTGTTACTCCTTCCTTAGAGACCACGTGCCCTAAGAACCTTACTTTCTTCCTCCAAAAATGACATTTGGGGAACTTAACTTTAAGTTGATGTGCTTGAAGGGTCTCTAAGACTTCCCTAAGATGTAGGGCATGTTCTTCCTTGCTTCTAGAGAATATCAAAATATCATCCATAAAGACCACCATGAACTTGTTTAGAAACTCCCTAAACACCCTACTGATCAAGTCTACGAAATATGCGGGTGCATTCATCAAACCAAAAGGCATGACGAGCCATTCGAAGAAACCACCGGAGTCCTAAAAGCAATCTTATCTTTACTATCCTCAGTTACCCTTAATTGATGAAATCCTGTAGCTAAGTCTAACTGCGAGAAAACTGAAGCACCAACCAACTGATCGAACAAATCATCTATCCTCGACAATGGGTGTTTGCTCTTCTTTGTGAGCGTATTCAGCTCCGTATAGTCCATGCACAATCTAAGTGAACCATCAGCCTTCGTAGCAAAAACAAATGGAGCACCCCGCTCCGAGATACTTCTTCTTATGAACCCTTTCTCAAGAAACTCTTTCACTTGTTTACTAAGCTCCTTCCTTTCTCTTGGAGCCATGTGGAGCACGGGCAATGCAACTGGCTTTGCATTGTCTACCATGTATATACGGAAATCTATCTCGCATTTTGGAGGTAAGCCCCTAACCTCCTCAAAGACATTTGCATACTCACCTACTACTCGAACATATTGCAAATCACCAATAGATGTGTCAAGAGATTCTAGGTAGTTAAGCATAACAGAACCCTTAGGGTCGCATAAGATATCCAGAGTATTACCCAAACTAGTCAACAATCTAACAACCCTCTTTTCACAGTCGAGAATGGAAACACATCTGGCTAGCCAATCCATCCCTAGAATTAACCCATAGCCCATGAAACCAAGTACATAGGTGTTGCATTTGAACTCAACGCCATACACATGTATTCTCAAATCTCGGCATAACATAGAAAGATGAGATGTACCCCAAATAGGATTTGAGACAACGACGACATCCACTACTATACTAGTATCTAGATGCAGAGGCACAACAGCAGAAGCAGATATAAATGAATGTGAAGTTCCATAATCAAACATAGTACGTACAGGATGATCGAAGAGGAAAATCAAACTTTCAACAGAAATGTTTCTACCTCTCACTTGCGTAGCTGCCATGAGAGCATGAACCTGCCCTCCAGAAGTAGATTTTGTCCTCTGTTCTTGCCCTTTTCCTTGCCTCATTGGGCATTCCTTAATCATATGTCCTGCCTCACCACATTGGAAGCAACCAGTCTTTTTCGCCTTCTTCTTTCTATAACCTTTAGCTATATGACCTGGTATACCACAGAATTGGCACTTCCTTTTATCTCGGGGTTTCCCACTCTTCTTAGGATCCACTTTCTTGTCCTGTGCCTTATCTACCTTAGCACCTTTCTCCTCTTCATGCATCAATGCCATGTCAATAAGTTTCTTGAAAGTAGCCCCCGTAGGAATGTGGGACATAGCCAACCCGTGTAATAGTTCATTCAGACCCTTGGAAAATCTCAAAGCCTTCTTATGTGGTGTATTAAATAATTCCATACCTAATCTTGCTAACTGGTTAAACTTGTTGACGTACTCCTTCACAAATAAATTCCCTTGTTTCAAGGCCAAGAACCTCTCTATGTATAAACACTCCTCCGCTTGTGAAAGAAATTTCAACTCGAACCTTTGTCTAAAGTCTATCCACGTCTCCACTGGTATTCCTCCATTAGTTACTTCCCACCAAAAGGAAGCTTCGTCCTTCATCACCCAAGAAGCTAGCTGAACATTCCTTCCATCGTCTATCTCAAAGATACCAAACAAGTCCTCCACTTCCTTGAGCCAATTCCAAGCCTCAACAAATGTTTCAGTCCCATGAAACGGTTTTCCGCCCATCACATGGAAGTCTTTGCATATCTTAGAAAAAGAGTCTACACGGGGAGGAGGAGGAGGAGGAGCTGTAGGAGGGGGAGGAGGAACGTTAGCTGGGCCAGCGGCAGTAGCCCTAGCCTCTAGATACCTTCTGAACCAGCCTGGTACCGGTACACCCTCAAGTATATTGGGTTCCCCAGACATGCTGAAAGGAAAAAGGAAGAGATTCAAAACAGAGAATCGAAAGATAGATATATGGCTTTTGGGGATTATGTTTTTCATAATAAACTTTTCTCTTGAAAGTACCCTCTTTAAAACATGTTTTTGGAAAATACTTCTTTAAAAAAATGCTTTTGAAAACGGTTTTCAAAATCTTTTATCTGTTCTGGTAACCTTCAGCTTTGATACCACGTGTAACACCCCACGTCCATTAATGTCACTCACTAAGGGAATGCATTAACTTTCATGTAGTATTATAAGAGTATAGAACAGAATATCACAAGACAGATACATAAAATGGTACTTCAGAAAATTCAAAATTTATTCATTGCAGCGGAAAAGCAAAACATGTTTGGTTACAACATCAAAACCACGTACTAGAGTCAAGTACACAAATATCCATCTCATACAAAATTATTATTAGAGTACATAAAAGTAAAACCATAATCCCACTCCAAATAGCCATAAAGAAAAAGAGATAAAGCTGAGAATTACTTTCAACACTTCCAGAAGAAAGAAATCTGAGTCAAGTTTCGGTGTTTCCTCCTTAAGAACTTGGGGAGGAAACGAAAGAAAAAGGGGGAAAACAAAAAGGTCAGACATAAAGCTTGATGAGTCCGGTTACTTTTAGTATGAAAATAAGTAAAGCAATATGACAGGAATAAACAGGATGGAAAGTATAACCATGACATAAGGTAAAGCTGGATAACAGGATGAATATAAAGGAATGTCTAGTGCGCTTCCCAGATTTCTTAATTAATTTAATTCTCTGCACCACCTACTAGTAATTCTTAATGAAATGATCCCAACCCAGAAATTGGTAGCCCTCAGGCGTAACATCTAGTAAAAGGTATCCGCCCCATACAATCCTTGAAAGCCTACTTGCCCATAATAGATACTAGATGTCCCCACACCACCCCTAATCGATCGGCTCCCTAACTTGTATATACATGTGCGGGTCCCAGCTTAGGGTGTATCACTCCCTAAGTGGCAACCCGTGGTTGCATAACTTTATACCTACTGATGTACAGTGGATAAATCTTCCAATGACGGGAACACCTTATGCACGCTTAACGAACCCGTCGGAACCTGCACTGCTACACCCTCGCTCTTATTTGACCGCTTATAATCAACCCAGTAAGCGTGCCCCAACCTTGCCTAGCTCAGGTTCCCGATACCTCTAAGTGAGTTACTATCTGAAAAGAGTCTCTACAGCTACTAGGTTTTCCCCCAGGGTTTATCCTAACCCAACCTGTATTGGTTAAGTGTTGTTTATCCGCCCAGTTAACTTAACCCCATCCACTTCTCAAATCAATATGTATTATTGGTTAAGCTTGCCTTAACCCTATCCACTTTGTTCATGTAATATTGGTTAAGTTGTCATCTCACACAGGTTAACTTAACCCCACCCACCTAACATGTTTTAGGTATCATATTCATCTTTGATCAGCATTAATTAGTTATTAATGCACATACCTCTCACATTAAGTCGATGGCTTATGGTTGCTGGATGTGCCGGGCGGTTATGGGCAGATTTCTACCACAAGCCAGACTTAACCTCGTGTCTAGGCATCTTTTAATTATGCCTACGACCTCTCACATTAGACTGGTCGTTTGCGGTTGCTGGTTAGGTCGGTTGGTTCCAGGAAGGCTTATACCGCAAATGGAGTCTAACCTCGTGTCTCGGCATGCTTGTCTTAGCCAATTTCTTTATTTGCAGTTTATGCCAATTTCAGGTTAATTATGCCAATTACCCAAAATCCCTAATTTCGTATCATGCCCAAAATTTAACATTAATCATGCCCAAATCAACCCCTATATATTATGTCATATTTCCCAACGTTCCCTAGATTACTGTTCGTACGTTCATCTTTACGAGATTTGGCCTAGGCTCGAAAGTAGCCTGGCTATAAAAATAAAAAGGGAAGGAGGAAGGGAAGAGATACAGAGAGGACATAATAATAACAACAAAATAGGCATAAGGATGAACTGATCATAAGATATGATAAAACTAATAAAACTGATGATAATATCAACATGGGCATATAAGAATCATGAATCTGATATATAGGCTAAGATAGAACTAATGAAATTATATCTTATTATCATGTTTAATTTCTAACTCCAATTTACAGCATGTCAGAATTGCTTTTGTATTATTTAAATCTAAAAATAATCAATGGACTCACTGAGATTGGATTTAGGAAGAGAATTAGGCGTTGTTGTAGCAATTCTGATCTTGAATAATCTTCTAATTTGTATACTCCTGTTCTGATTTGCTTTGGAGAAGAGAAGAGAGGCTAGTTTTAATTTAGATTAGGGCAGCATGGAGGCCCCATGGATTAGTGTAATGAAATTAGGGTTAGGTCTAGGTGTGATTTTATAGTTGTATTAGGTGAATTAGGGCTTTTAGATTAGATTAGAGATTATCAGAACCACATAGCTCAAAAGACATGTCATCTAGCCAATCCCCGAAGGGCATTTCATCAGAGAACTCTCCAGAATTCTGTGCAAATTTGGCCTTGGCATGGGCGCACTTCCCAAGTGCACCAGTGCATTTTTGTTCTAGCGCACTTCACAAGTGCGCCAGTTATCCCAGTCTGTTTTCTGATTTTTCCGCCCAACTTTTATCATCCATAACTTCCTCATACCGTATCCGTTTTACGCGAACTCGGATCTATCTTAAGCAGAATTCTGAGATGAACGCAATGGCGTAACCCACTTCACTTAATTCTTCTTTTAAAAATTAATTATTCTTTAATTATCTCTTATGTCATGTTACAAATTTACGGGGTGTTACATGTAGAGAGGCTCCAAGGGGTTCTGCTTCGGATGCCACGTGGCACGCATCCCTAGAATCTCAAAATGTGGTGGAAGTAGTGGAGGGATCTTTATCTAATTCGTGCCATGCCATGTGGAAGGTGATCCATGCAAGTGGAGGCGTTACTCCTCAAGAATCGGCCAAAGTTGATGCGCAACGGAAGGTCCAGGCGGTTCGGACCCGGGCCTCCTAGCTCGAGCCGAACTGGTGAGGAGCGAGCTTGTTGGTGGTGGAAGTGTCTCTATTCGATCTGAACCAGTTAGGCCGATCCGGCCCGATGTTCTGTGCCAAAATCAATGTTTCCAGGTTATTCATGTTCATTGCGCGTTCATGGAAACAGGCATATCTTTCAAACCGTAAGTCCGTTTTGACCAAACGAAAGCTCAACCTGAAGCTAATTTAGAAGATTACAAGTGTTACTGGGAAAAGCCCCATAATTGATGTTTTTGGGCCTAAAATAGGTCATCTGTTAGGAGTTATGGATCGTTCTTTGTTTGCAATGCGACTTCAACCAAATCGCTTGCTGTCTTCCAACAATGTTCCCAATACTTGAGCGTATTATTAACCAGCGATTGCATGTGTGATGATTTCGACAAAAAGCATGTCAATAGTAATTAAAATACCCCAACTTGAATGACTTCAGGATTTATCGGATGATGATATTAATTGCAATGGTAAAGATGTTAGAAGCAATTTATTATGAGAAATAATAATAATAATGTGATGTTATTTGAAGTATTTAAGGATAGATATAATGAGATTTCATAATAAATAAAAGGATTTAAGGAAATATATATTGATTTTCCAAAGTAATGAAAATAAAAAGGTTTGAGAATATGAAATGATATTTCCATTGTAAAAGAAACAAAAGAAGATTTCATAACGATTATTTTACGAAGATAAGTGTTGAATCGATTTCCCGATAATAGATAATAAGAAATGTTTTAGCAATTGATTTGAAATGATAATTAAATGGAAAACTGAACATGATTATAAGATATATTTCTAAATATTAAAACGAAATTGTTTGAGAATAATTTTATAGTAAAATAAGAAGTGAATATTATGTTGAAAGATTTAGAAGTTTAATTAACCATTCATTAATTATTTTTAATTAAAAAGCCAAGTGACGTTGTATACTCTACCAGTATATCCGTTTCATTTCTGTTTATTTGATATTAAATAACCAACTATCAAATCTTTCCCATAAGATTGTTGGTATAGAAAGACCGGGATAGAATTTATATTTGAAAACCATTTTGACCAATAAATGCGAATACATGGAAAATGTTAATCGAGATGGAGCAATTGAAGGCCGTGGATCTTCATAAAACGGTGGTATTACTTAAAATCTTTGGCAAATCCCTAGAGATATACTGTGATTCTATCATGGTTGATATCTACAGATGTCAAGGACTACTCGCTACTGATCCATATGGTAATTCAAGGATGCAGTAGGAGGGTGCCTTCAGTTCATCCTGTTCCTGAATGACTTGTATGGACGAGCATCTAACGGACTATTTCCAAAGGGACCACATACGTTGATTTCTTCAAATATACCATAGTTGGTGGCGGAGAAGGGCACTTCTCTTAGCTTAACAACTAGAGTATTTTTGTTGACGTCAATTAGTGATATCTGGCAGATCTGACAATGTGGCATTCAAAGTGGATGGAGATGTGCTACTCTAAAGGATATGCTTAACTTCTAGCCTCATCAACCGGGAAATGGTATAAAATCGGGTAGGTCGCATGGATGTGTGGTTCGCACCCATCAAAAGGGTCTATCATTACATGATCTGGAGAAATCAAATGTCTTCGGTTTACCCTTTTATATTGTATGCTTTCGGCGGTTGGTTGGCGCTCAACCGTGGTAATGATATATTTGGTACTCTCAAGAGAAAGTGAGCGGTCGGTCATTTTTAGTCGGGTTGTAAGATATTCTTGTTGAACTCCAATGTATTCATCTCCAGAGGTACATTGTCGGAAGGTGGTCCTATACCTTGCCAGGAAATCCATTCTCCAATAAGCGCCGGCAGATTTGATTGTATACTATGTATGTAGAGCGTGAGATGCAAGCGTTCTACTACATTGCTATTTACTTGATTTACATCACTATTATAATATCAGAAGAATACTGATTTCAAAAATGTTTTAGGTTATCGTAAGGTAACAACCATCCATGTTTATATGTGGATTTGGTATTACGATTACCCTTTCTTTCGAAAAGATTTTAACTTTAAAATCAAGTTGGATGATACCTATAAACTTAGCAAGTTTTCTCACTCCGGTTCACTAGACTGATCCGGCATTTGTAATGCTCGGGTTAGCCCGGGTTGTACAAGTTTAGGTTTGGATGCCGTGAACTAAATAAGATGTGCTGGAGGACTCCAGACGTATGATATCTAGTATTTATTCCGCTATGTCTTGTATATGAGGACAGATTATTATAATTGTCCAGATGTATTGATGTACTCTGATGATTGTAAGTTTTTATTTCAAGCTCTAAATAAAAGAATTATTTCTATATTATATTTTGTTCCACTGCGATGTGAGACTTTGATTTTGTGTTGGTTCTTCTTCTCATTCTTCTATTCTAATTTTCTTTTTTTCTTATCTCACCCTCCAACTTCTTTCTTCTAGCTTTCTGGATTTTCGATACTTGAGTTTGGATACATAAATGTATTAGTGTCTAAATCGAATGTGGAATTTTCCGGGCCGCTACACACTTCCTTTGAAAATTGAAAAAAATGACATATATGTATAGTAAATTTATTTTTAAAACTATTTTCAAGTGTTTAAACATATCTATTATTCTGGATATTTTTGAATCAAATCTTAGTGTTATAAATAAATAATCTGAAGTGTAAAATCATATGAAATCATAATAATATATTATATAAACATATATATAAAGTTATATGGTTTAAAACTGTATAATTATATAACTATATAATTATATAAACTTATATATATTAAAACTTTAAACTTATATGTTTGAAATCATAAGTAAGATAAAATAATTTAAAAATAATTTAAAATCATAATTTGAAATTTGAAAATTAGAATTTGAACCTGATGTGCTATTCAGAGTCTTTCATATAAACTAGACTCAATTATTATATTTTTCTTGAACTCTTGAAATCATGATAACTTGTTAATTCATGAGTCTTGAATCTCTTTTGAATCCTGAATCTCTTGGAACTTTTAAAGTTGTACAGTCTTCAGTATTTAAGTCCTGTAAACAAACCCTGCATATACACATATATATATATATTCAAAATAGAGATGTTAGTATATATTTTATAATCAATTAATAACGATAATTGAAATAAGGTTTTTGTCATCAAAACTCCATTCTCCAACAAATAGGTGGGTGGGCATAACAACATTTAATTGGCCCATTCTTGATACTTGAAGAGTTGTGCTTACCTTTGAAGATTAATTTTTACCATATTTACTCTTCATGTATTATTCTTGCTTATTGTTACATTTTATTCCAATGTCTCAGACTTTGAGTGATATTTTTCTATGTAATCTATATTGGACCACATATTAATTTTTCTAAGACTATGAGTTAGATATTTTTCTATATTATTTATGTAATTTTTATTCCTCTTGTTGTGAGTTCTGAAAGTATAGAAGAAAAAAAATTATATTTCATCTTCTTGTTTTAGTAGTTAATGCTAAAGGTTAAACACTAATGATTTTTATTTCCTGGCATGATGCAATGCCAAAAGTTGCACTAAGCTTTTGACCGAAATGTCGGGAGTTGCAAGTTGTTACATTTGGTATTAGAGCATAGGTTTCAAAGTTTCTTAACATATTGATAAAACACACTTGAAAAGTTTCAAAGAAAATGGTTTTCATAAGGTATTATCAATATAGCTTCCAAAAATTTCTCAAAATGGACCTTTTGAGAAAAATATCCAAGTATAAGTAAATGATTTTTCAAGAAGCTTTTCAAAAAAAAATCATATATCAAAATCTTACCCATGCCTATGCTAATTGCCTTTCATCCTTATTGTCTCCCTTGTCTCTTAATCATATTTATGCTATTTGTGAAATATCACGAGAAAAAACTCTTAACGCTCATCAAATTGATGATTTTTGGCTCGTAGGTTCAGGCTAGAGCAACGCAACAGAGGTCTCAGGTGTGAACATCCTCATATGGTTCTATCGGTATCTACATGTTAAAGGTCATGCCACGATCTATCCCACGAGAGATCCAAACGAGAAAGCGACATGTAGGGTTCCTTCCTGCCTACCTACATCTTTAGATTTTGCTAAGCTATATACATATATTTTTCTAGTTTCAAGGGAAAGCCATATATGGGATGGATCTTTTGTAAATTCGGGGGCATGGATCTGCTCTTGCGAGCATATATTTTGATATATTTGACTAATGTTGTGACGAGGCAGTAAGCTACTTGGTAGTTGGAAGGTGAAACATTAGGTATAGTAGGGGAGATTATCAGGTCTAAGACTTACAGATATGATATTTATTGAGATGAGTTCCATAAAAGGTTTGTAATGAAGTAACTTCCTAGGGCATAGAAAGCGTTCAACTAGATAAGTTTATCTATCTTAGGCAAGGAGATATGATGATCAAGGAATGTGTTAATCAATTCATTGAGCTAGGAAAAATTTTCATGGAGTTGATAAGTAAATCACATAAGAATGATTTTAAGTTCACCAAATGGTTGAATAAAGACAACCAAGTTTTAGTTGTGGGTCGATTCCTATAAGTGCCATTTATAAGGGGGATGATGGAGATGGCCTTACTCGCTACCATCTCCAAGGAGGATGGGAAAGTAGAGGACTAGATAGTTGGAGATAAAAGTTGTTAGAAGAATATGAAGAAGGAAGGATTCAGGCGAAAGGGGAAGGTTCCAATGAAGGGGCATGTTATGTAATAAATGTGGTAGGATGAGGTACTTTTATAAGGAGTGCAGGTTGGATTGCTCAATAATGGAGTGTTATGACAACGATTGGTATGGACGTTCAAGGCAAGCTTGCAATCACCATAGAGGTGTTTTACTCAAAATTTCACTTAGGTGATTGTGTCTTATGGACTAATGGTAGTCCCTAGCTCAAGTGCATAGTCGGTGGTGGATAAGAAAATAAAGTACCAATCGAAGGTGCATTGACTCATTTCAATTTATCTATTTGTACATTATTTTAGATTGAGATTTCACATTCTTTTATACCTTGTAGTGTTGTTAGTGACTTACGTTTAGACACTAGTACAATCATAAACTCTATAGTTCATTCAAACTGCATGTGAAAGTCAACCTATTTGTCTATGACATATAAGGATTTTGAAGTTGTTGATGTTAAGGGTCGAGTTCTACTATGATTCCTTTTTATTAGATTTTTTTGGTTTGGGTTGAAATTAGGCACGATCTAGATGACTATGTATGATGTTATTTTAGAACTTAATAAGAAGGTTGTCTTAGGTTGAGCACATACAATAGGCATAACTTAGAGGTTTATTGTGATCACCAAGTATATGATATATTGAGTTTTTTTTATATTTACTACGTTCATCACATAATGAGTTTGATGTGGTTCTATAATTACCCGGTTTTTTTGCTGATGTTAGCAGTCTGCCATCCTAGAAATAGATAGAGTTACAGATTTTTCTTTCTAAGAATGTTAAACTTGTATCCTTACCATTAAGGCACATGTCTCCTAAGGAAAGACATGATTCAAGAAAGAAAATTAATGAGTTGTTAGAGAAATATTTTATCTAAAGAAGTATTTCTAAGTGGGAAGCATGAATCGTCTTTGCTACCAAGTCGTATGGTATTCTTAGACTCTATGTTGATTTTAGAGAGCTGAGCAAACAAATAAATAAGAGTTTTCCTATGTACATGATCTCCCTAATCAATTGGTTGGAACTAAAGTATCCTCTAAACTTGATTTAGCTACCAAATTCTATCAGTTGCATGTAGCCAAGGATGACATTCAAAAGATAGTTTTATGTACACTTATGGATAATATGAGTAGTTAGTTATTGCCTTTTGACCGACTCAATGTATCCTCCTAATCTATTTATCCAATGAAAATATTTAGGGTTTTCTTAAAAAAATTGTTATGTTATTTGTGGATGATATCCTTGTATACTTGAGAAGAAAGAAGGAACCTAGATTGCATTTGGAGGAGGTTACTAAGATACTCTATGCATATAAGCTTTAGGCTAAGTTTTTAAAGTTTCACTTTTGAAGAGAGGAGGAATGATTTAGGGGGCAAATCGCCTCACAAAGTGGCTTGGCAGCTGATTCTAGTAAGGTGGCAGCAATTCGTGTTTGGCATGTTCCAAATATTACCGTGGACGTGAGGAGTTCCCATTATTTAGTGGGCTACCATCAGAACTTCATTAAGAACACAATGAATATCTCTACCGCATTGGCCTATCTTACCTAGAAGTATTTATCTTTCTCATGGGATGAAAAGGATGAAGATTTTATTAGTTTAGGAGGAGTCATTGACTAGCGCATCAGTGTTGGTGTTACCAAATGGGACATAAACATTCACATTTTATATCACCACATGCAGTACGAGGTTACGCATGGTACTGATGCAATAAGAAAGGATAGTGAGCTGGGTTGTTGAATACCCGTAAGAAGAAATACTATACACGTGATTTTTAGTTGATGACTATTGTTTTTGAGCTTAAGTTACGAAGGCATAATTTTTTAGTGGAGCGTTTTGAGTTATTTACAAATTATAGGTCCTTAAACTATTTGCTCTTCCAGATGACATGACTTTAAGACAATGGAGATGGATGAAGTTCTTGACATTGCAACACCCACACCAACCCTAAAATAGGGTTGTGCTAAGGAATGTGGAGCTTTGTAGATTTGAGAAACTAATCACAAAGACTAAGATTCAAAAGAAATGAAAAGCAGAAACATATAAATCAAAACATTACGTATTATTTCAAGAGATAACATCTATTTCAAATAAAATGCTATGTCGCAAAAACCATATGCCTCATAAAGAAGTGCTCAGTTTCATAAAATATCAAAGTACAAATAAAAATCATCCCCCTCATTGTTAACAATACAACCAAAACCAATAGAATAAGATGTAAAACAAAAGAAGAATACATCAACAACTATATCAATACTCCAAAAATGATCCTCCGAGAAATCTAGACCAGACGACCTTAGCCTTACGAGCATAATAGGGAGAAAAAGGAAGATAAAGGAATGGATCAGATATAAAGTCTGTTAAATAAAATGATTGCTAACATGAATAATCAAGATAAAGGAAATAGACTTTATAACAGTTCTAGTGTCACAAGGAAATGTGTACGTGCACAACTTGTAATACTTTCAAATGAGATAGGCTTACTTGTCTGATTTAAGTTAAAATGTCTTTTTGATTGTTTACACGTGTTTATTATTCTAAAAGTTTGATTAGGATAAGAATTTTGATTTCTACCCATCGATTATGGTGGCATGCCACGTAAAACTTCCCATTGTGAACCTGTATCAACATGAACCACCATCCGTCGATCCACCTGCCAAAGGCACAAATTAGGTATAACAAGCCGAACTTCCTCGTGAAGGAAAGCCCGGATAGCTTTGAGAACAAGACGAATTAGAACACAAACAGAAGAACATTTCATTGCATATTACAACAATTCCATCAGAATACAAGAATGTAACAGAGTATGGATAGATAATACACATTTAATATACATCAGAGATTTAAATTACATTTAAATACATAGGAGCAGAAAAATAATACAAAACACAACTGAAAGAGATAAACGGATACAGAGCTTTCCGAATATCATTCCAGCTGTAAACCAGGATCCTATGAATATAAATCTGCAAAACCAAAACTACAAGCTGCCCGTGCGGAAAATAGGGGCACCCAGAGTTGAGGATAAAACAATAAATTCCAGGTCTGTCATGTGACTGGTGTGAGAACTAAAACAGTTATTTAAAACTTTACTTTAAAATTTGGTAAAATCAAGGGACCACGCCGTATAACACGGAACTGGTATTCTCCCAAGAATACCAGTGTATATAACAAAACAACGCAATGCTTTTTAAAAAAATGAAGCTATTATAAGACCTAGTTCCCATCACACAATGCAACGCAAGACGGAGGATAGGGTTTTCCCTTATAATAGCCAAACATGCTTGGTACGTTCAAAACAAATCAGTTGATACTATTATAAGTGCACAGTGTTTAAAACAACATCAAATATAAATGTATCAATCCTAGACGGCACGGGTACCATATATCATGTCGCCAATACTAGGCTCTACAATCAAAACCGAAATATCACGTATTGGAAGTTGGATTTCCATCTGTGAACCAAGGCAAGGGATCGTCCTTACCGCTTCAAGACGCTTTAGCCTGCCCCTCAGGATCAGAGCTCGAGTGACCCTTGGATCGTCAGGGCCGATCCACACAGAGTGGATTAAAATGCCTGAACACTGCGTTTCCCCGCCCTATGGGGCGTAAATCTGGTCTGTATAAAGACCATCCATCGGCTCCGTAGAGACCGAAATAACCGAGGCGCCTCGCTATCCATCATCCACATAAGTAAAACGTCAGGGCTTGCAAAACGCTGACACCACTCCTAGCTAGAAGGAAACGCATGCCCTCCCTGATGTCCTCTCCTATTTCTGGTTCACACCGGGGTGTGAGGCTCGCGAACTAACGCTACACAAAGCTATGCTATATTAAAGACGTGCTTTGATCATCAACCACAAGACTCTTCTTCTCAACAGAAGCCTTGATCATTTGCATCTCAGCATGCCACACTGGCAATTCACGCTATGCAACCGATGTATATCAATCACACAGAATGAATCCGATGTTAAACACACATCCATTTACAAGTTCGTTCTGGGTCTGAACGAAAATGGAGGAACCTTATTCCTCATCCCGTATGTCTAATACAGGAGAGAGGTCCTCGCATATCCAGTCGATCTCCAAGTATGTCTAGACAATCACCACTTATTACCTTGTATTGGGTGTACCGCCCAATCAAGACATCAGTAATCATCCAAACGATGTGAAGACCTCCTGTCTTCAACCACCATCTTCATCATGGACTCATCACCGATTCAGTTATTCAGAATGGGATAAAAACGGTCTTTTCGAATAACTCGCGTATATAATAAACAAGTGTTACAAAAACACAACATACGCCTCATTCCAATCCAGAATATTCTTTTATTCAAATATTCTTATACTTTGGGAAAGGTTCCCATTAATTTTATCAAAGATAAATTATTTAATTTATTCTTTGATCTTCCTCCGGATATCAATTCAAATCATTTTAAGGTTTTCCAAACTAGTCGGGATTAGTGAACCTTACCGAAGTAATCATTTGTTTAATTTCCCAATCTCAACCTATTCATCCCATGAAGCAAAACTGGTAATACCTCATATCTAACACCACAGTGTTATCGGTAAATTCAATTACCATTTCATGTTCAAATCTAATTAAATATTTAACTATCGCCTAGAGTAAAACTGGTGGTACTCCATTCTCGATCATTTCTCGAATTTGATAATTTTAGTTATCAAATTCACCCTTTCAATCTATTTAAAGATTCATTAAAACTCTAATTCAGTTTTAATTTCCAGAAATCATTAGTTAATGATTTTCTTCAAAGTTAAGAAATTAATCTTATCTTTAACTGGCTTAAAGAACTAATGTCATTTAAAACACAGCTCACGATAAACCCAAAATCTCATTCCATTAACAATGGAATTTTCATGGAAAACAGATCGATATATATAATCGATATAAACTTCCATATCCAACAAACAATATAAATGGAATAACGGCAAAGCCTTTTAAATTCCATATATATTAACAGTCTTCCTCTATAGAAGCTCACTTCGATTATTATCAAATCGGATTCCATTCCATTCCAATATAATATGTTAATTTGAAAACTTTACTTTGGAAAATCTCCTTTAAATCTTAACAAAAGATTTATAATACCAAAACACATTTCACTGTAAATTGGGTTAAAGAACGAATGTCGTTGAAAACACAGTTCACGATAAACCCAATTCACATTCCATTTTATTCCAATTATTAAATATAATTGGAAACTCCAACAATCTTAATTAAAAGATTTATTCTCTACACATGGGGTTCAAGAACAGTGTTACTGAAGACAACGTTCACGACAAACCCAAAATCCCATTTGATACTAAATACAAGTCTCTGAATAGAAAATATATCGGCTTATATTCAATATCAAATTCTCCAACCAACAAATATCGTATTGGAAATAACGATATAAATATATCTTTCAAATTTCCATAACAATATCTGTATAATCACGAAATCCAACATCAAAATATTCCGAAGACAATTTCGATTCAAATCCATTCCAATTTATATATTGAAAATTCTGGTTATTTTTAAAACCATTTCAAATCCAATTTATTTATTTAAAAATATTGGATTATAATTCTAGTTAATAACTTGTTCTTTTCTATAAAAATCTATTTTTATCTTTTCAAATATGGAATTTTTCATCCCAATTCTTTCCAAATCATTTCTTATGACTTTACACTAATTATTAATATTTTTAATAATTTTATCAAGGCTTGTATAGTCGATTTCCATAAACGGCCATCGAAATGCACTTACAAGGACCTTTTCCAAATTTGATTGGACATAATTCCAAATCCAACCATTAGATTTCAAATCTCTAATATTCGTTAGAAAGTCTTTTCGATACGAACCCAACGGTTCTGGTTTTAGGAGAATTCGACAGTCGGATCTCACGTAATGTTCGTTTAAAGCCAATGGTCAAAATTCGCGAACTACCGCGGTGCGGCGCGTTCTATTCAGGCCATTATATTATATAAATAATATATATTTCGTCGATTTCCATTTAAAACGTATTTTATAAATCGTTTTAAATTCATTTTCAAAACGATTTCAACTTCATATTCAATTTCAAATCAAAATTGAATATTCCATATCATTAATTTATAAATGATTATATTTTCAAAACATTAGATTTTGAAATCAGTTCCTTTTCAATATTCATTATAAAAATGAATAAAATCGATTTAATATCATTCACGTCAAAATCACGTTAAATTAATCAACACGGCTTTATATCACTAAATATATCACCCAAATCGGACATCAAAATCATATTTTTATCTTTGACTGAATATTATTTTAAAATATTAGTTATTTTAAAATAATCGTTATTTCAAAATATTCATTCTTTCTGAACTGGAATCAGACACAGTCAATTACCATATAATGTTATTTATATGGATTTCATACACACGTGTACACAACAATAATCAAACACTGTCAACCATCATCCAGAGTGCATTACACAACAACATAAGCATTAAATATAAATAATCAACGCTTACAACAGCTTGTCAACCAACCGATCGACATACAATAAAATGTTGGGATTAGTGTATATCTAATATCTTCCCAATACCCGTGTGGGGTTTTCAAACAACAAACACAGATTTTATTTGTGTAGTTGGGCGATATGTAAAATTTATTGCCCCAATTAATACCAGTCAAACGGGTGTACATAAACAAATCGTTCGATTTGCAAATGAATATTTATTTTATTCATACACACGTTAAAAATTATATTTTTAACGACAAAATATTTTATTTCAACCCGTGAATATTTACGTTCCATTACTCATCACAATCAATTCAAACAAAAAATCAACCAAACCAAACAAGTCGTCCATGTTCTGTGGACGATGGGGATCAGTTCATGTATGCAGTTATAAAATAAATAACTGTATAAATAAATTCAGTGAGAGAGTTCTCACATTGGGGTTCCACTCCATCATTCTTTATTTTTGAACGGTTCGGGTTTTGTTCTGATTTTAGTTTGTTCCATCGCGCTTCTTTTCACGCTGTTCATATATATAAAAATCAAATTTTTATCCCTCTACATAAATAAAAATTATTATTATACCGCTACCTTTAAAATAAAAATCACATTTTTATTTCACCACTACATGGGTAAAAATCACATTTTTATTTCACCGCTACATGGATAAAAATCACATTTCTATTTCACCGCTACATGGATAAAAATCACATTTTTATTTCACCGCTACATGGGTAAAAATCACATTTTTATCTCTTCATTATATTTTTAAAAATCTAAGCTTTATCATCTAAAAATTATATTTTTACTTAACTAAAAATCGTATCTTTTCACGTTAAATCTAATCATTATATATATATATATAATCTAATCTTATCATAATTAAAAATCTCAACTTTATTCATATAAAAATCTCATCTTTGTTCATATAAAAATCTCATCTTTGTTCATATAAAAATCGAAAATAAATCCAAGGTGAATTTATATTAAAATCTGAAAATAAACCCATGTTGTTTATTTTCAGAAATCACATTTCTATTCATGAAATTGATTTACCTACTTTATATAAAAAAACTGAAATAATTAATAAAAAAGGTAAACACTCACTGTCTTTATTTGGAGGTGGATGTCGGGGGTATTCAGGCGGGGGGGGGGGGGGAGGCGTCTACGCGTCAGAGGATGGAGGTGGGGCACAAACGTTTCACGATGGCGGGTTGGAGGGGCTTGGGACACGGGTCTCGATTTAGACAGAGGTGGAGAGGAGAGAGGCGCGAGAGGGGAAGAGGAAGTGGAGGTATAGGCGGCAGTGGCGCTGCCGTCAGAGGAGGTGCATCGGTGATTTTAGGGGGGCGCGATGGCTACGATGGGCGACAGGTCTTGGAAGAGAAAAACCGAGGCTCGGTTTTATTTTGACCGGGTTTGAGGAATGCTAGGGTTTGACCCCTTTAAATAAATATATATAATAGATTATTATTTTATTTAAACTTACTTGTTTATCATTACGACCTTCAAATCAAACCCAACGACTGTCGCCCCTAGCTAATTACCCTCATTTCGAACACAATAGGATATGTTTCGCCAATTCGGCTGTTACGATCAGTTTTTCTCAAATTTAAAATATAAATCAATATATTTTAAATTCAAACGCACATTTCAATTTGTCGGGGCCACATACTGACTCTAAAAATTCCAAAAAAAATATTTTGGCTTCGTATTGACAATGTGGTCCTAACAAAACTAATTTCGTCAATTTGAAGACCGTTTGAAAAATGACCATTTTCTGCTCGATCCAAATTGACTGAGACTGTCAAAACATGTTTTCTTTTGCCACGCTCACATATTGATCCCAAAAATTATGAATTTTGTAATCTAACAAAAATCAGGTATCCCGGATCCAACAAAAGTGGTTTCGTCAAAAACCTAGGTCGCTTGCAAAATGACTATTTTTAAGGGTTATATTTCCATAGCGACTATTCTTAATTTTCAACTGGGCATAACTTTTTATTCCCGCTATGAAATTTCAATTTTTCGGATTCGTTGGAAAGATATTTTCAAACAAATTCAAATGTTTTTCGTTTCACTAAAATCCGATTTATTTTGAATCATGTACATTCATTTGAAATTTGAAATCGAGTTTTCAAACTACCGCGCCATTTCCAATTCCTTTTATAATTAAAAAATATACTTATATTCTAACTTCGATTTAAATAAATTTATACGTTCTAATTCTATTCAAAATAAATTTCTAGTCATTATTATTTAAAGTAAATCATTTTAAATATTCAAAATTCATTAAAATTGCCAAAATAAAAATTTTAATTGGTTTTGATTTTCCGGGTTGTTACAATCTCCCCCACTTAAATTCTTTTCGTCCTCGAAAAGAAACGGAGTTGAAAGTTGTTTTACAAACCAACTCAACTTTCATTCTAGTGTTGATTCTTAACCTTTTAAGTTACTAAATTTCTAATTTTTCAAGTTTTCGAAAAATTTCTCCATAACCTCCTTTGTACGAGGAGCACCGGAAAAATCCCCAAACCACCACATAGGCCTTCTCATCTCAAAAAGAAAAAGAAAAAGCCAAGAGGCTAGCCAATCGGCTCATAAAATCATCATCACCCAAGAAATTAGTAAATATGTACCTATTTGTCGGGCATACAATTTTATTCCTCTTCTCTAGCCTCCTTGCTATGACTTGTTCACACATATATATATGTACATGCATGCATTTTTTTTTCAAACAATTTGCAATTCAGTTCAAATTTGACTAAATTTAACTTTCATTCACATGTTGGTTTAACAATTCGATTAGTCCAACTAATAATCAAACAACACAACCAGAAATCAATTAGTTGGTTAACATTTCAAACACATAACTTTAATACATAGTCAAAAATCATATTTTTGATGCCAACTCACAATAATAAACCTTATCTAGTTTTGGTTCTCACACCAGTCAATTGGAAATATATAGACATCCCACTTTCGAAACTCGAATACAAATGCTGATGACGCCGCAGCATCATCAGAATCATCTTCGGGCGACAAGAGTGTGATTCTATATCTATTCAACATATTAAAACTTCGAATGCACGTGGATCAGACGTATATGCAAAAAAATTATATATTGGATTGTCCAAATTCAATACAATTAACTATTCAAATACGTTGAATAAGGTTTAAATTTTCAAAACAATATTTGTTTTCATTTTAAAAATATACTCTTCTGACTCATCCTTGGATACTATTGATCCCATCTCAAAAGAGTCATTCTTATTGGATATTTCTAATCCAATCTCTGATGAATTCTTTCGCTTGGTTCTAATGTGCCTTGTTCTCGAGCTCTGTAAACCAAAGCTCTGATACCACCTATAACGACCCGAACTTCCTCGTGAAGGAAAGCCTTGATTGCTTTGAGAACAAGACTAATCATAACACAAACAGAAGAACATTTCATTGCTTATTACAACAATTCCACCAGAATACAAGAATATAATAGAGTATGGATAAATAATACACATTTAATATACATCAGAGATTTAAATTTCATTTAAATACATAGCAGCGGAAAAATAAAACAAAAAACAACTGAAAGAGATAAACGGATATAGAGCTTTCCGAATATCATTCTAGTTGTAAACCAGGATCCTGTGAATATAAATCTGCAAAACCAAAACTACTAGCTGCCCGTGCGGAAAATAGGGGCACCCAGAGTTTAGGTTAAAACAATAAACTCCAGGTCAGTCATGTGACTGGTGTGAGAACTAAAACAGTTATTTAAAACTTTACTTTAAAATTTGGTAAAATCAAGGGACCATGCCATATAACATGGAACGGGGTTCCTCCTAAGAAAACCAGTGCATATAACAAAACAGCGCAATGCTTTTTGGAAAAATGAAGCTATAATAAGACCCAGGTCTCATCACACAATGCAACACAAGACAGAGGACAAAGTTTTCCCTTATAATAGCCAAACATGCTTGGTACGTTCAAAACAAATCATTTGATACTATTATAAGTGCATAGTGTTTAAAACAACTTCAAATAAATGTTTCAATCCTAGACGGCATGGGTACCATATATCATATTGCCAATACTAGGCTCTACAATCAAAACCGAAATATCACGTATTGGAAGTTGGATTTCCATCTGTGAACCAAGGCAAGGGATCGTCCTTACCGCTTCGAGACGCTCTAGCCCGCCCCTCAGGATTAGAGCTCAAGTGACCCATGGATCGTCAGGGTCGGTCCACACGGAGTGGATTAAAATGCCTGAACACTGTGTTTCCCCGCCCTGTGGGGCGTAAATCTGGTCTGTATAAATACCATCCATCGGCTCTGCAGAGACCGAAATAACCGAGGCGGCTCGCTATCCATCATCCACATAAGTAAAACGTCAGGGCTTGCAAAACGCTGACACCGCTCCTAGCTAAAAGGAAACGCATGCCCTCCCTGATGTCCTCTCCCGTTTGTGGTTCACACCGGGATGTGAGGCTCGCGAACTAACGCTACACAAAGCTATGCTATATTAAAGCCGTGCTTTGATCATCAACCACATGACTCTTCTTTTCAACAAAAGCCTTGATCATTTGCATCTCAGCATGCCACACTGGCAATTCACGCTATGCAACCGATGTCTATCAATCACACAGAATGAAATCCAATGTCAGACACACATCCATTTACAAGTTCGTTCTGGGTCTGAACGAATCCGGAGGCACCTTATTCCTCGTCCCGTATGTCCAATACAAGAGAGAGGTCCATGCATATCCGGTCGATCTCCAAGTACGTCTGGACGATTACCACTTATTACCTTGTCTTGGGTGTACCGCCCAATCAAGACATCAGTAATCATCCAAAAGATGTGAAGACCTCCGGTGTTCAACCACCGTCTTCATCGTCGACTCATCGCCGATTTAGTTATTCAGAATGGGATAAACCCGGTCTTTCTGAATAACTCGCGTATATAATAAACAAGTGTTACAAAAACACAACATACGCCTCATTCCAGTCCAGAATATTCTTTTATTCAAATATTCTTATACTTTGGGAAAGGTTCCCATTAATTTTATCAAGATAAATTCTTTAAATTTATTCTTTAATCTTCCCCTGGATATCAATTCAAACCATTTTAAAGATTTCCAAACTAGTTGGGATTAGCGAACCTTACCGAAGTAATCATTTTTTTAATTTTCCAATCCCAACATATTCATCCCATGAAGCAAAACTAGTAATACTTCATATCTAACACCACAGTGTTATCGGTAAATTCAATTACCATTTCACGTTCAAATCTAATTAAAGATTTAACTATCGCCTGGAGTAAAAGTGGTGGTACTCCATTCTCGATCATTTCTCGAATTTGATAATTTTAGTTATCAAATTCACCATTTCAATCTATTTAAAGATTCATTAAAACTCTAATTCAGTTTTAATTTCCAGAAATCATTAGTTAATGATTTTCTTCAAAGTTAAGAAATTAATCTTATCTTTAACTGGGTTAAAGAACTAATGTTATTTAAAACACAGCTCATGATAAACCCAAAATCTCATTCCATTAACAATGGAATTTTCATGGAAAACAGATCGATATATATAATCGATATAAACTTCCATATCCAACCGATAATATAAATGGAATAACGGCAAAGCCTTTTAAATTCTATATATATTAATAGCCTTCCTCTATAGAAGCTCACTTCGATTATTATAAAATCGAATTCCATTCCATTCCAATATAATATGTTAAATTGGAAAACTTTACTTTGGAAAATCTCCTTTAAATCTTAACAGAAGGTTTATAAATTTCAAATCACATTTCACTATAAATCGGGATAAAGAACGAATGTCGTTAAAAACACAGTTCATGATGAACCCAATTCACATTCCATTTTATTCCAATTATTAAATATAATCGGGAACTCTAACAATCTTAATTAAAAGATTTATTCTCTTCACATGGGGTTCAAGAACAGTGTTACTGAAGACACCGTTCACGACAAACCCAAAATCCCATTGTATATTAAATACAAGTCTCTGAATAGAAAATATATCGGCTTATATTCAATATAGAATTCTCCAACCAACAAATATCGTATTGGAAATAACGATATAAATATATCTTTCAAATTTCCATAACAATATCTATATAATCACGAAATCCAAGATCGAAATATTCCGAAGACAATTTCAATTCAAATCCATTCCAATTTATATATTGGAAATTCTGGTTATTTTTAAAACTATTTCAAATCCAATTTATTTATTTAAAAATATTGGATTATAATTCTAGTTAATAACTAGTTCATTTCTATAAAAATCTATTTTTATCTTTTCAAATATGGAATTTTCCCTCCCAATTCTTTCCAAATCATTTCTTATGATTTTACACTAATTATTGATATTTTTAATAATTTTATCAAGGCCCATACAGTCGATTTCCATAAATGGCCATCATACTGCACTTACGGCGACCTTCTCCAAATTTGATTTAGACATAATTCCAAATCCAACCATTAGATTTCAAATCTCTAATATTTGTTAGATAGCACTTTCTTGATACAAACCCAACGGTTCCGGTTTTAGGAGAATCCGACGGTCGGATCTTCCGTAATGTCCGTTCGAAATCAATGGTCGAAATTCGCGAACTACCGCGGCGCGGCGCATTCTATTCAGGCCATTATATTATATAAATAATATATATATAATATATTTCATCGATCTCCATTTAATATTTATGTTATAAATCATTTTAAATTTGTTTTCAAAACGATTTCAACTTCATATTCAATTTCAAATCAAAATTGAATATTCTATATCATTAATTTATAAATGATTATATTTTCAAAACATTAGATTTTGAAATCAGTTCCTTTTCAATATTCATTATAAAAATGAATAAAATCGATATAAATATCGTTTACGTCAAAATGGCGTCAAATTAATCAATATGGCTTTATATAACTAAATATATCGCATCCATCCCAAATCGGACATCAAAATCATATTTTGATCTTTGAATGAATATTATTTTAAAATATTAGTTATTTTAAAATAATCGTTATTTCAAAATATTCATTCTTTCTGAACAGGAATCAGACACAGTCAATTACCATATAATGTTATTTATATGGATTTCATACACACGTGTACACAACAATAATCAGACACTGTCAACCATCATCCAGAGTGCATTACACAACTACATAAGCATTAAATATAAATAATCAACGCTTACAATAGCTTGTCAACCAACCGATCGACATACAACTAAATATTGGGATTAGTGTATATCTAATATCATCCTAATACCCGTGTGGGGTTTTCAAACAACAAACACAGATTTTATTTGTGCAGTTGGGCGATATGTAAAATTTATCGTCCCAATCAATATCAGTCAAACGGGTGTACATAAACAAATCGTTCGATTTGCAAATAAATATTTATTTTATTCATATACACGTTAAAAATTATATTTCTAACGACAAAATATTTTATTTCAACCCAAGAATATTTACATTCCATTACACATCACAATCAATTCAAACAAACAAATCAACCAAACAAAACAAGCTGTCCATGGTATGTGGACAACGGGAGCAGTTCATATATGCAGTTATAAAATAAATAACTGTATAAATAAATTCAATGAGAGAGTTCTCACCTTGGGGTTCCACTCCATCATTCTTTATTTCTGAATGGTTCAGATTTTGTTTTGATTTCAGTCTGTTCCATTGCACACCGTTTCACACTGTTCATATATATAAAAATCAAATTTTTATCTCTCTACATAAATAAATTTTATATTTTTAAACCGCTATCTTTAAAATAAAATTCACATTTTTATTTCACCACTACATGGATAAAAATCACATTTTTATTTCACCGCTACATGGATAAAAATCACATTTTTATTTCATCGCTACATGGATAAAAATCACATTTTTATCACTTCGATATATTTTTAAAAATCTAAGATTTATCATCTAAAAATTATATTTTTACTTAACTAAAAATCATATCTTTTCACATTTAAAAAGCTAATCATTATATATATATATATATATATCTAATGTTGTCATACTTAAAAATCTCAACTTTATTCATATAAAAGTCTCATCTTTGTTCATATAAAAATCTCATCTTTGTTCATATAAAAATCGAAAATAAATCCAAGTGAATTTATATTAAAATCTGAAAATAAACCCATGTTGTTTATTTTCAGAAATCACATTTCTATTCATGAAATTGATTTACCTACTTTATATAAAAAATCTGAAATTATTAATAAAAAAAGGTAAACGCTCACTGTTTTTATTCGGAGGTGGATGTCGGCGGTCTTCAGGCAGGGGGGTGGCGTCTGCGCGTCGGAGGGTGGCGGTGGACCACAAACGGTTCACGATGGCGGGTTGGAGGGGTTTGGGGTACAGGTCTCGATTTGGACGGAGGTGGAGAGGAGAGAGGCGCGAGAGGGGAAGAGGAAGGGGAGGTATAGGCGGTAGTGACGCTACCGCCGGAGAAGGCACATCAGAGATTTTAGGAGGGGCGCGATGGCTACGAACGGTGACAGGTCTTAGAAGAGAAAAAGGGGGCTCGGTTTTATTTTGAACGGGTTTGAGGAATTCTAGGGTTTGACCCCTTTAAATGAATATATATAATAGATTATATTATTATTTTATTCAAACTTACTTGTTTACCATTACGACCTTCAAATCAAACCCAACGACTGTCGCCCCCAGCTAATTACCCCCATTCCCAACACAATGGGGTATGTTTTGTAACCCAATTCGGCTGTAACGATCAGTTTTTCTCAAATTTAAAATATAAATCATTATATTTTAAATTCAAACGCACATTTCAATTTAACGGGGCCACATACTGACTCAGAAAATTACAAAAAAATTATTTATAGCTTCATATTGACGATACGGTCTTAACAAAACTAATTTCGTCAAATTTGAAGACCGTTTGAAAAATGGCCATTTTCTGCTAGATCCAAATTGACTGAAACTGTCAAAACACGTTTTCTTTCGCCACGCTCATATATTGATCACAAAAATTATGAATTTTGGAATCTAGCAATAATTCGACATCCCGGATCCAATAAGGTGGTTTCGGCGAAAACGGAGGTCGTTTGCAAAATGGCTATTTTTATGGGCTATATTTCCATAGCGACTATTCTGAATTTTCAACTGACATAACTTTTTCTTCCCGCTATGAAATTTCAATTTTTCGGATTCGTTGGAAAGGTATTTTCAAATAGATTCAAATATTTTTTGTTTCACTAAAATCCAGTTTATTTTGAATCCTATACATTCATTTGAAATTTGAAATCGAATTTTCAAACTACCGCGTCATTTTTAATTCCTTTAATGATTAGAATAAATATTTATATTCTAATTTCGATTTAAATAAATTTATACATTCTAATTCTATTCAAAATAAATTTCTAGTCGTTATTATTTAAAAATAAATCGTTTTAAATATTCAAAATTCATTAAAATTGTCAAAATAAAATTTTTAAATTGGTTCTGATTTTCCGGGTTGTTACATTAGGCATAGAGGCAGTAGTCCTTAATTGGTTCTGTAAGCACGACGATCATCGAGTGCCCTAGCCAGCTCCCCAATTATCTGACCACTTAAATACTACAATTTAGCATAAGAATGCCAGATCTCAATCCCAGATCTTAGACCATCAACCCTTGACTTGAAAGGAAATGTTGTTGGTACAGGTCCTAACAACCAATTTCTAATTGTGCTTCAACTATATATTTAGTCCCAGACCTAAGTTTTAAATGTTTACCTAATCCCTGATTTGGGTTTCATTTATTAACTTAATCGAAGATCTAAGTTTCTTTTCTTGGCCTGATACCAGATCTAATCCCAATCTATTGACTCGGTCCCTGACCTGAGCTAATGATATTCTATGTTTGTCATAATAGCTATCATTCTTTTCTTTTATTATGATTGTCTAACATATCAACACAGTTATCATAATAATCTGCTTATTTTCTAACTATTATCAGACTACAACACCTATCATAATTGTACAGTAGTTTCCTACAAATTTTCTTAATTCAGTCTAATTTCTTTTTGTTACGGATCTACATTTTTTACACATGTTTACAGTTTAGCTAAGATTTATTTTAAGTTTCAAAATACGAAAAACTCTCTGTCTTAAAACTTTATAAATTAGGTCTCTTTTTTCGAAAGCCATCAAAAAATAAATGTAAAAATTTACCAAACTTCAAAACTTAATTCAGTATTGATCATCCTCATAGTTATGTAAGAAAAATACAAAAATAATTATTCAAAAAAACAAAATAAACCAAAAAATTCACATTTCAGCGAAATCCTGCAAATTTTCGAAAAATTGCAGATATTGACGCAATTATATCAAAATGTTGCATATTTTTAGGAAATTTTTGTTGATTGCTTCAGACCTTTAAATTCAAAACGTATTCAAACATCATATTATTTCCGAAAAATCACTAAAAAAATAATAAATATTGCATACAAATGAAAAATATACCACTTCCACTAAAATTGCATAAATAGCAATAACTATATAGAAAAATTACAGATATATCTACAATTTTGAGATACATAGAGACATGCACTACAAGAAAATATTGATTTTGCAGCGGCAAAATCCGCTGGTAATCCGTCGCTATTTCTGGTTATGCGAGAGATTTCCGTCGGATATACGTAGTCGGCAAATTTCAAGCCAGCAATCGAATGTCAATTTTGCGATGGAAATTAGCTAGAGTTCTCCGAACTTTTTTCGTCATTACTCTAATTATAAATTTTAAATTCTAATTAATTTACCGACAAACAAAATTTTTCTAAGAATTTGTTATTTATACAACAACATTGGTAAACTCTTGCTAGTTAGCAAGGAATTAGCAACAAAATATACTTTTGGTCAAAACAATTTTTGCAGGTAATATGTCAGTAAACCCATTTAGCAAAGGATTAGCGACAAATTTTAGTTTTTGGTCAAAACATTTTCTATAGGTAATATGTCGGTAAACCCTTACAATTTTATCCTGAATATTGTCATAAAATCAATGAAATAACCAAAATTCATCGACTAAAATACATAAAATGCATTGATTGAAACAATAACATTTTGTATACAATATCATGTTCATTTCACACATAATATTTAAATAATGATCCCACAATGCTCACACTATCATATCCATTTCACTTGGAACTCCGTTTCACATCGAACAAGGAAAATAATACTTTTAACTTAAGACTGTGAACATTACACTCAACAAAATATGAAAGTTAGTATGCAAGCTCCCTAGATAGAATTTATTCAGCAACATGGACTTTTTGGGTAGCTGGAAGCTTTATTTCCACAAGCTTCCTGGGTAAGGTCTTCATTTTCATTTCATCATTATCCTAGTAATAAAAAAAGCTTTACAGTTAATAAAATCCACAACCTCCGAACATAAGTAATTATTAATCTAATACTAAATCAATCCCAAAACCATGGAATGTCAATTAACAAATATAAATGATTTCATGCACGGGTGATAATGAAGTATTTGTAGCTGAGTGAATTCTGTTGGGTTTTGATCCTCACACATTGAATAAATGAACACCTTTGGCTTAATTATAATCTGGACATTCAAATAATGTTTTAGTTAGACAAGGTGTAGCAAGCCTAACAATTCATCTAACAGTTGCAACTATTGCACAATGCATATATCCAAGAAATAGATCATTCACACTACCTTCACTGAAATCTACATGCTGAAAGGGCACAACTAATCTAGTTATTGCTGTCAACGAATGGTGGGATCACTTCATAATTCTCCAAATGCAAGAGTGCATTTCCGAAATTTTGGATAGAACATGGATTACAAGTAGTAAACAGAAATTACTATAATAATCAATGAGATGGCAGTTATCAATGCTTATAAAAAAAATATAAGAGATGCTAAACCGTTTGAGTCAGTTTACCAATCACATAAAGTAACATTAGCTCCACTGTTATTCCAACAAAAATCCATAAATAAATAAACTGCATACGCACCACATGGATTTGAAATTAATCAGACGGAAGGCCATCCCAAGCATATAGGAAACAAAAAAATTACCTCAGTAAACATTTGACAAATGGTAAAAAAACAAAATAAAAATAAAAATGCAGAAGAATTATATTACCAGTTTGACAGTTTTGATGGTTCTAAAATTGAACGCATGACATTGACAAACCATATGTTTTGTCTTTAAAAGGTTTTGAAGCTTGGTAGTTGGACCCGTGGATTTCGTTATAGATCTGAAAACCCTACCAGGAGCAAGCTATAAATCAGTCAACATCGAAAGCCATGAAATACATGGACCGAGATGGCTAGTTAGGCCAAGCGATCTAGCACGGTGATCACTAAGGAGAAGAAGAGAATCCATTTTGAAGATAAGTGGATTTGGTGCAAACTGAAAGAACTTGTAATTACCCGGATTTTTCGCTATTAATTTTGAAACATTTAAATTGGTTTTAAATGTTGCATTGGTAATATATAAGGATTTTATTTATTTATTATATATATATACATTCTTTTACAATCAGAATAATACATCTACGACTAAATATAAGTACAAGCATAATGCATTGTTGATGAGTTGTCAAAAATGTAACCTAATGTTCATAAAATAAATAGCGTAGGTTAATTTATAATATGTAGGGTACGACATACCATATCTATAGCCATTAAGATGGCTGCATAAAATTTGTGAACAAATCATAATCAAACCAAATATATATTATTGGTTAGCATAACGTCACAACATAACATGAAGTTTAAATTGGCCCGCATAAGATGCGCTACCAACGCTGCTTCCATTTGTTTCCAAGAGTCTTTACAATCTGATCACTATTTATCGATCAGTATGTTGGATGCCTGCTCACATCTATTTCAAGCCAGGATACGGAAGTTACATCAATGTACAGATTTTTGGTACTAAGGCTAATAAAAAAAAAAGAAAAAAAAAGAAATATATTCTATAAAAGTAAACTATATATTCTTATAATGGTATGACAAATGCATTTAATACCTAGTTGACATGTTTGCAGGTTCAAGGAGCACATTTTATATGTTGAATGACGTGCATATATGTAGAATCCTGAAACTTGGCTTTTCCGGAGAGAATGTCATGTAGTGTCATTGCATAAAAGAAGAAAATTGAAAGAAAACACATCCAGTAAGCCAATGGTTTAAAACGCCATACATAATCAAAACATATACGGTTGTTTCCAGAGCTGCACATGCCTACCACCTCTAACTTCATTACCCATCCATCAATGCGCACACATGCATACTTTTTCTCTCAAATCTTATACAGACCTATCTCACAAAAGTCAAGCTCCTACCCTACACATTTCTTTTTGCATTAATCTCACATGCAAATGCCTCGGAAAGGCCATCTTATTAGTTCAGATCCGCACATGGGAATTTAATGAATGCAGCAGTCCTAAGCCTATGCACATGCCTTAGTTTAGAAAAACATTACACCTTGCGCTGAAAGTTTCAGAAGCGTTCTCTTCGAACCTTTTGGGTTGCCGTGCATACCAAGCTTTACCTACACCGTGCGTCTCAAGCCATTTCAGTTCCGTGCTCCACACGCTCCTTCCTATTTAAATACCGTATATATATTTCTTTTCTCAAACAGAATACACTTCTGCCAATAAAGAATCTCGATCAAATAAAAAAAGAATCGTTCAAATGAAGCATCGGCTCACGGTGTCCCTATGCGCCAAGTATTGAAGGGCTCCATCGCTCTTGCTGTCGTTCGTTTCTTTCACCGTGACTGGGCTTCGATCTGACATCCGGTGATGCGATAGGGTGGGGTGTTGGGAGGAGTCGGAGGGGTCATCGCAGGAGGAGTACTCGCCGGAGCTCCGGTTGGCAAAATGGTGGTAGCCGATGGGTTTAAAGTAAAGCGTGTGTGAGGAACTGAGTTCAAAAACAGTATCGCAAATGGTAAACAGGAGGATATAATGGTTAATTGTAAAAGAAGTGATTAAAGTTAAAGTTGATTATATAATCATAGGCTTGGGGTTCAGTTTGTGACTTAATGATGTGGCTGAGTTCATTGATATGGCATGGAGATGGGAAGCTCGTGGACTGAGGGGTTGCTCAGGTAGTCAGGCGGAGCCGTAGGGGGAGAGGGATGTGCCTCTGGTAAACTGAGTATGGACGACAGGCAGTGTCTATTCGAAAGGAAAGCACTTACAAAGGAGAGGAGTAGATGGTAATATCAGTATGGAAGCAGGAGACAGGGATGGTGCAGCGAGGTAGATCGGATTTCGATCAAATTTACAGGCGGTGGCGAGGGATTGAACAGGGGCAGTTTTGTGTTGTTAACATTAGAGATGGGTTCATTTCCTTTTTGGACGGTGGTCACGTGAGAAGTTTAAGGCCAGGTGGTATTTACAGTACGAACAAGAGGGAAGGAAGGAATCAGGTTATTTGGATTTATATCAGCAAGGATTTAAAGAAAATGTGATTTACAAAAGGCCTAACATACACTAATTAAGGTGACTAAGTATAATAGGTGAATTTATAATTTGAACCAATTTTATTTAATTATAACTTGGAAACAAAATTATTATTATATCAGTCATTCGTGAACAGAAGTGAATGCGACCGGATCCGTTGGGACCGCAACAAGAAGATCTACTGATGCGGCTAGGAATTGCGCTACTAGAAATTCACGGAAAAATCAAACGATGTTTTATTTTAAACAAAACAAAAGCAGAACCATCAACTGCAAAACATTGTGAGTAAACTCACTAACTCTGCCTTGTTTATATTTTTATATAAACGAGTTTTAAATTATTTATAACAATTTTATACTATGTGATGGTTGTTTGGTTGATAAAATTGGTTGAATGGTTGACATAGTTTATCATTGATCGTTTATTACTATGACTTTTCATACTGATGTGAAATAAATACTATTGATGTTGATTAACATTTGTGGATGCAGGAAAACAGGTTGGAGGGATCCAACTGGATTTCTCAACATTTATATTATTGTTTGTTATTTACTGTGATATATACTATGATTGATTATACTAGTTGAATTACCTTGGCCCTAGGATTTTGGTATTTAAATAACATAACATATTTTCGAATTATAAATGGAATTTGAGATGTAGAAAAAGAAAATTTATTTCAAAAATAGAATTGGAATTTCAAACCGATTTGAAATGGAAACCCGTTTTTATGGAATAGACGAGTAGCTAAATATATAGACGACAATTGTAAATGAATTGAAATAATTATCGTTGGATATTTGGGAATTGTTTAAAAAGGGAAAAATGGAAATTTTTCCGATGTTCTGAATGTGAGTGGATTTAAATAAATTCATAAGGATTAAAAATGGAAATTTGCTGTGGTATTCAGGACTTTTAGAAGTAAAAACGATATAAGGTGTGTAAGTAGATTTTAAATGAAATATATATTTTAACAAATAAACTAAGAAAATTAATTTATAAGCAATGCTTATAAATTTAGGAAAAAAAACTATTTATCATTGGAAAAATGGAACTACAAATTCCTGTTTGAACTTATATAGTGGGAATGGTTATCGGAACCGACATGTGTAATTGAATTTTAACTTAGCAAATTATAAAGGATGTTATAAACGAGAATTTAAATGATTGGGATAAAAAAATGAGATTCGTATGAAAACTTCTGAATCGCAGTTATAAATAAAATTTGAGTTTAATATATTATTTATAAGTACGAAATCAAACTAGCTTGATTGTATATAAAAGGAATACATTCACGATTAAAGCGAATAATAGTTTAAAACAAATAATTTGCAAATAAAATATCTATAAAGGAAATTTAGATTTGAAATATAACGTGGATGAGAAAGGGAAATGGATAATTGTTTTTAAAGAAACGATGAGTTTTATCCCAAAATTTGGAATATAAATAACATTTTGTAGGCTAGGAGGGTTATAAAGGGATTTGGTAGTGATTTGGAAAGGGTAAATTCAAAAGTGAATTTGGAATTTGAATTAACCTGAAATGGTAGATAAATTCCAAAGTTCAGAATATAATTTATTCGAGAGAGAGTTATTTATTGGAATTCGATTATATCGAATTTAAGGAAGTAGTTATTCTTACTTTTCCATTTTGAATCAAATTATTTATTTATTTATTTACTTATTATTTGAATTAATAAGCACAAGTTATATTTTTATATACCAATTAGTTGGGAACAACGATTATAACACTACCGTTATAAATCTAAATAGCAATTATAATGCTATAGTTATCATAAATGTTTATAAATCTAAACAGCGATTTTTGCGTTGTCATTATAATAAATCTTTCGTAAATCTAAACAGCGATTTTAACGTTGCCGTTATAATAAATGTCTTATAAATCAAATATTTGGAAACAATGATTATAACGTTGCCGTTATAATCAATGTTTTTCCGTAAAGGAAGTGGATTCTTAGATTGAATCCGAGAGTCGTGTAAGTGATGTTTTGTTTGAAGTTTTGAGCTTTGACTGTTTCAAAGTAGAGGATGTTGTTCAATTAAGGTATGAGAGGTAATTATACCCCAACTCGATTGACTTCATAATTAACTAAGGAATGGTTAAGGTTCGGTAGTGAATATTAGTTAGGGTTCCGATTAGTAAATGAATAATTAATGAATTGAGTTATAGCAACGATATTTACTATGTAACATGAGTTTAACTAAATGAAAAGGTCTTAGAAACATTTTCCAAAGTAAATCAGAGGTGGTTTCTAAGTATAGAAAATGAAATGATTTGGGATAACTAGAAGTAAGGAATGATAATTGGAAATGTTTTTCCAATGTTAATAAAGTATATTTTCTAAAATATAGAAATAAGAATATATGAATATATAGAAATGTTTTCAAATTGGAATAAGGAGATATTTTCTCGAATAACGAAATGATGATGTTGGAAATGTCTTCCAAGAATCGAGATTGAGATTTGAAAGGATATGGAAGATTGAAAATGGATTTTAGAATTGATTATATAATAAAGAACTAATATAAAAAGGGGCCAGTGTTGTCTGATGTTTGATCGGTAGAATTTCCAATTGGAAATAGGATCGTTGATTGTATGGATATTTTTTGATAGTTAAATCATCGGCTATCAAAATTTATATTTACTTTATACCTCCGTGGTCAATATGGAGAGACTGGGATCATATTTAATATCTAAAATCCACTCCGTATTGGCATAAGCGTTACAAATCAACTTATGCTAAAGATGATTGAAGACGGATTAAAATGCAAGGGCTGCTCTGTTAATCCTAGGTAGCAGTTGCCTAAGATGGATTGATGGAATAGTGCCTTCGGTTTGTCCAGTCCCAAGACAACGTATATGAACGGATCTAACAATGTGGAATTCAAAATAAATGGTGGCAAGATGTTCCTGAAAGATAATCGTGACCTCAAGCCTTATCACCCGGGAAGTTACAAAAATCGGGCAGGCAGCATGGCCATGTGGGTCGTTTCCATTAGGGGTATTATCACCTGATCTAGAGGAATTTCATTTTTGCTTTTTATTCTGTTCGTTGCTATAGGATTTCTGTAATAGTTGCTGATCACAACCGTTGGTGATAATATGCTCGATACACTCACGTTAAATGATTGGTCAGCCATGTGTGGGCCGAGTTGCAAGACGTTCTTGTTGAACCCAGTGTATTCCCCTCTAGAGATACACTATCGGAAGGTGGTTTCATACCTTATCATGTTGGAAATCCGATCTCCAATAAGCACCCGCGGTTTTTGATTTAATATTATATATGGAGCGTGGGATGCAAGCATTCCTCTAGATTCTATTTATTTGATGTAGACACTATTATAATATCATCGGATTTGATATCAAAAAAGTATTTTTGGGTTATCGTAAGGTAAAAACCATCCGTGTTTATGTGTGGATCGGTCTTACGATTATCTTTTCTTTCAAAAAGGTTCTTGGAAGTTAAAAAAATGGTTGGAGTTTACTCACATCAGTCCCATGACTGATCCAGAGTTTATTTTGTTTTGTTTTCCCTAAACTCTTGGGTGCCCAAATTTGTATGGGCAGTCAAGTAGTCGGGATTTTACAGATTCAAGTGGAGGAGCTTGAAGCAGGAGGCTTCATCAGTTAGTTATAGACTACCATATTTTCCATTGTATACTATGTTGTATCTGGAAATAGGTGTTTATAACTGTTCCAGGAATGACCGTTGTGCTCTGATAATGGTATGTATATATAGTTACTGATTTGTATTTCAAAAATTATGTTGTTTAATATATTTTATTAGTTCCGCTGTGAGATTTGTGTTCTTTGTTTTCTTCTATTCTAATTCTTCTTTCTTTCTATTTCTCGTCCTCTAACTTCTTTCTACTAATAATTCGTATTTTTGTGCAATTTGGGTTGGACATGTGATGTATGTAGTCAACTCAGATAGTACGGATTTGCGGTTCGTTACAGTGGTATCAGAGCTTAGGTTGAGCGAATACCTAGGCTTTGGTGGGTTGTGCTCATTAGTGATAGGGTCAATAATACCCTAGAATGAGTTGAGTGTATATATACGATAGCGCATATTTGTAATTTGATATAAAAATTGTTTTATATTGTGTTGGCTAGTCTGTTGAGTAGTTTATTAACTCTGATCGAATCGTGGGACGCCACGAAGTCGACAGGAATTTCTAAACACTTGAACAGAGAAATTCAACATAATAATGTTTTAAAGTGGGTAAATAAAATAATTTTACCCAAAAATTCAATTTTTGCTAGAAAAAGAATAATTTTCTGAATTTATTATAATATATGGATGTGTTGGATGTTAACATTATAATCAAATTAGATTATAAAAATTTGAATGGTTATATATAACCAAAATAGAATTTGTATATGAATTAAATATACAAATAAGATGAATTAAAATTGAATTCAAACCAGAATTTGGAATTTAAATCCTTGGAAGTTTGAAAATATTTTCTGAAGTATATTAGAAAAATTTGTGTTTGAAGGATTTTGAATAAAAATCATATTTAGATTGTTTTTTTAAAGTGATAAAGCACTGAACTCACTTCAGTGGCTGGGAAATAATTCTGATAATGACTGTAGAATCAGCAGTATTCATTTTTGAGTTTCTAAGTGATGGATTGCTACCTTAGAAAAGTTTTGGTGGAAATTTGTTGGAAAGAAAACAAGTTGTTTTGAAAATTCAAAGGTTTTGGATTTGTAAATGGTTATGAATATATGTATATATATATTATTATTTCAAGCGACTTTGAAATAAAAGCTAGGAATTCGAATTCTGAATTTGATATTTAACTTGTATAAGTTAAATGGACTGAATTTGTATAAGTGAATCGAATGAGTTGAAAAGAATTGTATTAGATTGGAAATCGAATTGAGTAGCTTATAAATTGAAAGTGAATAAATTAATTCGAAATCAATTTAGTTAAATATTGATGGGGGGTGAATTGAGTGTTAGTTATTGAATGGAAATTATCCAATAGAATGATATATAAATCCATTTAAATGGAATATAGTTGCAATTGAATGGAAACTGGGCTAAATAGATCTATAAAATGATTTATAGGAAAATAATAATTGAGTCTCCATTTGACTTACACCAAAGGAAATAAAATTGTTGAAATCATGAAAAATAAATAAATTGGTTTAAAACCAATTTGTAATGAATATGGATTGAATAAAAAGGTATTGATTGGAGATTTTGTGCTTGTTCGAATTAAAGGATTGAATGATTACTTAAATATCATCTATTGAAACTCACATGTTTAATTGAGTAAGTACAGGTAGGTAGAGCCACTTGGCTTGGTTTTGGCTGCTTAACCAGCATACGAATTAAGTAAATTCGCTTATTACCGCTTATACAAGGTACGCTTACGCAAAATATAAAAATTGGGTTTTGGAATTTTGTTTTCTGACCATGTGGGTCGATGTATAAATATTTGTTGTTCCTGCGATATTGCAGACGTCCTTCCGTACATGGGAGACTCTGCCCAAATTTTTCGGAAATTTAAGGTGTTAGAAAATTTTCAGAGTTTTTGAGAATTTTCGTGAGCAGGAATGAATTAATATTTTAATTGAAGTAAATTGGTTTGGATGAGTCTGAAGATAAGAGGTAAACAAAAAAGATTTTTAATCTAGTTAATAGGGTATACAACATTTTTTTTTCCCACCTTACTAATTTCGGGGACGAAATTCTTTTAAGGGGGAAGAGATGTAATGACCCAGATTTTTCGCTATTAATTTTGAAACATTTAAATTGGTTTTAAATGTTGTATTAGTAATATATAAGGATTATATTTATTTATTTTATATATATACATTCTTTTACCATCAGAGTAACACATCTACGACCAAATATAAGTACAAGCATAATGCTTTGTTGATGAGTTGCCAAAAATGTAACTGAATGTTCATAAAATAAATAGCGTAGGTTAATTTATAATATGTAGGGTACGGCATAACATATCTATTGTCACTAATATGGCCGCATAAAATTTGTGGACAAATCATAATCAAACCAAATATATACTATTGATTAGCATAATGTCATAGCATAACATGAAGTTTAAATTGGCCCGCATAAGATTCGCTACCAATGCTGCTTCCATTCGTTTCCAAGAGTCTTTTCAATCTGATCACTATTTATTGATCAGTATGCTGGATGCTTGCTCACATCTGTTTCAAGCCAGGATACGGAAGTTACATCAATGTATAGATTTTCGGTGCTAAGGCTAATAAAAAAACAAAAGAAAAAAAAGAAATATATTCTATAAAAGTAAATGATATATTCTTATAATGGTACGAAAAATGCATTTAATACCTAGTTGACATGTTTGTAGGTTCAAGGAGCACATTGTATACGTTGAATGACATGCATATATGTTGAATCCTGAAACTGGGCTTTTCCAGAGAGGAATATCATGTAGTGTCATTGCGTAAAAGAAGAAAAATGAAAGAAAACACATACAGTAAGCCAATGGTTTAAAACGCCATACATAATCAAAACATATACGGTTGTTTCTAGAGCTACACATGCCTACCACCTCTAACTTCGTAACCCATCCGTCAATGCGCACACATGCATACTTTTTCTCTCAAATCTTATATAGACCTTTCTCACAAAAGTCAAGATCCAACCCTACACATTTCTTTTCGCATTAATCTCACATGCAAATGCCTCAAAAAGACCATCCTATTAGTTCAGATCGGCACATGGGAATTTAATGAATGCAGCTGTCCTAAGCCTATGCACATGCCTTAGTTTAGAAAAACATTACACCTTGCGCAGAAAGTTTCAGAAGCATGCTCTTCGAACCCTTTGGGTTGCCGTGCATACCAAGCTTTACCTGCACCCGTGCGTCTCAAGCCATTTCAGTTCCGTGCTCCATACTCTCCTTCCTATTTAAATACCGTATATATTTTTCTTTCCTCAAACGAATACACTTCTACCAATAAAGAATCTCGATCAAATAAAAAAATCGTTCAAATGAAGCATCAAATCACGGTGTCCCTACGCGCCAAGTATTGAAGGGCCTCATCACTCTTGCTATCGTTCGTTTCTTTCACCGTGACTGGGCTTCGATCTGACATCCGGTGATGCGATAGGGTAAGGTGTTGGGAGGAGTCGGAGGGGTCGTCGTAGGAGGAGTACTCGTCGGAGCTCCGGTTGGCAAATGGTGGTAGGCCGATGGGTTTAAAGTGAAGCGTGTGTGAGGAACTGAGTTCAAAAACTGTATCGCAAATGGTAAACAGGAGGATATAAGGGTGCGTGCCTAGTTAAATATAAAAGAAGTGATTAAAGTTAAAGTTGATTATATAATCATAGGCTTGGGGTTCAGTTTGTGACTTAATGATGAGGCTGAGTTCATTGATACGGGTGGAGATGGGAAGCTCGTGGACTGAGGGGTTGCTCGGGTAGTCAGGCGGAGCTGTAGAGGGAGAGGGATGTGCCTCTGGTGAACTGAGTATGGACGACAGGCAGTGTCAGTTCGATTATAAATTGGCAAGGGAAAGGAAAGCGTTTACAAAGAAGAGTAGTAAATGGTAATATCAGTATGGAAGCAGGAGACAGGGATGGTGCAGCGAGGGTAGATCGGATTCCGATCAAATTTACAGGCGGTGGCGAGGGATTGAACAGGGGCAGTTTTGTGTTGTGCATATTAGAGATGGGTTCATTTCCTTTTTGGACAGTGGTCACGTGAGAAGTTTAAGGCCAGGTGGTATTTACAGTACGAACAAGAGGGAAGGAAGGAATCGGGTTATTTGGATTTATATCAGCAATGATTTGAAGAAAATGTGATTTACAAAAGGCCTAACATACACTAATTACGGTGACTAATTATAATAGGTGAATTTATAATTTAAACTAATTTTATTTAGTTATAACTTGGAAACAAAATTATTATTATATCGGTCATTCGTGAACAGAAGTGAATGCGGCCGGATCCGTTGGGACCACAACAAGAAGATCTACTTATGCGGCTAGGAATAGCGCTACTGGAATTTCACGGAAAAATCAACTGATATTTTATTTTAAACGAAACAAAAGCAGAACCATCAACTGCAAAACATTGTGAGTAAACTCACTAACTCTGCCTTGTTTATATTTTTATATAAACGAGTTTTAAATTATTTATAATAATTTTATACTGTGTGATGGTTGTTTGGTTGATAAAATTGGTTGAATGGTTGATATAATTATATCATTGATTGTTTATTACTATGACATGTAATACTGGTGTGAAATTAATATTATTGATGTTGATTTACGTCTGTGGATGCAGGGAAACAGGTTGGAGGGATCCAACTGGATTTCTCAACATTTATATTATTGTTTGTTATTTACTGTGATATATACTATGATTGATTATGCTGTGTTGAATTACCCTGGCCCTAGGATTTTGGTATTTAAATACCACAACATATTTTCGAATTTATAAATGGAATTTGAGATGTAGAAAAAGAAAATTTATTTTCAAAAATAGAATTGGAATTTCAAACCGATTTGAAATAGAAACCCATTTTAATGGATTAGACGAGTAGCTAAATATATAGACAACATTTGTAAACGAAGTGAAATAATTATCGTTGGAAATTTGGGTATCGTTTAAAAAGGGAAAAATGGGAAAATTTCTGATGTTCTGAATGTGAGTGGATTTAAATAAATTCATAAGGATTATAAATGGAAATTTGTTATGGTATTCAGGACTTTTAAAAGTAAAAACGATATAAGGTGTGTAAGTAGATTTTTAGTGAATTATATATATTTTAACAAATAAACTAAGAGAATAAATTTATAAGCGATGCTTATAAATTTGAGAAAAAAACTATTTATCGTTGGAAAAATGAAACTATAAATTCCTGTTTGAACTTATATAGTGGGAATGGTTATCGAAACCGACATGTGTAATTGAATTTTAACTTAGCAAATTATAAAGGACATTATAAACGAGATTTTAAATGATTGGAATAAAAAAATGAGATTCGTATGAAAACTTCTGAATCGCAGTTATAAACAGAATTTGAGTTTAATATATTATTTATAAGTACGAAATCAAACTGGTTTGATTATATATAAAAGGAATACATTCACGGTTAAAGCGAATAATAGTTTAATACAAATAGTTTGCAAATAAAATATCTATAAAGGAAATTTAGATTTGAAATATAAATCCAAATTAGAACGTGAATGAGAAAGGGAGATGGATAATTGTTTTTAAAGAAACGATGAGTTTTATCCCAAAATTTGGAATATAAATAACGTTTTGTAGGCTAGGAGGGTTATAAAGGGATTTGGTAATGATTTGGAAAGGGTAAATTCAAAAGTGAATTTGGAATTTGAATTAACCTAAAATGGTAGATAAATTCCGAAGTTCGGAATATAGATTATTCAAGAGAGTGTTATTTATTAGAATTCGATTATATCGAATTTAAGGAAGTATTTATTTTTACTTTTCCATTTTGAATCAAATCATTTATTTATTTATTTACTTATTAATTGAATTAATAAGTACAAGTTATATTTTTATATACCAATTATTTGGGAACAACGATTATAACACTACCGTTATAAATCTAAACAGTGATTATAATGCTACAGTTGTCATAAATGTTTATAAATTTAATCAGCAATTTTTGCGCTGTCATTATAATAAATGTTTTGTAAATCTAAACAGAGATTTTAACGTTGCCGTTGTAATAAATGTCTTATAAATCAAATATTTGGAAACATCGATTATAACGCTACCTTTATAATCAATGTTTTTCCGTAAAGGAAGTGGATTCTTAGACTGAATCCGATAGTCGCGTAAGCGATGTTTTGTTTGAAGTTGTGAGCTTTGACTGTTTCAAAGTTGAGAATGTTGTTCAGTTAAGGTCTAGGAGGTAATTATACCCCAACTCGGTTGACTTCATAATTAACTAAGGATTGGTTAAGGCTCGGTAGTGAATATTGGTAAGGGATCCGATTAGTAAATGAATAATTAATGAACTGAGTTATAACAATGAGGTTTACTATGTAACATGGGTTAGCTAAATGAAAAGGTCTTAGAAACATTTTCCAAAGTAAATCAGAGGTGGTTTCTAAGTATAGAAAATGAAATGATTTGGGATAACTAGAAGTAAGGAATGATAATTGGAAATGTTTTCCCAATGTTAATATAGTATATTTTATAAAACATAGAAATAAGAATATATGATGTATAGAAATGTTTTCAAATTGGAATAAGAGATATCTTCTCGAATAACGAAATGATGACATTGGAAATGTCTTCCAAGAACCGAGATTGAGATTTGAAAGGATATGGAAGATTGAAAATGGATTTTAAAATCGATAATATAATAAAGAACTAATATAAAAAGGGGCCAGTGTTGTCTGATGTTTGATCGGTAGAATTTCCAATTGGAAATAGGACCGTTGATTGTATGGATGTTTCTTTGATAGTTAAATCACCGACTATCAAAGTTTGTATTTACTTTATACCTCCGTGGTCAATATGGAGAGACCGAGATCAGATTTAATATCTGAAAACCACTCTGTATTGGCATAAGCGTTACGAATCAACTTATGCTAAAGATGATTGCAGATAGAGTAAAATGCAAGGGCTGCTCTGTTAATCCTAGGTAGCAATTGCCCAAGATGGATTGATGGAATAGTGCCTTAGATTTGTCCAGTCCCAGGACAACGTATATGAATGGATCTAACAATGTGGAATTCAAAATAAATGGTAGCAAGAAGTTTCTGAAAGATAATCGTGACCTCAAGCCTCATCACCCGGGAAATGACAGAAATCGGGCAGGCAACATAGCCATGTGGGTCGTTTCCATTAGGAGTATTATCACCTGATCTAGAGGAATTTCATCTTTGCTTCTTATTCTATTCGTTGCTGTAAGCTTTCGGTAACGGTTGCTGATCACAATGTTGGTGATAATATGCTCGATACACTCAAGTTAAATGATTGGTCATCCATGTGTGGGCCGGGTTGCAAGACGTTCTTGTTAAACCCAGTGTATTCCCCTCTAGAGATACACTATCGGAAGATGGTTCCATACCTTGTCATATTGGAAATCCAATCTCCAATAAGCACCCGCGGTTTTTGATTTAATATTATATATGGAGCGTGAGATGCAAGCGTTCTGCTAGATTCTATTTATTTGATGTAGACACTATTATAATATCATCGGATTTGATATCAAAAAGGTATTTTTGGGTTATCGTAAGGTAAAAACCATCCGTGTTTATGTGTTGATCGGTCTTACGATTATCTTATCTTTCGAAAAGGTTCTTGGAAGTTAAACAAATGGTTGGAGTTTACTCACACCAGTCCCATGACTGATCCAGAGTTTATTTTGTTTTGTTTTCCGTAAACTCTTTGGTGCCCAAATTTGTACGGGCAGTCAAGTAGTCGGGATTTTACATATTCAATTGGAGGAGCTTGAAGCAGGAGGCTTCATCAGTTAGTTATAGACTAGCATATTTTCCGCTGTGTACTATGTTGTATCTGGAAATAGGTGTTTATAACTGTTCCAAGAATAACCGTTGTGCTCTGATAATGGTATGTATATACAGTTACTGATTTGTATTTCAAAAGTTATGTTATTTAATATATTTTATCCGTTCCGCTGTGAGATTTGTGTTCTTCGTTTTCTTCTATTTTTATTCTTTTTCTTTCTATTTCTCATCCTCTAACTTCTTTCTACTAATGATTCGTATTTTTGTGCAATTTGGGTTGGATGTGTGATGTATGTAGTCAACTCAGACAGTACGGATTTGCGGTTCTTTATAGAACTGACTAGGGATTTGAAGGAAAGGAAGGAACCAGAGGGTAATTAAAAGAAAAGGCGGGTGGCTGAAATAATTTGTTAACCCGCTCAAAATTTATTTTTTCCGCTCAAAATTTATTTTTTCGACTGAAAATTTCAGCAAAATACCATTAGCACTTCAATATGTATTTCGCTTTTTTATGTATGGATAATATAACATTAATGGCTAAAGCTTGTATTTGTGGATTATAGTACGTTATAATCATTTATCTTCTAGATTTAAATTTCAGTATAATGAGATATGCCTTTATTGAGATAGATTGTGGCCCACATCCGACGAAGAGGCGCTGCGTCTTTAGGCCTACACGGTTTAGTCGACTAGTTAAAATTTGCTATCAATTACAGATAATTAATTATAATCTTTTAAGAAATACTAAATATGTTCAAAAAATTAACATAAACATAAAGTAAAACTAATTTTTTTAAACCTATAGTAGAATATTTTAAATTTTTTCAATTATCAATCATTACATATTAGTATTAAATATTGAATATTAATTATTTGATATAACTTATTTAATAGTAATCAATAATTAATAAAATTGCTTCTTATTCTTTATTATTCGTTATCAACTGTTACTTATTTCTATTTATTTATAATTTGATATACTAGTAAACATCAGTGTTCTTACAACATTTTAAAACCATTGTAAAAAAAAATATTTTTACAAATTTTATAGAAAAAGTTGCAAAACAATTGTTTGTTCAACATTTTCAAAAAGTATGTGAAACAGTTGTCGTAGGAGCAAGCTTGCCTTCTATGTCACCAATAAGAACCAGGTTTTCGTCACTTTCTTCTACCGCCACTTCTACTTCCCTATTTCCTTCGATCCCCTAATCAACTCTCTATTTCTCCATTGATGTCACCTAGTTTTCCCCACTATTGTATAGAGCGAGCTAGTATCATCTCCCTTTCGTGTTGGAGAATGGAATATTGATGATGTTTTGATGACAATAATCTTGTTTCAATCATCATTGATTATAAAATTTGTACTAATATTTTTATCTAGAATATACATGTGTGTGTGTATGTAGGATTTATATACAGGATAAAATATTCAAGACTGTACAGTTTAGAGATTCAAGATGTCAAAGGAGGATCATGACTCATGAGTATCAAGATATCAAGATTATCAGAATAATAGAGTATAGTTAGTATGTAAAACTTTGAATAGCACTCAAATTCTATATTCAAATTAAATCTTTTTAAATTGATTTCAAACTATTTCCAAAATTGATTTCAAACTCTTCTCAACAACGTTTTTTTAAGGATTTATGATTTTAAATATATATACTTTCTAAGTTTCTTATATTTTTATATATATTATAAAATTTTATAATTATATATGTTTATAATTATGTTATATAGTTTTATATCATTTATATATATTGTTTTTAAATCATATGTTTAAATTAACTTTTACTATGTTTTTATACTTGACAAATTATATTTTAAACAACTAGTTTTATATTAGGAATTTCCAAAATATATATATATTGGTTTAAATACTATAAAAATGATTTAAAATATATATATATATAGTATATGTCGACATACACATATGTACTTGTCGACATATAACCGTCACGTTTTATTTAAATTTAGAAGTTGTGTCTTTTCATTTCAAAACATTTCAGAAACAGTTATGTCCTTTGGAACACCATATAAAGGGGTTAATTTCGAATTTTTTTTATAATCAATCTTCTCTTTCTTCCTCTCTTAACATACCACCATTATTCTTCTTAAAATTCTTAGATTCTACACTTATACTCTGCCGATTTCAATACGAATTATATCATTCTTCTTCTATTTTCATTATCTAGCAAATACTCTCTGTTTGGAAGTGCTACTCAAGAGTTCTAGGGCAATTGTAATAAAAAAAATGTGAGGGTGTGTTCCTTGTAGCCCGTAAATCAAGGAAAATGATAGGGTGTGCTCTTGTAGCCCGTAACTCACGGAAAAGGAGCGGTTTTAACTTGTAGCCGTGAAATCAAGGGTCTTGAAACGGTGTTAACCTTGTAGCCGTGAAATCAAGGGGTTGTAATTGGATACAATATTAATAAAACTCTGCACAATCCAGCGATGTGCGGGACAGGACCTAGTAACAATCTGAACCAATATAAAAATCCGGTGTGTACTTTCCTTTTCTGCATTTTTGATTATATCTGCATCTTGTAACGGCTGGAAATTTCCGACTCCTCGAGAGTCGGAAATTCCGAGACGTTAGTGAAAGAAATTAGAAGGTGAGAAAGAAAAGATAGAACTAATAGAATAGAAGAAGAAGAAGAACATCAAAATCATCAGAGTAACACGAATCTCACAGCGGAACGAATAACATATAATATATAACATAGCTTTGAAGTAAACAGTTATATATATACAATAGCACTTATCAGAGTACAACACTTACAACACAGCGGAAATAACTATAGCTATAGAATCTTGCAGCCTCCTGCTCCAAGCTCTCCAAGTATATCTGTAAATCCCGACTACTTGACTGCCGTATAAATTTAGGCACCCAAGAGTTTAGGGAAAACAACAAAGTAAACTCCGGGTCAGTCATGGGACTGGTGTGAGTAAAATAGTTTAAAACAGGTATATGATATCTCATAAGACCACGCCGTGAATACGGAACGGGTTTTTCCTTATGAGTATCTAAACAACTTTGACAAGCAATATCATTGTGATATTATAATAATGTCTAAGTACAAATAGGTATCAACCTAGCAGAAACGCTTGCATCTCACGTTCTACATACATAGTATAAAATCATAAACCGCAGGGCCCTTAACGGAGAATGGATTCCAACAGACAAGGTATGGGAGCACCTTCTGATCAGTGTACTCTAGAGGTGATACACTGCAGGTTCAACAAGAACGTCTTGCAACCCGGCCACACATGACCGCTCACTCATTTAGCTTGAGTGTCGCGAATATATTGCCACCACGGTTATAGGCCATCAAACCGTCATCCGAAGATACAGAATCAAAAAGAAGTATAAATATGAATATTCTCTAGATCGGTGACAATACACCCTACTTGGGGATGACCCAACTAGCCATGCTGCCTAGCCCAACTTTTGTTACTTCCCGGTGTGAGGCTAGAAGCTACGTCTATCTTCAGAACATCTGATCACCATTCACTTTGAATGCCACATCGTCATACCCGCCAAATCACAAATCGACTTATCCAAAAATAACACGGGTATACAGCTAAGAGAAACGAATTCCTCCGCCACCAAACGTGAATACGTTTGAACAGATCAACTTACGCGATCCATTGGATATACTCTGTCAGACCTTCTTCCATATACATTGTCCTGGGACTGGACAAACCGAAGGCACTATTCAGTATATCCATCTTAGTCACTGTTATCTAAGACTTATACAACAGCCCTTGCACTTTACTCCGTCTTCAATTTATCTTTGGCAGATATTGCTCGCAACGCTTATGCCAATACAGAGTGGTTCTTTGGATAATAATCCAACCGGTCTCTCCACATTAACAACGTTAAAATGGTGAAAACTTTGATAGTCTGTGATTCAACTATCAAAATAAAACATGTCGGTGTACAAACAACGATCTTATTTCCAGATGGAAATTCGATCGATCAATCATCATAAGTTCGTATTTCCTTATTTCATATATTTAGAAAATATATGTTATTAATCATTGGAAAACATTTCCATAGCTTATTTTCACATCACTATTATTTCGCAACTATCAGTCCCTAACTGTAACTAGTATGAGAATAATTCTCTAAGTATCAATCCGGAAGGTCGAAACCAACATCAGATCGTCACTTAGAAAACCGTTCAACTTACCCTCTCCAGTCAGTTTCTGAATTTGCTTAACTCTATTTCTTAAATTCTTATCATGAAAACATTTCATTTTCTATGTTTAGAAAACATATCTGATTATATTGGGAAATCGTTTCCAAAACTCATTTACGGATTTCCAATGAACGTTGTATAAAACATCGTTTCGCTTAATCCATTTATCGCTTATTCCTTAACTTTATTCCTAATCAACTTTTTAGATCGAACCACAACTATTCCTTTCTCAATTCTGAAGTCAATCAAGTTGGGGTATAATTACCTCTCAGACCTTAATTGAACAACGTCCTTTACTGTGCAATAGATGAAGTTCGTCACTCACTTTTTCCAATCATCTGTTTACGCAAATTCTCGGATTCAGGTTACGAATCTACTTCTTATATGAAAACGTTTGATTATAACTATAACGTTATAATTCCTACTTCTGCAATATCTAACCTAAATTATAACTTTATCTCCTAACTCGAATAATTTAACAGACACCAAATTTCTAAATCAATAACTAAATCTTGATTTAAACCCTGGAAAGTAAATAGTACTTTCCCGAATTCGCTATAATTGAATTCGACGTATAACTCTCTTTCGAGTAATCTTTATTTGATTAACTCTTCTTCGAATAACCTATATTCGATTACCCCTCTTTGAATAACTCATATTAGAAATCTCTCTCTTTCGAATAAACAATATTCGATCTCTTTCTTTCGAATATGCTATATTCGAAAATCTCCTTTCGATTTACTAATCGATAACTCCTTTCGATCAAACTAAAATCGATAACTCCATTAACTCTATTTGAATAACTAATATTCGACTAACTCCTTTGGATCCACTAATTCGAATAACTTACCTTCGAATAACTAATTCGAATAACTTACCTTTGAATAACAAATATTCGATTTACTCTAACTCGATTAACTTAATTCTAATCGATTTACTCCATTTCGATTCAACTTAAATTCAAATCGATTAACTTAACTCAAATTGATTAACTCCTTTCGAATAACTAAATTCGATTTAACTCTAATTGAATAACTAATATTCAATTTACTCTTACGTGTTTAACTCTATTTGAATAAGAAATTCGAATCACTCTAATGTGTTTAACTCTATTCAAATATCAAATTCGAATAACTCATTTCGAATAACTAAATTCGATTAACTCTTTTAACTTTACTCGAATAACTATATTCGATTAACACCTTCTTTCGAATAACTATATTCGATTAACTCTTCGACTAACTCCTTCGGATTAACTCATCGATTAACTCCTTCGGATTAACTAACTTCGAATAACTCCTTTGGATTAGCTAACTTCGAATAACCAATATTCGATAACTACTCTTCGAATAAATAATATTCGATAACTCTTCTCAAATGAATAACATTTGATTTCTCCACTCGAATAAACTATATTCGATAACTCTTCTCAAACGAATAACATTTGATTTCTCCGCTCGAATAAACTATATTCGATAACTCTTTTCAAATGAATAACATTTGATTTCTCCACTCGAATAAACTATATTCGATTTCTCTTCTCTCGAATACACTATATTCGACAACTCTACTTCGAATAAGTGCTATTCGACAACTCTATTCGATTATCTCTACTTGGATAACTCTAACTGATCAACTCTAACTGGTCAACTTTAACTGGTCAATTCTAACTGATTAACTCAAATGGTTTAACCTAACTGGTTAACTCGTCTCGATTAACTGAACTAATCCACTTAGTTTAACTTAGTTAATTCACGTTGATTAACTCTAGCCGGTTCACTTAGTTTAACTCAACTAATTTACTTCGATTAACCACTTAGTTAACTTAACTAATTCACATCGATTAATCCTTTAGTTTAACTTAACTAATTCACATCGATTAATCCTTTAGTTTAACTTAACTAATTCACATCGATTAATCATTTAGTTTACTTAACAAATTCACTTGGTTAACTCGACCAATTCACTTGGTTAACTCCTATTTATTTAACAAATAAATATCTTCTTTAGTTTAATTCTATTTATTTAATCTCTAAATAAATACCCTTTATAATATTCTATTTATTTAATCTCTAAATAAATATCCTTTATATTTGTTCTAACGAATATAATTCCTTTATATTTTGACTAACAAATATATCCTCTTATATTCGATTAACATATATATTCCCTTATATTGATTTACAAATAAAACTCTTTTATATTTGTTTTACCAACTATATTCCATAATATTCAAAAATCCTTTTTCTTATATATATATATATAAAATCCCTTGATTTTATATAAATAAACTATTTTCAAAATATACTTTGAAAACCCCTCTCCTACATTCTGGTATTTCTCATGGTATTTAACACACCATATAACAACGATAAATATCGTCCCACCACACGTAATCACACAGATTGTATACCTCACATTATATATCACAATATAAAAATCACAGTAAAATAACTGTTGAGGAATCCAGTTGGATTCCTCCAACCTGTTTCCCTGCATCACAGATGTTAGACAATATAGATAACATCACTTTCAGTTCCATATGATATATTCTGTTAAACAGAATCAAATATAGAAATTTAACTAACTGACTAGCAGTTCAATCAAACAATCAACACACAGTCAAACAGACAATTTTAACAGTTCTAACAATACAACATGAAATTATAAACTATTCAGAATTAGTGAGTTTTACTCACTTTGGACTATCATCGTCAATAACGATAATTGTCGCTTGATTCAGACAACTTATTTTGCTATAAATTGTAACGAACTCCGATCGACTCGCGGTCAGTTCTATTGCGTAGTGTCCGTCCCCACGATCCCAACGCAACTTACGGTTCGTGATTCTGATTTCATATGGTCAAGATATCGCGTTAAGGAGTTAGTAAACAGTTTAAATTGGACTTAAGTTTTAAATTAAAACATACGGGCCTTTTACCTCTCTCATCCCGGCCCATGTCCCTCTGTACAAAACCCAAACCCGCTTCCAATAAAACCAGCCCGTTTGTTTCTTCTTCCCAAATCAACACAGTGAAACCCGATCCCCTTTTCATCCCCGTTGACCCATCGTTGACCAAGCACCAACACTTCTCCGATCATCTGTTCCCAGCGCCGCCACTATCATTCCCTTCCTCTTCGCAAGCCCTACTCGACAACACCCTCAAACCCCAGTTCGACACTCCCACCTCGAAACCGACCTGCTGCCTCTTCGTTCAACTTTCGCCATCGCTTTTCACAACCCAGCGCCGGAGATCTTCCCGTCAACGCCACCAGTTGCGCCTCCTCTCGAGAAACCCACTGACCACAGCAAGATGACCCAATCCCTATCGCATCGATGGCCACCTTCAGCCCTAGTACGGTTGTTCGAAAATGGAGCTCCCCTGAATTCCGTCGTAGCCCAAACGAAGATCACCAGCAGGAAGCTCGCGGTTAGGCGATCACAACGGATCCCAGAATGCACGATTTTATTGAGTAATTTGTGAGATTAAATTCCCTGAAGATTAACCAAAATGGCGGCTCGGTTTTATGTTGTAAAACCAGAGAAGTGTTTGTTTTTAGAGGATTACTTATAGGATTTATATTTAGTTTGAATGGATTTGTTGCTTCCACATCTATCAGTTTGAACCCACACAGAACTGGTGGTTGAAACAAAGCAAGGTGTGGCCTTAGTTTGGTCCACTCTTTTGTTAGGATATTTATTTATTTATTTTATTTATTCGATTTTCTTCTTGTATTTGCCTTCGAAAAATCCCAGCGATTACATACGATGCCTAAAAATCACCAAACTGGACATGTAGCTAGAGTTCGACATTACGGTCCCAACGAAACTGGTTTCGTCGAATTCCGACTCCGTATGTTCAAACTGCATATTTTTAAAGGTCGATTCCTCGTCTGTTTCTCAGTCAAAAATCACATATGGCCATATATGATATCCAAAAATCACCAAACCGGTACTCTAACAAGTATTCGACATTCCGAATCCAACAAAATTAGTTTCGTCGAATTCTGACTTCGTCTTCTCAAACTGCGTATTTTTAAAGCTCTGGATGACCCATTTAAATATATAAATATTTTAAATATTATTAAATTAAATATTAATAAATTAATATTATCGTATATATCCATATACAATGTCGTCCGGCTCCAGAATATCACCTCAGATTTTATGACTTGATTTCCAGACTCCAGATTATCCCGATATTCAGTTCGTATCGAAAAATCGATTTATAACGTATATAAAGCGTCGCAAATTATAAAGGAATTCCACAGCGTCTTTTCTGAAATTTGATTTGGACATAACTCAAAATCTACTCGACGAAATCCCGATTTTTCTCTTCCACTAGAAAGATATACTCCACCAGCTCCACACGTTTCTTGTTTCACAGAAATCTGATTTGAAACGAACCATGTATACTCAGTTGAAGTTCAAATCGCCAAACAGCGAACTTCCGTGTCGTTACGCGCTCGATTATAATTATATTATAATTATACGTTCAACTATCGTTTATTTAATATATTCGTTATTTAAATAATTAAATAACTTAATTATTATACCTTACAAAACGCGCCATTACAGACTTCCCCCCTTAAAATAATTTCGTCCTCGAAATTGCTAAGTTAGAGGATGACCCTATATATTGGAACTCCTAAGATTGGTTTACCCCTTATTTCTGATTTCAACCGAACCAATTAATATCGACTGAAATATTTATTCTTCCGACTAACTAAAATTTTCACAAATTCTGAAAATTTTCTAGCACTTTAAATTTTCGGAAAATTTCGCCATAACCTCCTTTGTACAGCCCTATCGGTAAAACCACAACTCGCCTCTCTTGGCCTTCTCCAACCCAAAAGAAAATCAAACAGCCAAGCGGCTTGCCAATTCGGCTCATAAATCTCATGCTTATATCAAATATAAACTTGTACCTTTTTGTCGGGCATATTAACTTCATCACTTTCACCTGTTATCAACCCAACATCTACTAATGTCATCTCAATCCAACCTTCAATCTCAAACACTTGGTTTTATCCAAGTCAAATTCCATTCAAACTCCCATATCAGATTTCAAACTCTTAACCCATCAACTTAATTCCAAATCCAGATGATTCTCTAACCAAATCCTGATTTATTTAACTTGGTTCAAGTTAAATTTTAATCTACTTATTTGTTTTTTTTTTTTACCATCTTGATTCATTCATCTTAACAAGTTAAATTTTAAATTTCAAGATTTAAATTCCTGGGATTTATTTCAAATCAATTTCAAATCCTAACACCAATTTAAAACCTTTGAATTTCTAAACAACTTGTTTTCTCAACACAAATCGAAAACAAAACCCTTGGTAGTAATCCGCCACTTAGAAACTCGAAAATCACACCGACGATGTATCGATCCATCCTCGGAATTATTTTCCAGTCATCCAGGTGAGTTAGATACTATATTTATTTCAAATTGAAAAACATTTTCAAAATCTCCCAGGAACTTAAAATTTCCTTATTTTAATCCCAAATTCTGATTTAAATTTCAGATTTTAAATTCAACTGATTCCACGTATTTTACTTATAGGAATTCTGATTGGTTATATATATAACCATTTAATTTATAATCTTACTCGATTATAATAACAACCAATATATCTAATATATTAAAATTTTGATATATATATATATATATATATTTCTATATCAAAATATACTTTGGGTAAAGTTAAATTCACTTACCCTTTTTCAAAACGTATCGTGACGACCCATCGTATTCGAGTGTTTATTAACTCCTACCGATACAGTGGATCAAACTGATCGCCCAGAACTCATAAACAACTCAGCCAATGAATCTCCACAATATAAAACCATTTTTATATCAAATACAAATACGCACTCGTATATATATACACTCAATCTCAGTCTAGGTATTACTAACCCTATCTCTACCGAGTCACGCCACAGAGCCAAGTAATTCTTAACTTAAGCTCTGATACCAACTGTAACGGCTGGAAATTTCCGACTCCTCGAGAGTCGGAAATTCCGCAACGTTAGTGAAAGAAATTAGAAGGTGAGAAAGAAAAGATAGAACTAATAGAATATAAGAAGAAGAAGAAGAACATCAAAATCATCAGAGTAACACGAATCTCATAGCGGAACGAATAACATATAATATATAACATAGCTTTGAAGTATATACAATAGCACTTATCAGAGTACAACACTTACAACACAGCGGAAATAACTATAGCTATAGAATCTTGCAGCCTCCTGCTCCAAGCTCTCCAAGTATATCTGTAAATCCCGACTACTTGACTGCCGTATAAATTTAGGCACCCAAGAGTTTAGGGAAAACAACAAAGTAAACTCCGGGTCAGTCATGGGACTGGTGTGAGTAAAATAGTTTAAAACAGGTATATGATATCTCATAAGACCACGCCGTGAATACGGAACGGGTTTTTCCTTATGAGTATCTAAACAACTTTGACAAGCAATATCATTGTGATATTATAATAATGTCTAAGTACAAATAGGTATCAACCTAGCAGAAACGCTTGCATCTCACGTTCTACATACATAGTATAAAATCATAAACCGCAGGGCCCTTAACGGAGAATGGATTCCAACAGACAAGGTATGGGAGCACCTTCTGATCAGTGTACTCTAGAGGTGATACACTGCAGGTTCAACAAGAACGTCTTGCAACCCGGCCACACATGACCGCTCACTCATTTAGCTTGAGTGTCGCGAATATATTGCCACCACGGTTATAGGCCATCAAACCGTCATCCGAAGATACAGAATCAAAAAGAAGTATAAATATGAATATTCTCCAGATCGGTGACAATACACCCTGCTTGGGGATGACCCAACTAGCCATGCTGCCTAGCCCAACTTTTGTTACTTCCCGGTGTGAGGCTAGAAGCTACGTCTATCTTCAGAACATCTGATCACCATTCACTTTGAATGCCACATCGTCATACCCGCCAAATCACAAATTGACTTATCCAAAAATAACACGGGTATACAGCTAAGAGAAACGAATTCCTCCGCCACCAAACGTGAATACTTTTGAACAGATCAACTTACGCGATCCATTGGATATACTCTGTCAGACCTTCTTCCATATACATTGTCTTGGGACTGGACAAACCGAAGGCACTATTCAGTATATCCATCTTAGTCACTGTTATCTAAGACTTATACAACAGCCCTAGCACTTTACTCCGTCTTCAATTTATCTTTGGAAGATATTGCTCGCAACGCTTATGCCAATACAGAGTGGTTCTTTGGATAATAATCCAACCGGTCTCTCCACATTAACAACGTTAAAATGGTAAAAACTTTGATAGTCTGTGATTCAACTATCAAATTAAAACATGTCGGTGTACAAACAACGATCTTATTTCCAGATGGAAATTCGATCGGTCAATCATCATAAGTTCATATTTCCTTATTTCATATATTTAGAAAATATATGTTATTAATCATTGGAAAACATTTCCATAGCTTATTTTCACATCACTATTATTTCGCAACTATCAGTCCCTAACTGTAACTAGTATGAGAATAATTCTCTAAGTATCAATCCGGAAGGTCGAAACCAACATCAGATCGTCACTTAGAAAACCGTTCAACTTACCCTCTCCAGTCAGTTTCTGAATTTGCTTAACTCTATTTCTTAAATTCTTATCATGAAAACATTTCATTTTCTATGTTTAGAAAACATATCTGATTATATTGGGAAAACGTTTCCAAAACTCATTTACAGATTTCCAATGAACGTTGTATAAAACATCGTTTCGCTTAATCCATTTATCGCTTATTCCTTAACTTTATTCCTAATCAACTTTTTAGATCGAACCACAACTATTCCTTTGTCAATTCTGAAGTCAATCAAGTTGGGGTATAATTACCTCTCAGACCTTAATTGCACAACGTCCTTTACTGTGCAATAGATGAAGTTCGTCACTCACTTTTTCCAATCATCTGTTTACGCAAATTCTCGGATTCAGGTTACGAATCTACTTCTTATATGAAAACGTTTGATTATAACTATAACGTTATAATTCCTACTTCTGCAATATCTAACCTAAATTATAACTTTATCTCCTAACTCGAATAATTTAACAGACACCAAATTTCTAAATCAATAACTAAATCTTGATTTAAACCCTGGAAAGTAAATAGTACTTTCCCGAATTCGCTATAATTGAATTCGACGTATAACTCTCTTTCGAGTAATCTTTATTTGATTAACTCTTCTTCGAATAACCTATATTCGATTACCCCTCTTTGAATAACTCATATTCGAAATCTCTCTCTTTCGAATAAACAATATTCGATCTCTTTCTTTCGAATATGCTATATTCGAAAATCTCCTTTCGATTTACTAATCGATAACTCCTTTCAATCAAACTAAAATCGATAACTCCTTTAACTCTATTTGAATAACTAATATTCGACTAACTCCTTTGGATCCACTAATTCGAATAACTTACCTTCGAATAACTAATTCGAATAACTTACCTTTGAATAACAAATAATCGATTTACTCTAACTCGATTAACTTAATTCTAATCGATTTACTCCATTTCGATTCAACTTAAATTCAAATCGATTAACTTAACTCAAATTGATTAACTCCTTTCGAATAACTAAATTCGATTTAACTCTAATTGAATAACTAATATTCAATTTACTCTTACGTGTTTAACTCTATTTGAATAAGAAATCCGAATCACTCTAATGTGTTTAACTCTATTCAAATATCAAATTCGAATAACTCATTTCGAATAACTAAATTCGATTAACTCTTTTAACTTTACTCGAATAACTATATTCGATTAACACCTTCTTTCGAATAACTATATTCGATTAACTCTTCGACTAACTCCTTCGGATTAACTCATTGATTAACTCCTTCGGATTAACTAACTTCGAATAACTCCTTTGGATTAGCTAACTTCGAATAACCAATATTCGATAACTACTCTTCGAATAAATAATATTCGATAACTCTTCTCAAATGAATAACATTTGATTTCTCCACTCGAATAAACTATATTCGATAACTCTTCTCAAACGAATAACATTTGATTTCTCCGCTCGAATAAACTATATTCGATAACTCTTTTCAAATGAATAACATTTGATTTCTCCACTCGAATAAACTATATTCGATTTCTCTTCTCTCGAATACACTATATTCGACAACTCTACTTCGGATAAGTGCTATTCGACAACTCTATTCGATTAACTCTACTTGGATATCTCTAACTGATCAACTCTAACTGGTCAACTTTAACTGGTCAATTCTAACTGATTAACTCAAATGGTTTAACCTAACTGGTTAACTCGTCTCGATTAACTGAACTAATCCACTTAGTTTAACTTAGTTAATTCACGTTGATTAACTCTAGCCGGTTCACTTAGTTTAACTCAACTAATTTACTTCGATTAACCACTTAGTTAACTTAACTAATTCACATCGATTAATCCTTTAGTTTAACTTAACTAATTCACATCGATTAATCCTTTAGTTTAACTTAACTAATTCACATCGATTAATCATTTAGTTTACTTAACAAATTCACTTGGTTAACTCGACCAATTCACTTGGTTAACTCCTATTTATTTAACAAATAAATATCTTCTTTAGTTTAATTCTATTTATTTAATCTCTAAATAAATACCCTTTATAATATTCTATTTATTTAATCTCTAAATAAATATCCTTTATATTTGCTCTAACGAATATAATTCCTTTATATTTTGACTAACAAATATATCCTCTTATATTCGATTAACATATATATTCCCTTATATTGATTTACAAATAAAACTCTTTTATATTTGTTTTACCAACTATATTCCATAATATTCAAAAATCCTTTTTCTTATATATATATATAAAATCCCTTGATTTTATATAAATAAACTATTTTCAAAATATACTTTGAAAACCCCTCTCCTACATTCTGGTATTTCTCATGGTATTTAACACACCATATAACAACGATAAATATCGTCCCACCACACGTAATCACACAGATTGTATACCTCACATTATATATCACAATATAAAAATCACAGTAAAATAACTGTTGAGGAATCCAGTTGGATTCCTCCAACCTGTTTCCCTGCATCACAGATGTTAGACAATATAGATAACATCACTTTCAGTTCCATATGATATATTCTGTTAAACAGAATCAAATATAGAAATTTAACTAACTGACTAGCAGTTCAATCAAACAATCAACACACAGTCAAACAGACAATTTTAACAGTTCTAACAATACAACATGAAATTATAAACTGTTCAGAGTTAGTGAGTTTTACTCACTTTGGACTATCATCGTCAATAACGATAATTGTCGCTTGATTCAGACAACTTATTTTGCTATAAATTGTAACGAACTCCGATCGACTCGCGGTCAGTTCCATTGCGTAGTGTCCGTCCCCACGATCCCAACGCAACTTACGGTTCGTGATTCTGATTTCATATGGTCAAGATATCGCGTTAAGGAGTTAGTAAACAGTTTAAATTGGACTTAAGTTTTAAATTAAAACATACGGGCCTTTTACCTCTCTCATCCCGGCCCACGTCCCTCTATACAAAACCCAAACCCGCTTCCAATAAAACCAGCCCGTTTGTTTCTTCTTCCCAAATCAACACAGTGAAACCCGATCCCCTTTTCATCCCCGTTGACCCATCGTTGACCAAGCACCAACACTTCTCCGATCATCTGTTCCCAGCGCCGCCACTATCATTCCCTTCCTCTTCGCAAGCCCTACTCGACAACACCCTCAAACCCCAGTTCGACACTCCCACCTCGAAACCGACCTGCTGCCTCTTCGTTCAACTTTCGCCATCGCTTTTCACAACCCAGCGCCGGAGATCTTCCCGTCAACGCCACCAGCTGCGCCTCCTCTCGAGAAACCCACTGACCACAGCAAGATGGCCCAATCCCTATCGCATCGATGGCCACCTTCAGCCCTAGTACGGTTGTTCGAAAATGGAGCTCCCCTGAATTCCGTCGTAGCCCAAACGAAGATCACCAGCAGGAAGCTCGCGGTTAGGCGATCACAACGGATCCCAGAATGCACGATTTTATTGAGTAATTTGTGAGATTAAATTCCCTGAAGATTAACCAAAATGGCGGCTCGGTTTTATGTTGTAAAACCAGAGAAGTGTTTGTTTTTAGAGGATTACTTATAGGATTTATATTTAGTTTGAATGGATTTGTTGCTTCCACATCTATCAGTTTGAACCCACACAGAACTGGTGGTTGAAACAAAGCAAGGTGTGGCCTTTGTTTGGTCCACTCTTTTGTTAGGATATTTATTTATTTTATTTATTCGATTTTCTTCTTGTATTTGCCTTCTAAAAATCCCAGCGATTACATACGATGCCTAAAAATCACCAAACTGGACATGTAGCTAGAGTTCGACATTACGGTCCCAACGAAACTGGTTTCGTCGAATTCCGACTCCGTATGTTCAAACTGCATATTTTTAAAGGTCGATTCCTCGTCTGTTTCTCAGTCAAAAATCACATATGGCCATATATGATATCCAAAAATCACCAAACTGGTACTCTAACAAGTATTCGACATTCCGAATCCAACAAAATTAGTTTCGTCGAATTCTGACTTCGTCTGCTCAAACTGCGTATTTTTAAAGCTCTGGATGACCTATTTAAATATATAAATATTTTAAATATTATTAAATTAAATATTAATAAATTAATATTATCGTATATATCCATATACAATGTCGTCCGGCTCCAGAATATCACCTCAGATTTTATGACTTGATTTCCAGACTCCAGATTATCCCGATATTCAGTTCGTATCGAAAAATCGATTTATAACGTATATAAAGCGTCGCAAATTATAAAGGAATTCCACAGCGACTTTTCTGAAATTTGATTTGGACATAACTCAAAATCTACTCGACGAAATCCCGATTTTTCTCTTCCACTAGAAAGATATACTCCACCAGCTCCACACGTTTCTTGTTTCACAGAAATCTGATTTGAAACGAACCATGTATACTCAGTTGAAGTTCAAATCGCCAAACAGCGAACTTCTGTGTCGTTACGCGCTCGATTATAATTATATTATAATTATACGTTCAACTATCGTTTATTTAATATATTCGTTATTTAAATAATTAAATAACTTAATTATTATACCTTACAAAACGCGCCATTACAGACTTCCCCCCTTAAAATAATTTCGTCCTCGAAATTGCTAAGTTAGAGGATGACCCTATATATTGGAACTCCTAAGATTGGTTTACCCCTTATTTCTGATTTCAACCGAACCAATTAATATCGACTGAAATATTTATTCTTCCGACTAACTAAAATTTTCACAAATTCTGAAAATTTTCTAGCACTTTAAATTTTCAGAAAATTTCGCCATAACCTCCTTTGTACAGCCCTATCGGTAAAACCACAACTCGCCTCTCTTGGCCTTCTCCAACCCAAAAGAAAATCAAACAGCCAAGCGGCTTGCCAATTCGGCTCATAAATCTCATGCTTATATCAAATATAAACTTGTACCTTTTTGTCGGGCATATTAACTTCATCACTTTCACCTGTTATCAACCCAACATCTACTAATGTCATCTCAATCCAACCTTCAATCTCAAACACTTGGTTTTATCCAAGTCAAATTCCATTCAAACTCCCATATCAGATTTCAAACTCTTAACCCATCAACTTAATTCCAAATCCAGATGATTCTCTAACCAAATCCTGATTTATTTAACTTGGTTCAAGTTAAATTTTAATCTACTTATTTGTTTTTTTTTTTTACCATCTTGATTCATTCATCTTAACAAGTTAAATTTTAAATTTCAAGATTTAAATTCCTGGGATTTATTTCAAATCAATTTCAAATCCTAACACCAATTTAAAACCTTTGAATTTCTAAACAACTTGTTTTCTCAACACAAATCGAAAACAAAACCCTTGGTAGTAATCCGCCACTTAGAAACTCGAAAATCACACCGACGATGTATCGATCCATCCTCGGAATTATTTTCCAGTCATCCAGGTGAGTTAGATACTATATTTATTTCAAATTGAAAAACATTTTCAAAATCTCCCAGGAACTTAAAATTTCCTTATTTTAATCCCAAATTCTGATTTAAATTTCAGATTTTAAATTCAACTGATTCCACGTATTTTACTTATAGGAATTCTGATTGGTTATATATATAACCATTTAATTTATAATCTTACTCGATTATAATAACAACCAATATATCTAATATATTAAAATTTTGATATATATATATATATTTCTATATCAAAATATACTTTGGGTAAAGTTAAATTCACTTACCCTTTTTCAAAACGTATCGTGACGACCCATCGTATTCGAGTGTTTATTAACTCCTACCGATACAGTGGATCAAACTGATCGCCCAGAACTCATAAACAACTCAGCCAATGAATCTCCATAATATAAAACCATTTTTATATCAAATACAAATACGCACTCGTATATATATACACTCAATCTCAGTCTAGGTATTACTAACCCTATCTCTACCGAGTCACGCCACAGAGCCAAGTAATTCTTAACTTAAGCTCTGATACCAACTGTAACGGCTGGAAATTTCCGACTCCTCGAGAGTCGGAAATTCCGCAACGTTAGTGAAAGAAATTAGAAGGTGAGAAAGAAAAGATAGAACTAATAGAATAGAAGAAGAAGAAGAACATCAAAATCATCAGAGTAACACGAATCTCACAGCGGAACGAATAACATATAATATATAACATAGCTTTGAAGTAAACAGTTATATATATACAATAGCACTTATCAGAGTACAACACTTACAACACAGCGGAAATAACTATAGCTATAGAATCTTGCAGCCTCCTGCTCCAAGCTCTCCAAGTATATCTGTAAATCCCGACTACTTGACTGCCGTATAAATTTAGGCACCCAAGAGTTTAGGGAAAACAACAAAGTAAACTCCGGGTCAGTCATGGGACTGGTGTGAGTAAAATAGTTTAAAACAGGTATATGATATCTCATAAGACCACGCCGTGAATACGGAATGGGTTTTTCCTTATGAGTATCTAAACAACTTTGACAAGCAATATCATTGTGATATTATAATAATGTCTAAGTACAAATAGGTATCAACCTAGCAGAAACGCTTGCATCTCACGTTCTACATACATAGTATAAAATCATAAACCGCAGGGCCCTTAACGGAGAATGGATTCCAACAGACAAGGTATGGGAGCACCTTCTGATCAGTGTACTCTAGAGGTGATACACTGCAGGTTCAACAAGAACGTCTTGCAACCCGGCCACACATGACCGCTCACTCATTTAGCTTGAGTGTCGCGAATATATTGCCACCACGGTTATAGGCCATCAAACCATCATCCGAAGATACAGAATCAAAAAGAAGTATAAATATGAATATTCTCTAGATCGGTGACAATACACCCTGCTTGGGGATGACCCAACTAGCCATGCTGCCTAGCCCAACTTTTGTTACTTCCCGGTGTGAGGCTAGAAGCTACGTCTATCTTCAGAACATCTGATCACCATTCACTTTGAATGCCACATCGTCATACCCGCCAAATCACAAATTGACTTATCCAAAAATAACACGGGTATACAGCTAAGAGAAACGAATTCCTCCGCCACCAAACGTGAATACTTTTGAACAGATCAACTTACGTGATCCATTGGATATACTCTGTCAGACCTTCTTCCATATACATTGTCTTGGGACTGGACAAACCGAAGGCACTATTCAGTATATCCATCTTAGTCACTGTTATCTAAGACTTATACAACAGCCCTAGCACTTTACTCCGTCTTCAATTTATCTTTGGAAGATATTGCTCGCAACGCTTATGCCAATACAGAGTGGTTCTTTGGATAATAATCCAACCGGTCTCTCCACATTAACAACGTTAAAATGGTAAAAACTTTGATAGTCTGTGATTCAACTATCAAATTAAAACATGTCGGTGTACAAACAACGATCTTATTTCCAGATGGAAATTCGATCGGTCAATCATCATAAGTTCATATTTCCTTATTTCATATATTTAGAAAATATATGTTATTAATCATTGGAAAACATTTCCATAGCTTATTTTCACATCACTATTATTTCGCAACTATCAGTCCCTAACTGTAACTAGTATGAGAATAATTCTCTAAGTATCAATCCGGAAGGTCGAAACCAACATCAGATCGTCACTTAGAAAACCGTTCAACTTACCCTCTCCAGTCAGTTTCTGAATTTGCTTAACTCTATTTCTTAAATTCTTATCATGAAAACATTTCATTTTCTATGTTTAGAAAACATATCTGATTATATTGGGAAAACGTTTCCAAAACTCATTTACGGATTTCCAATGAACGTTGCATAAAACATCGTTTCGCTTAATCCATTTATCGCTTATTCCTTAACTTTATTCCTAATCAACTTTTTAGATCGAACCACAACTATTCCTTTGTCAATTCTGAAGTCAATCAAGTTGGGGTATAATTACCTCTCAGACCTTAATTGAACAACGTCCTTTACTGTGCAATAGATGAAGTTCGTCACTCACTTTTTCCAATCATCTGTTTACGCAAATTCTCGGATTCAGGTTACGAATCTACTTCTTATATGAAAACGTTTGATTATAACTATAACGTTATAATTCCTACTTCTGCAACTTCTAACCTAAATTATAACTTTATCTCCTAACTCGAATAATTTAACAGACACCAAATTTCTAAATCAATAACTAAATCTTGATTTAAACCCTGGAAAGTAAATAGTACTTTCCCGAATTCGCTATAATTGAATTCGACGTATAACTCTCTTTCGAGTAATCTTTATTTGATTAACTCTTCTTCGAATAACCTATATTCGATTACCCCTCTTTAAATAACTCATATTCGAAATCTCTCTCTTTCGAATAAACAATATTCGATCTCTTTCTTTCGAATATGCTATATTCGAAAATCTCCTTTCGATTTACTAATCGATAACTCCTTTCGATCAAACTAAAATCGATAACTCCTTTAACTCTATTTGAATAACTAATATTCGACTAACTCCTTTGGATCCACTAATTCGAATAACTTACCTTCGAATAACTAATTCGAATAACTTACCTTTGAATAACAAATATTCGATTTACTCTAACTCGATTAACTTAATTCTAATCGATTTACTCCATTTCGATTCAACTTAAATTCAACTCGATTAACTTAACTTAAATTGATTAACTCCTTTCGAATAACTAAATTCGATTTAACTCTAATTGAATAACTAATATTCAATTTACTCTTACGTGTTTAACTCTATTTGAATAAGAAATTCGAATCACTCTAATGTGTTTAACTCTATTCAAATATCAAATTCGAATAACTCATTTCGAATAACTAAATTCGATTAACTCTTTTAACTTTACTCGAATAACTATATTCGACTAACACCTTCTTTCGAATAACTATATTCGATTAACTCTTCGACTAACTCCTTCGGATTAACTCATCGATTAACTCCTTCGGATTAACTAACTTCGAATAACTCCTTTGGATTAGCTAACTTCGAATAACCAATATTCGATAACTACTCTTCGAATAAATAATATTCGATAACTCTTCTCAAATGAATAACATTTGATTTCTCCACTCGAATAAACTATATTCGATAACTCTTCTCAAACGAATAACATTTGATTTCTCCGCTCGAATAAACTATATTCGATAACTCTTTTCAAATGAATAACATTTGATTTCTCCACTCGAATAAACTATATTCGATTTCTCTTCTCTCGAATACACTATATTCGACAACTCTACTTCGGATAAGTGCTATTCGACAACTCTATTCAATTAACTCTACTTGGATAACTCTAACTGATCAACTCTAACTGGTCAACTTTAACTGGTCAATTCTAACTGATTAACTCAAATGGTTTAACCTAACTGGTTAACTCGTCTCGATTAACTGAACTAATCCACTTAGTTTAACTTAGTTAATTCACGTTGATTAACTCTAGCCGGTTCACTTAGTTTAACTCAACTAATTTACTTCGATTAACCACTTAGTTAACTTAACTAATTCACATCGATTAATCCTTTAGTTTAACTTAACTAATTCACATCGATTAATCCTTTAGTTTAACTTAACTAATTCACATCGATTAATCATTTAGTTTACTTAACAAATTCACTTGGTTAACTCGACCAATTCACTTGGTTAACTCCTATTTATTTAACAAATAAATATCTTCTTTAGTTTAATTCTATTTATTTAATCTCTAAATAAATACCCTTTATAATATTCTATTTATTTAATCTCTAAATAAATATCCTTTATATTTGTTCTAACGAATATAATTCCTTTATATTTTGACTAACAAATATATCCTCTTATATTCGATTAACATATATATTCCCTTATATTGATTTACAAATAAAACTCTTTTATATTTGTTTTACCAACTATATTCCATAATATTCAAAAATCCTTTTTCTTATATATATATATATAAAATCCCTTGATTTTATATAAATAAACTATTTTCAAAATATACTTTGAAAACCCCTCTCCTACATTCTGGTATTTCTCATGGTATTTAACACACCATATAACAACGATAAATATCGTCCCACCACACGTAATCACACAGATTGTATACCTCACATTATATATCACAATATAAAAATCACAGTAAAATAACTGTTGAGGAATCCAGTTGGATTCCTCCAACCTGTTTCCCTGCATCACAGATGTTAGACAATATAGATAACATCACTTTCAGTTCCATATGATATATTCTGTTAAACAGAATCAAATATAGAAATTTAACTAACTGACTAGCAGTTCAATCAAACAATCAACACAAAGTCAAACAGACAATTTTAACAGTTCTAACAATACAACATGAAATTATAAACTGTTCAGAATTAGTGAGTTTTACTCACTTTGGACTATCATCGTCAATAACGATAATTGTCGCTTGATTCAGACAACTTATTTTGCTATAAATTGTAACGAACTCCGATCGACTCGCGGTCAGTTCCATTGCGTAGTGTCCGTCCCCACGATCCCAACGCAACTTACGGTTCGTGATTCTGATTTCATATGGTCAAGATATCGCGTTAAGGAGTTAGTAAACAGTTTAAATTGGACTTAAGTTTTAAATTAAAACATACGGGCCTTTTACCTCTCTCATCCCGGCCCATGTCCCTCTATACAAAACCCAAAACCGCTTCCAATAAAACCAGCCCGTTTGTTTCTTCTTCCCAAATCAACACAGTGAAACCCGATCCCCTTTTCATCCCCGTTGACCCATCGTTGACCAAGCACCAACACTTCTCCGATCATCTGTTCCCAGCGCCGCCACTATCATTCCCTTCCTCTTCGCAAGCCCTACTCGACAACACCCTCAAACCCCAGTTCGACACTCCCACCTCGAAACCGACCTGCTGCCTCTTCGTTCAACTTTCGCCATCGCTTTTCACAACCCAGCGCCGGAGATCTTCCCGTCAACGCCACCAGCTGCGCCTCCTCTCGAGAAACCCACTGACCACAGCAAGATGACCCAATCCCTATCGCATCGATGGCCACCTTCAGCCCTAGTACGGTTGTTCGAAAATGGAGCTCCCCTGAATTCCGTCGTAGCCCAAACGAAGATAACCAGCAGGAAGCTCGCGGTTAGGCGATCACAACGGATCCCAGAATGCACGATTTTATTGAGTAATTTGTGAGATTAAATTCCCTGAAGATTAACCAAAATGGCGGCTCGGTTTTATGTTGTAAAACCAGAGAAGTGTTTGTTTTTAGAGGATTACTTATAGGATTTATATTTAGTTTGAATGGATTTGTTGCTTCCACATCTATCAGTTTGAACCCACACAGAACTGGTGGTTGAAACAAAGCAAGGTGTGGCCTTTGTTTGGTCCACTCTTTTGTTAGGATATTTATTTATTTTATTTATTCGATTTTCTTCTTGTATTTGCCTTCTAAAAATCCCAGCGATTACATACGATGCCTAAAAATCACCAAACTGGACATGTAGCTAGAGTTCGACATTACGGTCCCAACGAAACTGGTTTCGTCGAATTCCGACTCCGTATGTTCAAACTGCATATTTTTAAAGGTCGATTCCTCGTCTGTTTCTCAGTCAAAAATCACATATGGCCATATATGATATCCAAAAATCACCAAACTGGTACTCTAACAAGTATTCGACATTCCGAATCCAACAAAATTAGTTTCGTCGAATTCTGACTTCGTCTGCTCAAACTGCGTATTTTTAAAGCTCTGGATGACCCATTTAAATATATAAATATTTTAAATATTATTAAATTAAATATTAATAAATTAATATTATCGTATATATCCATATACAATGTCGTTCGGCTCCAGAATATAACCTCAGATTTTATGACTTGATTTCCAGACTCCAGATTATCCCGATATTCAGTTCGTATCGAAAAATCGATTTATAACGTATATAAAGCGTCGCAAATTATAAAGGAATTCCACAGCGACTTTTCTGAAATTTTATTTGGACATAACTCAAAATCTACTCGACGAAATCCCGATTTTTCTCTTCCACTTGAAAGATATACTCTACCAGCTCCACACGTTTCTTGTTTCACAGAAATCTGATTTGAAACGAACCATGTATACTCAGTTGAAGTTCAAATCGCCAAACAGCGAACTTCCGTGTCGTTACGCGCTCGATTATAATTATACGTTCAACTATCGTTTATTTAATATATTCGTTATTTAAATAATTAAATAACTTAATTATTATACCTTACAAAACGCGCCATTACACATCTGTGATGGTTTCTGTTGTGATATTTATTCTGTAATTCATATAGTAGTTTTTCTTATTGATAATTGATTAAGATTTCTATAAATTCTTTAAAACACTATTCATCCCCCTCTTGTGATTGTAACACCCCACCTCCGCCAATGCCACTCTTGCAAGGACATTAGCTTTGGAGGGGTGTTAAACAAGGTAAACATGCATGCAGATATCACAAGACAGAACATATAAGTAAAACAGAGTAGTAAAGCATCGGATAAAACTTAGCATTTCAAAACCATAGTCATGTTACAACAAAGTACTTGGTCATTATTTTCCAACAACAAAGTCTAGATAAAAGCATAAACTGAAAAACTGAAATACATAAAGTACTATCCCCAAAATGAAGTGATAAACCATAGCTAGCTCAATGTCCAAAACTGTACATGAGCAAATCCAGTAAGCAAGCTGTAAAGATCCAAGCTAAGCTCCAATGTTCCCACCCTGAGAACCTGAGGGGGGGGAAACGGAAGAAAAGAGGCGAAAGAAAACAGATCAGTCAAAAAGACTGGTAAGCCCTACTACTATCTGTCTATGAACTAGTAAAGTTAACTGGCATGAGAAGCTGAGATGAACATAAGGATAACAACATACTGGCATGATGATTAACTAACAAGATAGATAAAGGTGTCATCGCATAATTAAGGTTAAGTTTTGCACCACGGGTGTACTAGCATTCTAACATGTCAAGTAAAAACAAGAATTGATCCCTTGGCCCAAGCTTGGCCCATCATCATGAGGTGACCTAAATTATGGTCCAACTACACGGTCTAGTCGATCGGCTCCCTATAAGCCTAACTCGTCAAGTGTCGGTGTCATACGGCCCAAACATGCAATGTAGTTAAACTGCGCTAGGTACACCCTAGGGTGTATCAAGTCCTAGGGTGTCAACCTCAGACACGAATCAAGTATGCGCAGTCTAGATCTACTGGTACCCGTGCCTGATTCTCCAACTCCAGACTATATGCACGACCATAGTCCGCCTGGACCTACACCGGCGTACCTACTCAGCCGTCGTTTTGGTCGCTTACATGTCAGCCCAGTAATCGTGCCCCACCCTAGCCTAGTCCTAGGGTCTTATGATACTATCAAGAGGGTTACTGCTGAAAAGGCCCACGCAACTAGGGTTTCCTTAACAGGTTAAATGTGGTTAACCCGATCCAAACGTGGATTAAATTGGTTAAGTATACCCAAGGTTCATGACTTAACCCCGATTAACCCATCCAGCCCAAATTGATTAAGTATTAAGTGGACCATGACTTAACCCTAATCAGGAGGCATTAATTAACTTAATGTGCTTTAACCTCTCACATTAGACTTTGTTGTGGTTACTAGTTAAGCCGGGCGGGTCCGGGTAGATTTACACCACAACTTGGTCTAACCTCGGGTTCGAGCACAACATGACCAACTTCTCACATTGGGTCCTATTGTTTGTAGCCACTAGTTAAGCCAGGCGGGTCCGGGTAGATTTATGCTACAAACTCAACCCAACCTCGAGTTGGCCACACTCATATTTTCTAAGTGTCATGTCCATTATGTTTCCAAAACATAATTACAAGTTAACATATCACGTTATGTTATAAAAATCATGTTCATGTCATAATTTTACCCAACCCCAACGTAATCCCACCGTTTACATAATCGCAACAACACATAAAGGGTAAAATAGGGAACTTGGCATAATCATGACAAAAAGGTGTTGAAGCCACAAGTTTATCATGGTAGCATATGAGATGTACATATGTTCATATACTTGCATATTGCATTGTTAGGCTTCAAAAGCATGCATAAAACCAAACTTAGCATATGAGTGATACATGGTGATAAATGACATGTAGAAGTTGCTAGAAGTTCGCATTTAGCCTCACATGCAAGTTATCATAAGGGATATGATAACTTTCATGTTGCCAAAATGCAACCTTTGATATAAAGCTTGGAGCTTTATGCTCACAACATCAAGTTTAACTTGCGTAACATAGCAATATGTGTCATACATAATGATTAAACCAACTTGCATAGCATAATGATTAACCAACTTGCATATCATAATAATCAACCCCAAACTTGCATCATTCATTTAACTTTAGAGTTCAATAAAAAGAAAGTAGAAAAGGGCTTACTACGCTATGAAGACACAAATGAATATTTATTATAAAGATTGAGACGAAGCCCTTATGCAAGCACCAAAATATGAAAGCCCCAATTGAAAAACCCTTGCGCCAAATCAATAAAAATCCTTGCTTCGAAATAGAAATGTTGCAACTTGACTTGAATGCAAACTAAGAACCCTCATACAAGTTTGAAAGCACTTGTATGAACTCACAGTCTCTCATAGAAATAGGCTTAGGAATTTTAGCATGAGAGTGGAGGCCATGAGAGGAACAAATTTGACATAGTTTAGTTGTAGGATTGAATAATGGTGATTTAGGCTAGGTTTAGGGGTCTTTTTATAGAGGATTAGGATAGTATTAGCCATAGGATTAACCCTAGATTCAGTCCAAGCCATCAAAGCATGTCTTGGAGAAGAAGTCAAGTGTAGGAACCATCTAGGGCCTTTAGATTAAAGCTGAACCATGAGAACCATTCAAATGCAAAATCTGCATTTGAGCGAATCGGCCCACGGGTTGACAGCCAAACACCCTGGATTAACCCCTAGTCGACCCAGCGTGCTCGGGTCGACCTCAAAAATCGGCTGGTTCGGTTATTCCCCTCTCCCAATTCGATGTTTTGAACATTTTTGCATATTTATTTATTTAATTTTCAATTATATATATATATATATATCAATATATATATATATTTCTCTGCGCAACCCATTTCACTTAATTAAGTATACTTTAATTTGTGAATTTTTATGTTCAAATTACGGGGTGTTACATTCTCCCCTCCTTAAAGGATTTCGTCCCCGAAATCTCCAAGTTAGGAAGAACGTATCCTACTATCCATCATCCATCTACTCAAAACATCATCCACGTGCAGTCATTGTCCTTAAAGGATTCTAAATGTTGTATGATCATATGCAAAGGTGTGTGTATATGTACTTATCTAATGCAAAAATCAGGCGGTTACTGATACAGTAAACCTCCTTAATGCAAAATATGTTAGTGAAATGAGTCCATATGTATGCAAATTCCTAACATAATTTATAATCTCTACATGAGTGCACATAATATTCATCCATATGCAACATCCACGTGATAGCTCAACAAGTTTCATCCATGAATAAGTATAAGCACTCATGCATATGCAACATGAAAGTGTGTGAGCCGATCTTAGTGCCTAATGTGTATCATGCATCCACGAGTATCCACGTGAAAACACTTGCAACCACTTGCAACCATCAAGCATAACATGTTTCAAATACATGTTTCAACCAAGGGTTTCTACCTAAGGTTCTCATGACAAGATCTACGAAACAAGATAAACTAGATAAACGCGGATAAAAAGAAAGATATGCTAATTAGGAAAAGAGATCGAGAATGTACCCTCAAAAAGAAATGGATAAAGCCCACGCATCTTCTCCTCGGTTTCCCAAGTTGCATCTTCGTCGGCTTCACCCCACTGAACTTTCACCAACTTGACCTCTCGATTCCTTAGCTTCTTGATCTATGTTCCCAATATACGAATCGGAGCTCTTCTCAAGGTTGCTTCTTTCTCTACCTCAATGTCTTCAAGAATGCTTGGTTCAACCACCTCAGCTGACTCATGTAGGCACTTTCGGAGATGCGAGACATGAAAGACATTATGCACTCCGGCTAGCTTCTCGGGCAATCCCACCTTATAGGCCATCTTTCCAATTCTCTCTATGATAGGGAAGGGTCCTACGAACCTTGGTGCCAGCTTCCCCGGTGCTCCAAAACGTACCACATTTCGCAAAGGAGAAACCTTCACGAAAACCATGTCTCCCACTTCGAATTCCAAATCTGCCCTTCGCTTGTCAACATAGGATTTCTGTCTATCTTGGGCCGCTTTCATCCTTCTTCTTACTAATTCAACTTTCTCGGATGTGTCTCGTATCATATCGGGCCCAAGTATATGTCTATCTGTTGTCTCCCACCAACAAGATGGTGACCTACACGGCCTCCCATATAAAGCTTCAAATGGTGCCATCCCTATGCTGGCTTGATAGCTATTATTATAAGCAAATTCTACAAGAGGAAGGTGGTCTTCCCAAGTACCACCGAAGTCGAGAACACAAAGCCTCAAGAGATCTTCTAGTACTCTATTCACCCTTTCAGTTTGGCCATCCGTCTGGGGGTTATAGGCTGTACTCAAATTCAATCGCGTACCCATCGCTTCTTGCAAACTGTTCCAGAACTGGCTAGTGAAAATCGGGTCACGATCGCTAACTATGCTAGAAGGAACTCCATGCAACCGCACTATTTCTCGGAGATAAATAGACGCCAGCCCTGATGCGGTCCTCTTGCTCTTTACTGGGATGAAGTGAGCACTCTTCGTAAGTCTGTCAACTATGACCCATATGCTTGTGTTCCCTCTCCTTGACCTAGGCAATCCATCCACAAAATCCATAGAAATACTCTCCCACTTCCATTGTGGGACCTCCAATGGATGTAATAGCCCACCTGGTTTCTTTGACTCGGCCTTCACTTGTTGGCACACCATGCACCTTGAAACATACTCTGCCACATCTTTCTTCATTCCATCCCAAAAGAAACTGTGCTTCATATCTCTATACATCTTATCTCCTCCCGGATGTATAGTCATCTTCGAGTGATGCGCTTCTTCAAGAACTCTATGGACCAAATCTCCCACCCGAGGAACACATAATCTCCCATCCCGCCTTAGCCATCCTTTATCATCAATAGTATATCTGGCAAGGTGACTAGACGTCTCACCCCGAATCAACTTGTCCATAACTTCGACTATCTATGGATCTTCCCTCTGCGAAGCCCCAACTTGATCAAGAAGTGTGGGTCTAAGCTCAAGGGATGCTAATGAACCCGTCATCAACTCAACAGCCGTTGTGAAATCAAAGGTTGCCAAGAATTCCAAGTTCTTCATCTCAATGAACAAGGGGCTTAAAGTCAATCTCCTTCTGCTTAGTGCATCCGCCACAACATTACCCTTGCCAGGGGTATAAGCTATCTCGAAGTCATAAGATGCCAAAAATTCCATCCACCTTTGCTGCCTTAGATTCAGATCTTTTTGCGAGAAGCGGTATTTGAGTGACTTGTGATCAGTATACAACTCAAACCTTTCGCCTAGAAGATAGTGGCGCCAGGATTTGAGTGCAAAGACGATCGCCGCTAACTCCAAATCATGAGTGGGATAGTTCTTCTCATGAACTTTAAGTTGCCTACCCCCATAACATATCACTCTTCCCTCTTGCATCAGAACAACTCCTAACCCCGTGCCACATGCATCTGTGTACACGGTAAACATCTTACCAGATAGTGCCAAAACTGGAGCTGAGGTAAGGGCTCTTTTGAGCTTTTGAAAAGAAAGCTCACACTCCAAGTCCCATGCAAAGACTAAGTTCTTCTTCGTCAACTTAGTGAGAGGGGCCGAAATCTTAGCGAAGTCTCTGATGAACTTCCTATAGTAGCCCGCCAAACCGAGAAAGCTTCTTACTTCGGTCGCATTCCTAGGAGTCTTCCAATCTTGAACCACAACCACTTTCGCGGGATCCACCGCTATGCCTTGCTTAGAAACTATATGTCCAAGAAACTGAACTTCCCTTCTCCAGAAATGACATTTGGAGAACTTGGCTTTCAACTGATGCGCTCTAAGCGTATCCATCACTTCCTTGAGATGTCTGGCATGTTCTTCCTTGTCCTTTGAGAAGATCAGAATATCATCCACGAAGACAACAACAAACTTGTTGAGGAACTCCCTGAACACCCTACTCATCAAGTCTACGAAGTAGGCGGGTGCATTAGTCAATCCGAATGGCATGAAAAGCCATTCAAAGAATCCATCCGGAGTCCTAAATGTAGTTTTATCAATGCTATCCTCAGCTACTCTAAGCTGATGGAATCCGGTGGCTAGATCGAGCAGAGAGAAAACAGAAGCACCTACAAGTTGGTCAAAGTGATCATCAATCCTCGGTAACGGGTGCCTATTCTTCTTTGTCAGCTTGTTTAACTCTCGATAATCAACACATAGACGAAGCGAACCATCCGCCTTAGTAGCGAATACCACCGGAGCACCCCATTCAGAAATGCTTCGTCTAATAAAACCCTTCTCAAGCAGCTCCTTGATTTGCTTACTGAGCTCCCTTCTCTCACGAGGGGCCATGTGCCTAACGGGCAATGATACTGGCTTGGCATTATCAACTAGATAAATGCGGAAATCTATCTCTCGTTTAGGGGGTAACCCCTTAACTTCTTCAAAGACATCAGGATAGTCTCGAACCACCCTTACAGATTGCAGATCATCGATGGACGAGTCGAGAGATTCAAGATAGCATAACATGACGGGACCTCTAGGGTTACAAGAAATTTCTAGGGTATTACCGAGGCGGGTCATGAGCCTTACCACCCTATGTTCACAATCGAGAATGGCTCCATAACTGGACAACCAATCCATGCCCAAGATTAACCTATATCCCGTGAATCCGAGAACATAAGCATTACACGCGAATTCTACAGTCAAGATAGAAATCTTCAAATCCACACAAATCATAGATAGATGGGCGGAACCCCCAATTGGATTTGAAACACAAACGGGATCCTCAACTAAGCTAGTACTTAGGTGCAAACTTTCAACAATGTCAGAAGAAATAAAACTATGTGATGCGCCAGAATCAAATAAGGTGCGAACAGGATAATCAGAAATATAAACAAGACTTTCTACAGAAATGCTACCTCGATCCTGAACTGGAGCGGCGTTGAGAGCATGCACTTGCCCTCCAGAAGGTCCTGCACGCTGATTCTGCCCTTGCTTCTTGGGGCAATCCTTGCTAAAATGTCCGGTCTCTCCACAATGAAAGCATTCGCCCGACTTCCTCTTCCTTTTCTTACAGTCTTTAGCTATGTGCCCTACATTCCCACAGTAGCGGCATTTTCTTGGGTCCTTTGCCTTAGCCTTGTTGCCCTTGTTGTTCTTGTTGTTTTTGTTGTTCTGATTGCTCTGATTTCCTCCCCACTTGGAGTCTGTCTTCTTGGCTTGGGTCTCATTAGCCTTCACTTCCTTCTTGCCATTCTTATCGTCTCCTTGAAGCAATGCCATGTCTACTAGACCTTCGAAAGTGGGCCCCATAGGTATATGAGATAGGGGTAAACCTTGTAGTGGCTCATTCAACCCTCGTGCAAAGTGCAAAGCCTTCTTCTGGGGAGTATTAATCATGTCCAAACCAAATCGGGCGAGCTTGTTAAACTCATTCACGTACTCCCTCACTGTCATGTCTCCTTGCTTCAAAGATATAAACTTCTCCAATTGCAAATTCGCCTCAGCTGATGATAGAAACTTAAGCCCAAATCTTGTCCTAAAGTCGGCCCAAGTCTCTATAGGCCTCGTAGCATTGGTGACCTCCCACCAATAAGCAGCTTCTTCTTTCAATAACCATGCTGCCAATAGAACCCTTCTATGATCTTGCACATCAAAGATGGCGAAGAGATCTTCAGTTTCTTTCAACCAATTTCTTGCCTCCACAAAAGTCTCCGTCCCAATAAAGTTCTTGCCACCCATCGCCTTAAAGTCTTTGCAAATCTTAGCGAAATCTGCTTGCGGGTTCTGAGGAGGAGGAGGAACCTCAGTTATATTGGGGGTATTGGCTGGGCCCACATCATTGGCCCTAGCTTCCAAGTATCTCCGGAACCATCCGGGAATGGTCACTCCCTCGGGAAGGTTAAGATCGGCCATACTGAAAAAGGAAAAAGATAGATTCATAACGAAGAAACGAAGGATAGTGCTATGGCTTTTGGGGAATAGCCTTTTTAAAATAACTAGACTTTTCTTGGAAAATACTTAATTGGTTTTGAAAATAGTTTTTCAAAAGGTAAGTTTCAAAAACACTTTTGCTCAAATCTTGTAAACCTTATGTTCTGATACCAAATGTAACACCCCACCTCCGCCAATGCCACTCTTGCAAGGACATTAGCTTTGGAGGGGTGTTAAACAAGGTAAACATGCATGCAGATATCACAAGACAGAACATATAAGTAAAACATAGTAGTAAAGCAGCGGATAAAACTTAGCATTTCAAAACCATAGTCATGTTACAACAAAGTACTTGGTCATTATTTTCCAACAACAAAGTCTAGATAAAAGCATAAACTGAAATACATAAAGTACTATCCCCAAAATGAAGTGATAAACCATAGCTAGCTCAATGTCCAAAACCGTACATGAGCAAATCCAGTAAGCAAGCTGTAAAGATCCAAGCTAAGCTCCAATGTTCCCACCCTGATAACTTGAGGGGGGGAACGGAAGAAAAGAGGCGAAAGAAAATAGGTCAGTCAAAAAGACTGGTAAGCCCTACTACTATCTGTCTATGAACTAGTAAAGTTAACTGGCATGAGAAGCTGAGATGAACATAAGGATAACAACATACTGGCATGATGATTAACTAACAAGATAGATAAAGGTGTCATCGCATAATTAAGGTTAAGTTTTGCACCACGGGTGTACTAGCATTCTAACATGTCAAGTAAAAACAAGAATTGATCCCTTGGCCGAAGCTTGGCCCATCATCATGAGGTGACCTAAATTAAGGTCCAACTACACGGTCTAGTCGATCGGCTCCCTATAAGCCTAACTCGTCAAGTGTCGGTGTCATACGGCCCAAACATGCAATGTAGTTAAACTGCGCTAGGTACACCCTAGGGTGTATCAAGTCCTAGGGTGTCAACCTCAGACACGAATCAAGTATGCGCAGTCTAGATCTACTGGTACCCGTGCCTGATTCTCCAACTCCGGACTATGTGCACGACCATAGTCCGCCTGGACCTACACCGGCGTACCTACTCAGCCGTCGTTTTGGTCGCTTACATGTCAGCCCAGTAATCGTGCCCCACCCTAGCCTAGTCCTAGGGTCTTATGATACTATCAAGAGGGTTACTGCTGAAAAGGCCCACGCAACTAGGGTTTCCTTAACGGGTTAAATGTGGTTAACCCGATCCAAACGTGGATTAAATTGGTTAAGTATACCCAAGGTTCGTGACTTAACCCCGATTAACCCATCCAGCCCAAATTGATTAAGTATTAAGTGGACCATGACTTAACCCTAATCAGGAGGCATTAATTAACTTAATGTGCTTTAACCTCTCACATTAGACTTTGTTGTGGTTACTAGTTAAGCCGGGCGGGTCCGGGTAGATTTACACCACAACTTGGTCTAACCTCGGGTTCGAGCAAAACATGACCAACTTCTCACATTGGGTCCTATTGTTTGTAGCCACTAGTTAAGCCGGGCGGGTCCGGGTAGATTTATGCTACAAACTCAACCCAACCTCGAGTTGGCCACACTCATATTTTCTAAGTGTCATGTCCATTATGTTTCCAAAACATAATTACAAGTTAACATATCACGTTATGTTATAAAAATCATGTTCATGTCATAATTTTACCCAACCCCAACGTAATCCCATCGTTTACATAATCGCAACAACGCATAAAGGGTAAAATAGGGAACTTGGCATAATCATGACAAAAAGGTGTTGAAGCCACAAGTTTATCATGGTGGCATATGAGATGTACATATGTTCATATACTTGCATATTGCATTGTTAGGCTTCAAAAGCATACATAAAACCAAACTTAGCATATGAGTGATACATGGTGATAAATGACATGTAGAAGTTGCAAGAAGTTCGCATTTAGCCTCACATGCAAGTTATCATAAGGGATATGATAACTTTCATGTTGCCAAAATGCAACCTTTGATATAAAGCTTGGAGCTTTATGCTCACAACATCAAGTTTAACTTGCATAACATAGCAATATGTGTCATACATAATGATTAAAATAACTTGCATAGCATAATGATTAACCAACTTGCATATCATAATAATCAACCCCAAACTTGCATCATTCATTTAACTTTAGAGTTCAATAAAAAGAAAGTAGAAAAGGGCTTACTACGCTATGAAGACACAAATGAATATTTATTATAAAGATTGAGACGAAGCCATTATGCAAGCACCAAAATATGAAAGCCCCAATTGAAAAACCCTTGTGCCAAATCAATAAAAATCCTTGCTTTGAAATAGAAATGTTGCAACTTGACTTGAATGCAAACTAAGAACCCTCATACAAGTTTGAAAGCACTTGTATGAACTCACAATCTCTCATAGAAATAGGCTTAGGAATTTTAGCATGAGAGTGGAGGCCATGAGAGGAACAAATTTGACATAGTTTAGTTGTAGGATTGAATAATGGTGATTTAGGCTAGGTTTAGGGGTCTTTTTATAGAGGATTAGGATAGTATTAGCCATAGGATTAACCCTAGATTCAATCCAAGCCATCAAAGCATGTCTTGGGGAAGAAGTCAAGTGTAGGAACCATCTAGGGCCTTTAGATTAAAGCTGAACCATGAGAACCATTCAAATGCAAAATCTGCATTTGAGCGAATCGGCCCACGGGTTGACAGCCAAACACCCTGGATTAACCCCTAATCGACCCAGCGAGCTCGGGTCGACCTCAAAAATCGGCCGGTTCGGTTATTCCCCTCTCCCAATTCGCTGTTTTGAACATTTTTGCATATTTATTTATTTATTTTTCAATTATATATATATATATATCAATATATATATATATTTCTCTGCGCAACCCATTTCACTTAATTAAGTATACTTTAATTTGTGAATTTTTATGTTCAAATTACGGGGTGTTACAGTGATAGTTTTGTCTTAAGATCCTTGGTCCTCATTCCTAACATTTCGAACTTGCTCTCTAAAACTTCTTCGCTTTAGATCTAGTTGCGATTTTTCCTTCTCTGAGCACTGTTGTACTGTGCAGCCTCATTTGCAAGTTCTTTTCGGGCTCTTTGCCTCACTGTGATAGTTTATTCCCTTCCTCCAAGTTACCATACCTTCCAAAACGTTGGTTCAACTCTCGTTGCTATGTAGTTTATTTGGGTTGGGCTTGGATCGATCTCGACGAGCGTCACTGCCTGTGGTGCTATTTGGTTGGATATTGCACTATCCAGCACTGGAATTGCCTTGGTTTTTCTGGCATTTGAGGGTTCGCATCCACTTTTCAGCATTACAGACGAAGTTTTTTTTTTTGTAGATCCGATTGGTGAATATCTAGGGCTCTCGCTTGGTCTTCATGTTGTCATTCCGGAAGTTAAACTTGTTCTATTGGCTTCTCGTTGTGGAGTTTTGTTGGATTTTAGCTTGTATGGTCGCGCAGTGCTTGTGGATATCCCTCGGCGATTGCCTAGCAACGGAGGTGATAGTCAGCGACTTGTTTTGCGATGGTGTTGTGGCGACTCTCTGCTTAACCATCCAGATACAGTAATTTGGAATGCCAGTTTGAATCATGATAATGATCTTTCTGCCTAGTACAGTTTGTGAAGAATTTGATAGCTTATGCTACATGTCTGTGTAATGTTTATATGTTATTTAGTCTTCTAATGGTCAGTGTTTACTGACATTTGTAAACCTTCTTTGGTTGGTTTCTCTTTCTGTAGGAAGTTGTAAACACGATATATTTAAATGTAATTGCTCCCTATGTGGTTCCTTGCGTAGTCTAGTCATTTAGACTAGGGATGGAAATAGGGTGGGTTAAGGTTCCAAACATGCCTGCCCCTCCCTTGTTTTGACCCATTCAGACCCACCCCATAGGGTCTTCAGGGCGGGTAGACCAGCGACCAGCTTTTGGAGGCCCGGGTCTAGGGTCGGGTCTGGGGCATGGCTAACCCACCCTAGCCCGACCCACATGATTGAAACATCATTATAACATTTTATAACTATAATGATTACTTGTTAATCTTCTTATGTATACATGGTTATTACTTGAATATTTATTTTTTTCAATCAACAAACTATAAATTTTCCATGTTATTAAGTTGCATCAATGATAATCGTACAATAACAAATGCATACATTTTGAACTATTATGTTATAACTCATTTTATTAATTTCTCTTATTATTGTGAACACATTATAATATGTGTATAACTTATTATTTAGTGATAAAAAATGTAAGTATATAAATTTGTGTACTTTATAATACTATATCACTGGGTCACGCGGCGGGTCGGGTCTACCCTGACCTGTACGGGTTTCGGGTATGGGCCAAAATTCCAAACTCGCACCGGGTCCATGGGGCGGGTCTAGGGCGGGGTTTAAAAAGTCTATGTCAGGTCTGGGGCGTGAGAAACCCGCTCCAACCCGCCCCATTGTCGTTCTTAATTTAGATTAGCTCAAATGCTGTAAGCTAGTGTAGTTGTAGTGGTCAGACAAATTTAAAACCAATTGTGGTGGATGGTCCACCTTAAAAACCGAAATTTGTAGCTTGACGATCTGTCAATCTCATGTACTGATTTGTAATTATTATTTGTTATAATAATAGGTGTTATGGATCAATATAAAGACCAACCAGCTCTGCAAAAAAAAAAGGAAAGAAAGAATAGTGGGAATGCAAATGTCGCATTCCCATTATAACATAGCAACGGTCACATGCCTATTATAACAATGCAATGGTCACATTCCCATTATAACAATGCAACGGTCACATGCCTATTATAACAAAGCAACATTCACATGTCTGTTATTCAAGCCTATTTACATTTATTTCTTGTATTATAAATAAAGGACTCCTATATACAATTTGTATCATCTTACAATTAAAATTCATCTATAATAAAACTTCTCTTCAATCTTGTTTCTTCTATTTTATTTTCTAATATGGTATCAGAGCTTCATTAAGGCTTAACAACCATTGATCTATCTCTTCTTCAACTCGAAAGAGTTTTGAGTAATCTTTCTCAGCATCATGACTCATGGCACTGCTTCATCTACTTCAGACAATGCTACTGGAACAACTGAGAGCTTTACAACTGTAGACAAACTCACCATAGCTGTAATTAGTCCACAATCACAACTAATTACCGCACAATTAGACGAAGACAATTATTTACTATGGAAACTTCATATTGAAACCGCAATTCAAGGGTATGGCCTTGAAGGATTCATCATTGGGACCTTGTCTGTTACACCAAAATTCATTACTGATCAAGAAGGAAAAATAGTCAACAATGAAGAATACATGAAATATCATAGGCAAGATCGATTAATCAACTCATGGTTACTATTTTCTATCAATCAAAAGTTACTACCACAGGTAATTGGTTGCAACAACCAGTCAGCTGCTAAAGTTATGTTTTACAAAAGGCGATTGCAAAAAATAAGAAAAGACAACATTACCATGAGAGATACTTGAGCAAAATTAAATCTATCTGCGACATGTTAGGAGCTATTGGTCACAAGTGCAAGATCCTGAACAAGTCCTAACTATACTCAATGGCCTAAGTGAAGAATATGAGGCTATAGAAGCATAATTTCCTCACAAAAGGAATTCTCCCCACTTGGTGAAGTTCATTCAATTCTTCTTGCATATGAAGCTGGGCTTGAAAGCAGGAAAACTCAAGAAAGTGATTTTTCTATTAACTATGTCGTTAACAAGAATAATGATAATAAAAATCAGGCAAATAACAATTTCAAAAAAGAGAAAACCGTTCAGAGAGGCAAAAGAGGTGACAGAGAAAGAGGATGCTGGAGCAACAACAAAAATCGGCCAAAGTGCCAAATATGTGAGAAGGTTGGCTATATTGCTTTCAAGTGTTATTTCAGGTATAACTCAAACTACTCAGCAAGTCAAGCCAACAGTAACAATCAAAGGAACAACAACTTCACTGCTAATATAACATATGGACAAGGAGATACAACTAATCAATCTAACACAAGAAATCAGAATGAACAAGCCACAGCTGATCATATTCAAGATGAAACACGGTACCCAGATTCAGGAGCTAGCCATCATATTACAAACAATCTGAATAACTTGAATCTACGGAATAAGGAATATAAAGGTAATCAAACTATAAGCATGGACAATGGTAAGTGTGTTAAGATTTCCCATATTGGCACTGGTAGTATTTTTGGTAATAGACAATTATTTTTGCATAACTTATTAAGAGCTCCCACCATTAAGAAAAACTTGATTAGTGTGTCTCAGTTTGTTAGGGATAACAATGTTTACTTTGAATTTTTGCCAACATACTGTGTTGTTAGAGACATACTAACTAGGGAAATTCTTCTAAAGGGTAATGTTGTGAAGGGACTTTATGAATTCAATTTCAACAATCGCAATATTGCTATTAATGATCACCCACGTTGTAATCTGACTGATATAACTGATGAAGTTCAAACTAAAAGTACTTTTGACTTATGGCATTATAAGTTAGGGGATCCTAGTGCTAGCATTGTAACAAAAATTCTTAATAATAATAAAATAAAATTTATTCCTGCAAAATTACCTTATGTATGACTTATTGCCAGATGGGTAAAAGCCACAAATTACCATTCTTTGATTCATTAACTGTGTATTCCAAACCTGATCAATTAATTACGACTGATATTTAGGGACCATCTCCTATATTTTCTGATTATGGGTATAAATACTACATATCATTTATTGATGCTTATACTAGATATACTTGGATACATTTCTTAAAAGCTAAATCTGATACTAAAAGCGATGTCATCAATTTTATCAATAGGTTTGAAAACCAAATAAACTTTCAAATCAAAGTCATGCAAACTGATGGGGGATTAGAATACAAACCTCTGACAAATTATTTTAAAAGTAAAGGTATTATACATAGAGTAACATGTCCCTATACTTCGGAACATAATGGTATAGTTGAGAAGAAGCATAGGCACATAGTTGAATCAGGTTTAACTTTGTTTGCTCAAGCATCTTTACCACTTATATTTTGGCCTAATGCTTTCAGTATTGTTGTGTATCTAATAAATAGAATGCCTACTAAAGTACTGAAAGACATAACATCTCTAAAAAAGATATTCAATGTGACTTTATTACAATAGTATAAAAAATTGGCTGTCTATGTTTCCCTTACCTAAGACCTTATAATAATCATAAACTTGACTATAGATCTAAACCTTGCACATTTATAGGCTATTGCAATATTAAAAAAGGGTTTAGATGTATAGACAAGTCTGGTAGAATTTTTACAAGTAGACATGTTATTTTTGAAGAAAATATTTTTCCTTATAGCAGATCAGATATACAAACCACGACCAAAATATATAATCCAAAGGTTAGTATACCTGATCTGCATAGTATTGCTGACACATGGCATCAATAGAATGGTGACAAGGCTGTTAATAGTAACTCTGAAGGCCATCACAGTGATAGTGAAACCAGTAATGATCAGCCAGAGCAAACTAGCCACACCATTCAGTCACCTGCAGAATCAAGTTGTAGGCAATCAGAGCTATAAGAGAAGAAAATAGCAATGTGAGCAATCAAAATACTAGTAGTAGACAAAATGACTCACCAACTCAATCACCACATCATCAAACTGGACATCCAATGATAACCATATCCAAAAGGGGAATATTCAAACCAAGGACTTATACTGCAGTCATTACTGAAGAAGAGCCAAATAGTTATCAACAAGCAGTGAAACATAAAGAATGGAGGAAGGCAATGGATGAAGAGTATCAAGCACCGGTGAACAACTGTACATGGGAATTAGTAAATCCACCAAGCAGCAAGAATATAATTGGGTACAAGTGGGTATATAGACTGAAAAATAATCTAGATGAGTCTATCAACAGATATAAAAGCAAGACTTCTTGCAAAGGGGTTCACACAAGAATTTGGCTTTGATTATAATGAAACTTTCTCACCAGTGGTAAAACCCTCAACAATTAGACTTATATCGACTATAACATTAAGCAATAATTGGAAAATTAAGCAGCTAGATGTTAACAATGCATTCTCAAATGGAAATCTACATGAAGAAATATTCATGAAACAACCACAAGGCTATACACAAGATCCAACATTGGTATGCAAACTGAATAAAGCAATCTATGGCCTGAAACAAACAACCAGAGTATGGATTGAAAGACTAAAAGCAAGTTTAACAACACTAGGCTATTCACCTACCGGATCTGATACATCACGATTCACAAAAATTAGTGAATCATCTACCACTTATATGTGGATGATTTAATTTTTACAAACAGTAGTGAAACTGAAATCAGAAAATTGGCAGATTATTTGAAAAATCAGTTCTCAATAATAGATTTGGGTGACTTATCTTATTTTCTTGGAATAGAAGTCAAAAGGAAATCAGATAAAGAAATTCATCTCAATCAAAGAAAGTACGTTGCAGAGCTTCTAAACAAAACAAATATGATTGAAGCAAATGGTCAACCAACTCCTATGACCTCAAACCAGCACTTATCAAAGAACAGGGGGGAAGCTATCTTAAATATTAAACAATATAGGATTGTTATAGGACCATTACAATAAGCTACTATAACACGACCTGATATTTCTTTTAGTGTTAACAAAGTGTCTCAATTTTTGCAGGAACCCAAAAGTGAGCATTGGATAGCAGCGAAACGAATACTCAGATATTTAAAAGCAACAATCAACTTTGACATATCACTAAAGACAGCAGAGACTTAAGCATTACAGCATACTCAGGTGCAGACTGGGCTACAGATATAGATGATAGAAAATCAGTTTCTGGTTACTATAATTATGTAGGAGAAAGTCTTATTTCATGGTATTCTAAAAAGCAAACAACCATCTCGAGATCTAGTACAGAAGCAGAGTATAGGAGTGCTGCTAGCACTACAGCAGAAATCTTATGGTTGCAATCATTATTGAAGGAGTTAAAGCTATCATCCAACAGAAATCCTATAATTTGGTGTGATAATCTAAGCACAATCTACATAACAACAGACCCTATTCAGCATAATCGAACCAAACACATAGAAATCGACATTTATTTTGTTCGAGAGCAAGTCCAAAAGAAGAATTTACAAGTGAATCACATTTCATCTTATTATCAGAGGGCTGACATTCTAACAAAATCACTTTCAGCTAGAAACTTTCATATATTGAGAGAAGCACTTGGAATTGAAGAATTGCAAATAAATACGAAGTAGAAGATGGAATGTTTCTCGGCAAATTAAGGTAGTAAAACCTAACCTTAATTTGAGGGGCAATAATAAAGGAAAGAAAGAATAATGGGAACACGACAATCACATTCCTACTATAACATAGCAACGATCACATGCCTATTATAACAATGCAACGGTCACATTCCCATTATAACAATGCAACGGTCACATGCCTATTATAACAAAGCAACGGTCACATGCATATTATTCAAGCCTATTTACATTCATTTCTTGTATTATAAATAGAGGGCTCATATATACCATTTGTATTCATCAATAATAAAACTTCTCTTCAATCTTGTTTCTTCTATTTTATTTTCTAATAAAAAACATTTTTGAAAAGTAATAAAAATCGTCTATTACAAAGTATTATATGGAAAAGTTGTAAACATATATTTTGTACAACTTTTTTTGCAAAAAAAAAATTGTAAAATGTTCTGTTTACAACATTTTGAATACCAAAGCAATAGCTAGGGCAACCTAGGCATTCCTACTTGTTCTTAAGTTGTACAATTCCCGCCAAGTCGATTTGCGTCGATCTTAAAAGTTTTTCTTCCATTGCTGTTTTTGTTCAATGTGCATCTTGTACTTTGTAAACGTTTAATTTAGAGCAAAGATAACGAAAATTTTAAATTGTAAAATGAAAATAAAACCAAGCTAGGTGCACTAGCGAGGGTTTTACGGCTCCGGCCGGTTTCCCTCTTGAACAAATTCAATAAAACAAATTTTAACTAGGAGGATGAAAGCACAAAATGATAGGACTTACCAAGTACAAATTAGTTTTCAACCTTTAACGAAGTTTTAGCATCTAAAAATATGTTTTGATTTGACATGATGGAATAGGTGGCTCTAAAGGAAAAGTTTTAGCGGCAAATGGAAATTATAATGGCTACATAGGCGGGCTTCAAAATTTTAACAACTGTGTTTTTTCCTATTTTCTTGAGCATTTGGCTTATCCTTCTACAAATAATTAAAAAAATTATCATTCACTAAAGTAACTAAGTAATTAATTTTAATTTCATTTTTTTGAAAATTTAGTAAATTTAACTATTAAATATAAAAACATATTTACAATTATATAAAATAACAGTAACACATTTTAAAAAAAATTAACATAAATATCCCTTGCAAATCCTTGGAAATCTTCTGTGGAATAGCTTCAACAAATTTTTATCAGTAAACTGTCTCCATTTGTAACAAAAATTAGCGGCGAAACATTTTTGATGGTAAAGCAATGCAGTTTTTATTGGTTTGGCGATGGATATTGAAAAACGACGGTAATATTCTAAAACAAATAGAAATAGAAAATCTTAGATATTATCGCTTACATATTCCACGAAAATTTATCCCTAAACTAGCGGCGGAATTTTCCATTGCTAAAATGTACTGTTGTTCACAGTTTTCTTGTTGTGATGTCTGCAATACACTATGAGATTTTTGCAGATATGTCAGCACTTATTCCTAATAAGTGTGGATATTTCAGCAACTTATTTCCCTTTATATAATACATTATGGAATAGTTGCTGACATATTGGTAATTATTCAAAATAATCACAGACAATTCAACAACTTATTTTCCCTTTCCTGTATCAACAATACACCATTCAATTGTTGCTTATATGTCTGCACTTTTTTTTTTAAAACAAATGCAGACATTTCAACAACTTTTTTTAAGAAACTTTTCATTCGGAATTTTTTTATATAGAAGCACAAAAAAATCACGAAACAATATTGCTTATATGCCTCCTTAATTCCCACTTACTTTTATTTAATCCGAGTTTACGAAGTCTACACTTTTGTTCTATTTTTCATGCGCAAAACAAGGATTAAAATCTGTGTCTTGAAAGTGACATTTACAATCTAGGCAATTTTAGGAACAAATGTAAATAATTCCAGAAAACTGTAAATTCCTAATAGCAATAACATAATAATTAAGGGAAAAAGATAGAAAAATACTTATAGGAAATAGCTTATAGAAAAACAACTAAAAATTGTAAGAAAGGATGAAACGTATGGTATCGAGTACAAAGAGTATGATTTTTTTGGATCAATCCTGCTAAATGGTCTTACCATCCATGACGGCATAATGATTAAATGGTATTTATTGATTCCATGTATATGCCTAAAGAATATTTAGAAGACATATATATCCTTAAAATATGTTATGTAAAAAAATGAAGAACACCCAGTACTACTCAAACAATATTTTCTCGATGATTGATTCAAAGGGATCAAGATCGAATCTAGATGATTCTTACTCCCTCCAGTCCAAAATATAGGACGTTTTGTGAAGTTTTTTGTTTTTCAAAATATAAGATGTTTTTACCTATAATAAATTGTACATACTTTATTGACTTGTCATGAAGTACTTCTATTGGCTCATTTGAGTAGGTGGCTGCTTCGGAAACTCCAATAACCACTTTTTTGTACTTAGAAATAGAGAAAGTAACTTAACTTTCCATGAAAAAAGAAGCCAATCCACAAAAAAGAAGCATTTGATTTTTTTTTAAATTCCCGTGCAAATCTCTAAAACAAATTATATTTTGGATTGGAGAGAGTATTAGAAAACCACTTCGAATCAGCTGACGTTTCGAAAGCAAAGGAAAAAATAAGAAGAATTACAAAGATTTGCTAAAGGATTGCCGTCAGCGTGTCTCGAGTGAATTTTCTTATATTACTAATCGACAACAGTTCTGCATTCAAATCTTTGGTGAAAGGGTTCCCCTCTACTGGATCACATGATCTAGGAGGAGAAGTGACTTCGATTTATCCAAATCAAAGATGACTTATATGGATGAATGTTTAACATTGCACTTCCAGCGTGCATATATTGATCTCCATGAATGTACATCTGTTTGGTGGTATGGGAAGTAACTCTCATGCACTATATGCATCCTTCTTCAAGACGTACGAGCTCATAGGTTGTACATTAGTAGAAATCAGTTGCATGTGTTGGACTTGGCAACGTGACATTCAAAATGAAGAATATGTTTGGTGTAAGATAATCGAATACCTTAACCTTCATCACTAGGGAAAAGGGCACACAGTAAGGCTATGTAGGTCGTGTTCGTTAGGATATTATCATCACCTTTCAATATAACTCACTATATGTCGAGTATGTGATGTATGCTAGGAGACGTCTCGGATAGGTCGGTTACGACTGGGGTAATGACATATTCGGTCAGTGCACCACCTTCGGGTCTGTGTAGCTAGGCCAGTCGTGTTAGTTGGGCGGAGAACAAACGGTCCTCGATACGTGAGGTGTATTGTAAGAAAGGTAATTCCTTACCATGCCATTATATGAAATCAATTCTCGTCATGCGGTTTTATTTTTATTGACTAACATACATGGAATTTAATAATGGTAATGATTTCGCAATTAGATTTGAGTTATTTTACGGGCCTTATCCCAGAAGTTATTAAGAAAATATCAGATAATTTTACATAGTAAAGTTTTGGTTAATATATAAAAACTCGTGTCATGTTTACGTATGGTCGTTGTCTTATGTGATAGCTTTTTTTTTTCAAACAACAGATTTGAGTTTTTCACGCCAATCTCATGACTAACTCAAAGTTTATTTTTCTTCTCCTCTTAAACTCTGGATGCCTTGTTTTCTCTGTACAGCCTAGTAGATCAGATTGGAACCATTGGAAAAATTGGATGGAGCTTGGAGCTGGAGATTTTGTAAATAGTCATCTATTCCAATCTTTACTATACTCTCACTTTGATTTATTCGGTAATTTTAAGCATTGGTTTATAACTATCCAGGTCCAAATTAGTCACTCTGATACTTATGTTGAATTTTCAACTGTAATGATTTTGTATACCTATACATACATACATACATACATATATATAGGAAAGTTTATTTAAACATAAAATTTTGACATATTTGGTGGCACAATTGATCTCCACCATTGGATCGTCTCATGGATTCTTCCTCTCCACATAAGTACAAAAAGATCCAACGGTTGAGACTTTATGTTTCTAAGTTGGTGTCAAATTTTATGTTAAAATAGCCATCCTATATATATATATAAGGAGGGTTATATGGCACCCCTTTTTTTGGGCAACCCTTTTGCATCTGAGCCATAGCCAAGCATTTATTATTAAATAAGTTAGTAGGGGGAGAGAGAGTTAGTGAGAAGAGAGAGAAACGGGAGAATGTGGTGGAAATCAGGGGACTAAAGGGGTGCTGCACTATTTGGGGTGCTATTGAACGCTTCTCTCTCTCTCTCTCTCTCTCTCTCTATATATATATATATATATATATATATATATATATATATATATATTATGTGTGTGCATATATAATTTTCAATATATATATATATATATGTATGTGTGTGTGTACATATCCATTGTGCAAGTTATGTTCTTTTTTTACTTTCCCTTTATTTTCTTTCGTATCACAAATGCTCTGCTTCTCTGGCACTTGGATTTACGACACTTGAATATCGAGAATGTAAGTGTCAATTTATAAGGGTCGAGAAAGCGGATTTTTTCATATACCATCTCTAACATAATATAAATCAAACGGTAATGGGCCTAAATCAGAACATTCATGTAGCATTTTTCAACATAACAATGGAATTATCAAAATGAACCCATACATGAAAGCTATCTAGTCCAAGCTTCAATGGCACTAGAACACCAATATTGTCGAAAACACTATAAATTAAAGTAACAAAACGTCATTACAAGCAAAAAATAATAAACAATAAAAAATCCAAAAAAGAATGCATATCACTACAGGAACTAAATAGGTCACAATAATAAAAACAATTATCCCAGATAAGTCTGTAATTATTCATGACTCAAACCAGTATAATTCAATATGTACTACTACAGCTATAATTAAACTTTACCATATGAGCACTCGTTAAATTTATCAAAAACGTAATTGGAAATTATAACTAATTTTCATTGTTAAATAAATAAAAGAAACTAAATAAAATTAGTAAATTATCAGCCAATGTCAAATAGAAAGAAACAACACCGATTAAAAAGTAGATCAATCGTCTAACTAGAAAATGATGAAATCATATTGAATCAGAAATATGATTTTTTAGAAAATGATCAAAACAAATTTGATTCCAAACGTAGAATTCAAATCTTGACTGCTATTAAAATCACCGCAAGAAATAAATGATTTCATTGAAAATAAAAGAAAGCAGGAACACGATTTATAAGTTTTCAAACAGAAGGAGTTTAAAAAGATTAAATTTGTTTATGGGGATGCAGACCTAATATTCACTTAATTTATTAAGACTATGACCAAGAAATGAACCCATTCCGGCTCACAAATTAAAGATCATAAAAATGAAAATCAATGGGTAACTATAAAAAAATAATAATTTGAATTCTTTAAACTCACGAGTCTTCAAACCTTTATCTTGATATTGTTGGTGAATCTTGATTCATAGGCTCTTTATTGATTGGTATTAAGATTTTTTTTATGTTTTTTTAAAGTATTTATACACAAGTTTTAGATGGTAAATGAGTTACTACTTGTCAATGTCTGTTAAAATTACGCTACGCAAGTTTTAGATTTGTAACCTCTTGTATCAATGTCGAAATGTATGACCATTTGGATGATGATGCTTGTCGGTTTTCAAATTCTTATGTTGAGTCTATATAACATACCGTCTTTGATTCAACATCTTGTAATATTCTGCATTATATGCTATATAATTTGGAAAAACATGGATATCTATACTTTATATGGTTGTCATCAAAATAAATAACTTGGGTATTGATGTCTTTATCCTATACGGATCTTATTGCTTGTGTTTGCGAATTCGAGAATCTGACATTGGTGAGTCCTTAACCAGTCTAATGCAACTTGATGTTCCTTTGGTGTTATGAACAGTGACATTTTTAATAATAATTATACTTTGGTGTCATCTTTTTTTGTGCAAACCTAAACCATCGAAAATGCCCTTATATATTATAAATCTTAATATTGCTAAATTTTAGGGTGTTACGCATGAACTTCATTTACAAATTCAAAATGTCAATCTAAAAATATTAGTAGATCGTAATATCACTTAAAAATAAGATCTTACACAAACTTTATTTACAAATTCAAATCATTCATCTATAAATATAGCAAGCGTTAGCTTAAAATTTCTGATAAATAATCTTTATATGAAAATTCATTTTTCATTGGCTAGCAATAGAAATGAAGATTCACACCTAAAAAATATTGCAACATTAAAATAAAATAAAGCATATAAAATACGTAAACATATGATTTTAACATATATGTATATATATATATATATATGTATGTGTATATATATATATATACATATATGAGGAGCGTTCAATGACACCCCAAATAGTGTGTTGGGAAACAATGGCTGAGTTGCGGACTAGGTCGCTCTCTTGAAGACGATTCGGCGATCTGTTTGGTGGTGCAAAACCAGTTCGTACTTCCGCCACCACCTCTAGGATAAAACAGCCTCTCTAAAATTAATAACAGATTTGCTTTGCATAACAAATCAGTGCAGATTTGCACTTTCGAAATTAATAACTGCTCGAAAAATTCTGTAAGAACATTTTGATGGCGGTGGAGAGAAATAGTATATTTTTTTCTGTAGTAATCTCGTCTACAATTGAAGATAATATATAGACGGAGATTAGGGTTAATCGAAAATACTGGGTAGAGGAAGAAAAATAGGATCTGCTGAAAATACTGGGTCAAGAGTTTACCGCTTCATAAATAAAAGTCGGCTCAGAAATATTTTCTGTATTTAAAAAATAGTTCGAAAAACGCAGTGTTTTCTGGACCAAAAATATAAGTGTCTACACCACATAGCCAAGGCCCAAGTCCAATCTCGAACCGAACCGAACCGAACCGAGCCGAGTCGGTCGGTCGCGCGCGCGTGTGTGGTGGTCATGATGCATGGTCTCCCTCCTCACAACAAAGCATGCATTGGGAGCCCAAGGCCCCAACATGACTTCTTAGAAACAAGTATAAATACTTGCATCTTTCTTGTAATCCCATGATGTGGGACTATTCACAAATAGGATCCATCATAAACTTATTTCATATTTAAAATAATTCATAAAATTTCCAACAATCCCCCACTTGAATTTTTTAAAATATTATCGAGCAGTTTCTAAAAACATAAGACTGTGCATAAACAAAGGTATCATCCGACTTGAACCTTTGCGTAGTGAATAAGATTCAATTTTTACTAGAGTGACACGTGGTCTCGAACTCTATTCCTGACATCAAACCACACACAATCTTTTCTATAGTGCAATCAAATAAGCCCTTGCGTTTATTGCCATGCACGTCTATCCCAGTTTAGTGAACGCTCTAGGAAACGGCCACATTTCCACATTCACAAAGGTGAGTCTATCAAGAGCACTCCTGAAGGTAGGTACTCCACTCCAAATAGAGTATAGATCTCATTAAGAGTTTTTATTAACTCATCATTTAATCACTTCAGAAATACATGCTTCTTAATCTAAAATTTAGCATGTTCATCTACTATCACTACACAACTTGTTTTTACCCATTGAACCTAGTTCTTGGGATCTCCAGTCATTTAGGTCGGGTTACCATTGTGCGTGATTCCACAATCACAGGGAAATAGTCCCATCCTTTTAGAATTATTAAGGACTTTCTTTCTGGACAGTCCATTCGTCAAAGGTTCTTCCAAATTATCATCACCTTATATGTGATGTTCTCTAATAATACTGTGCATACGACTGTCATTTCTTACCGTTGTAATATCGGTTCTGTTTTTCTTTCAATAGTCGTCAAATTTTTCATCACTATATATGTGATGTTCTTTTACAGTATTGTGCTAACGACGTCGTTTTCTACCGTTGTTATAACGGTTCTATACTTTTTGCAATAGCCGCGGAACTATCACAATCGATTACACCACTAGTGTCTATTTTTCCCATATAGGGATCTCAACTAGCAGATTTCTTTAGTTCTCTGCTTCTTCACTAGCTGTTGCTAGTGCTATTATCTCAGTCTCTATAGTAGACTAAGTCAAAATAGTCTATTTCTTGGATTTTCAAGAGACAGCTTCTCCAGCGATGTTAAATATATAGCTGCTGGTCGCTTTTGAATCAACAGATAAAGTATTCCGGTCTGTATCAAAATATCCTTCAAGTACAGCTGGAAACTTTTCATAATGTAATCTAAGGTTCATGGCTCGTTTAAGGTATCTTATGACCCTTTCAATAGCATGTCAATGCACTATACTAGGTCTACTAGTTAACATGCATAATAATCCCACGACATAGGCAATGTCGGGTCTAATACAATCAGTGGCATCCGAAGGAAGCCAATGATGCTCACTTACTTTGACTGTCTTACACCTTCACAAGTGTTCTTAAATATCTTTGCACTGGGATCGTATGATGTACATGCAGATTTACAGTCAAAGTAATTGTCTTTCTTTAGAGACTTCTCAATATAATGAGAATGATCCAAAGAAAATCCCTTTTTCGGACCTAGTAATTTTAATATCAAGGATTATACTCGCCTCACCTAGATCTTTCATATCAAAACTGGCACTTAATAAGGATTTGACTGATTTTATGGCATGAATGTTTGACCCAAAAATGAGTAGGTCATCTACATAAAGGCATATAATAGTGCAAATGTCATTCTCGGATTTGTAATACATGCATTTGTCACTTTCATTAACTTTAAAACCATGTGAAATGATTAAATTTATCAAATTTTTCATGCCATTGTATAGGTGCTTGTTTTAAACCATATAATGATTTATCTAATTTGCATACTTTATGTTCTTGATCATGTACTACGAATCCTTCAGACTGGTCTATATAAATTTCTTCGTCTAAATCACCATTCAAAATGCGGTTTTTACATCCATTTGGTGTATTAATAAATTATGAATAGAGACAAGTGAGATTAATACCCGAATGGATGTAATTCTAGTTACAGTTGAAAAAGTGTCGAAGAAATATATATATATATATATATATATATATATATTAAACCTTTAGCTATTAGTCGTACTTTATATTTATCAATAGTGCTATCAGGTTTTTAATTTCTTTTTAAGTACCCATATACAGCCTATAGATTTACAACCAGGAGGTAAATCTATCAAATGCCAAATCTTATTGGATTCCAGAGAATCCATCTCATTATTTATAGCCTCTTGCCAAAAATCGGCATCTAAAGAAGATAAGGCCTCTTGGAGGTTTAAGGGATCCTCCTCTATAGTAAAAGCACAAAAATCCGAACCAAAATCTTTTACGGTTCTTGCTCTTTTACTTCTTCTAGGTTCAGTTTTAGAACTTTTATTAAGTTCTGTTCTAATAGGCAGACTTAATGTGCTCCCACTATTCCTTAATTTAAAAGGAAATTTTGTTTCATAAAAATCGACATCATTTGATTCAATTATATTATGTCCATTTAGGTCATAAATTCCGTCTGCTTTGCTATTAACAGAATAGCTTATAAATACACATTCGTATGATTTACTTGCCAATTTTATTCTCATAGGGTCTGGAATGCGAACATATGCTAAGCAACACCAAGTTCTAAAGTATGACATATTGGATTTATATTTCTCTAAAATTTCATAAGGCGAAATTTTATTCTTAGATTTGGGGATTCTATTCAGAACATAACATACAGTCTATAAAATATCCCCCCGCTAATGTTTTGCTGCACTGAAATTTAATAAAATGACAATTACTAATTCGGTAAAGGACCTATTTTTTCAGCTTTACCGTTCATTTCAGGTGAATAGGGTGCAGTTCTCTTATGTTCAATATATCACATAAAAAATCCAGAATAGAATTTGATTCGTATTCTGTTCCTCTATCACTATGTAGTCTCTTAATTTTCCTATTTGCTTGATTTCAATTTTGAATGTTTCAAACATATCAGACGCATCGGATGTTTAAGAATCAATGTCTTTCCAATCATATGCTTTATTTTCATTATTACCAGTCTCTACAGCTTAAGTGGTGTGAGGATCTCACAACACACTTTCTGATCATCAACAGCCGTGTATATTGTGAATATATCACGATTATAGCAGACATGGCGAGAAACACCAGTGTCTACCCACCAACCCAATGATCCACCATCAAAGTGAATCTCAGTAGTCGTAGCCTTTAAAAGCTTCTCAGTCAGGTTTGCCTGCAGTGCAGGGCTTAGCCTGTTCCGACACTGTCGTGCCATATGATCTAGTTTTCCACAGTTGTAATATAGAAGCAACTGTCTAGAATCATTCTTTTTGGTTGGTTGCTGCTGTCCATTATGATTTCCTTGTGGATTCTCATTCTATTCTCAACTTACCGATTGTGGAGGCTTACTACTGCTTGAGATGTTAATATGTTTGAAAACTTATATTTTTCTTATAGAAAAAATACATAAACTCATAGACTAACATAAGTTAATCACATAAAATATTATTTACTGCATTTGTACCATTGCACCACACTTGTGGACTATATTAATGGTAAACAACTTACATGGTAAACTTAATCATCACATACAGAGACTATATAAACCAAGGTATCAAAACACTTGGGTTCAAAAATACTTAAGTTCAATCAGTTAACACTGTTCCAACCGAAAAATGCACTTTTAGGACTCAAGCAAAGTGATTAATGTGACCCAAAACTACAGTACAAGATAATGAGCTGGGTTCATGATTAGTTCATCGTTATTACATTCTTTGTCACTACAATAATGTTAATAGGTATGTAGTGATATTATCTATATTGTTTAATCCCGTCTCGACCTACGTCAGAGAATCAAAGTTGCATAAGCATTCTTTACCCTATGTTTTGTCATGCAATATTCATTTACATGTTCTGATGGGGTGATATGTACGTCAGACTAAATACGCTATACGTTCGTGCAATGAGACTTCAATTAAATAGTGTGAATCTCATAAACATATATACCTTCACCATCTCTTCCAATACAGACGATGCAACTCACGGACCTGATTCTTTTTCGCACATCCTGGTGTCTCTTCGCATAACTCATTGCATATCCTCCGCTTTGAGCTCATAAAATTCACGTCATTTCCATCTTTAACTTCAGTTCTGCAATACTGGTTTCATCACAAACACTGAGGATAAGTTCCTTAAAGTCATTAGGAAAAATAGATCTAGGACATTATTTTTTTCCAATATTGCTGAAATATTCTCTGGAGCACCATAAGATGTGTAAGCTGATTTACTCTCTGAAGCTTTGACAACTAAGCCATTTTCTACTCATTTTTAAGGGTAGGAGAGCTGATAGAGATAGTAGAAAATACGCAACCCTTCAGGATCCTTGCTACTCTTCCAATTCTTTTTTTTCTCATTACAGGACACTCCAGGAATTCCACCTGTCGCCTGATCAGTTTTCGAATCACCAAACTTTTGGCGCTTCTCTTCGTCCATTTTAGGTCTTCGTATCGTACCGTGTTTTCGTCCGTATTCGCTTTTGTTGTGGACTATCGTAGGCTGACGGCGGACGTAGGGTTTCAGCAGCAGATCCGAAAAATGTCCGCCGAGTCCAGTTTTTCTTATTAATTGGTAACGATGATAGAGGAAGCCATTGTTTCGATTCGTCTTCAAATTGTTGGAAAACAATGGCTGAGTCGCGGACTAGGTCGCTCTCTTGAAGACAATTCGGCGATCTGGTCGGTGGTGCAAAACCAGTTCGTACTTCCGCCGTCGCCTCTAGGATAAAACAGCCTCTCTAAAATTAATAACTGATTTGCTTTGCACAACAAATCAGTGCAGATTTGCACTTTCGAAATTAATAACTGCTTGGAAAATTCTGTAAGAATATTTTAATGGCGGTGGAGAGAAATAGTATATTTTTTCTGTAGTAATCTCGTCTACAACTGAAGATAATATATAGACAGAGATTAGGGTTAATCGAAAATACTGGGCAGAGGAAGAAAAATAGGATCTGCTGAGAATACTGGGTCAAGAGTTTACCGCTTCATAAATAAAAGTCGGCTCAGAAATATTTTCCTTATTTAAAAAATAGTTCGAAAAACGCAGTGTTTTCTGGACCAAAAATATAAGTGTCTACACCACATAGCCAAGGCCCAAGCCCAATCCCGAACCGAGCCGAGTTTGTCGGTCGCGCGCGCATAAGTGGTGATCATGATGCATGGTCTCCCTCTTCACAACAAAGCATGCATTGGGAGCCCAAGGCCCCAACATGACTTCTTAGAAACAAGTGTAAATATTTGCATCTTTCTTATAATCCCATGATGTGGGACTATTCACAAATAGGAGCCATCATAAACTTATTTCATATTTTAAATAATTCATAAAATTTCCAACATACTGTAGCACCTCTTTAGCCCCCATGATTTCCACCACACATTCTCGTTTCTCTCTCCTTTCACTAATTCTCTCTCCCTCCACTAACTTATTTAACTATAAATACTTGGTCACAAATGAGGTGCAAAAGGGAGGACACAAAAATGGGGTGTCATATAACCCCCCCCCTCCCCCTCCCCTATATACATATACATATACATATATACATATATATACATATATACATATATATATATATATATATATAATTTTATTTTAAATCGGTTAAATATATAAGATATGCAAACAAATAACTCACACGCGAAGCGTGTTCCGAAGCACTTGTAACCAGAAACAAGTTGATATTGAGACAGCGTGAAGGTAGCAGCCTAGTACACCATCATATACTAGTAATTTAAAGTGGATCGGTCTGATTCTACTAAGTCGAGAAACAGTCATTCTCGTATATATGAATACTTTATGTAGCTTATAATTGCTTTATGCTTATTCTTTTTTTTTTTTTTTTTTCTCTTAGTCACTTGTACGATTTTATATTTTTCCTATTTTCTTTTTAGAAATTTATTTCCCATAAGAATACGTAAAATCAAGAATGGAATTGAACCCTCAATTTACATGTGAGCATTGCATGTCTTAACTACCTGTGTTATACCTATAGATATCATCTATATAGCTTTTTCAGCCTGTACCGTCTTTTAAGCTTATTAATAAGTGAGTTAACATAATAGTTTTACTCTGATAACAATAAATCCAATTTGATCTTCAATGAACTGATTATTATTTTTTTCTTTTTTTTTATTATTTTTTTTATTTTTTTTGGTCTACTAAAAGAAAGATATAATTAACAATAATAATGATGATTTCCCTTCCCAGATCTTTCACCTTCCTCTCTCCTTTCCCAATTGTTTTCTAGTTTTCATTTTACATATTCATTTCTTTACAAATTCTGTTGTGTACCATCTAAAAAATGGGAATAGAGTGGGTTATACTCACATATAAAATTACCGACAATACTCCACTTATGCCCAAATTGCTATTTACCCATATCCTTAAATGATTTCCACCCACCTACAATGAAGATATAAGATCCATAACTTCTTCCTTGTTCAAGTACTTTGTTACCTCTTCCATCCTTTTTTTGTCAAGAAATAAATGTGACCAAATTTCACAGTACGTTTAATTTGCCCTCTAGTTCATACAGAATTTTTTTTAACTATTCTGATATTTGCATCCTCTAAAACTACTATCTAAACAACTTCCGAATGAAATGGTAATTCCTATGGAGTTAAAATTTTCAAAACCATCCAAACTTCTACATGATTAAATCTAAAAAATAATTATTTTTTTGAAAAATTGTGGTATGGCTATAAATTCACCCAATTCAGCAGATTAGTTAATTTGCGATTTTACTTGTAATTATAATCACCCAAGGCATGGAGTGCATTCAGCCGAGGACATGACAAGAAAACGTGATCCCATTACAAGCCCATTGAAAGTCATGCACATGGTTAGTTCTCTGTATCATTTGCAACACAGAAATATAAGTCATGCAAGCCAACAAGCAAGCTTTGTTACTTTCCATAGTTGTAACGGAGTTCCTAACTTTCAAATCCCAAAAATGTGAACCCTGCACAGCCGAAACTTTTATTTTTTATTCCTATATGACAAATAGTTTGTGGATACATAAATAAATATAAAGGTGCAATATTGCAACAGAGCCTTCTTTGTTTGAGTTATAGTTAAATAAAAATACATATAGGCAGACATAATGAACAAGAACCATATGCTTATGTTCCATATTAATATGCTATAAAAGAAACACCATATCCACAAAAACTACGAAGATGTGTAACTCGCTTTCGTAAAATAATAATCCATGGTTAACAGTCTGACTCTTCAACAATAATCCTGGGCCCCTGGCAATCTGCTCACTTCAAACTCTTGTAGAGGTCATCAATTATAGTCTGCGAGAAGGCAGCAGACATTATGATCAGAAATATTATACCTATAAAGTTACTGATAAGATGTGTTTTCCAGAATGGAAATCCTGTTTTGGATTTCGGGTTTGGGGGGGGGGGGGGGGGGGGGGATCAATGAGAAAACATCGAGATGTGGGTATAATACAAGAACGGACTGCCAAGTCCTTATTCCCAGTGTAGAATAGAAGTGTATTATATATATATATATATATATATATATATATATATATATATATATATATATATATATATTGTGTGTGTGCGCGCGCGCACGAGCGTGTGCGTGGAAAGTTTATTCGAATGCAAAATGTAGACAATTTGTGACACGATGTATCTTCACCATTGGATTGCCCTCTAAAATTCACCCTCTATACAAGGAAAAAGAATGAACGGGTCAGACCTCTTGAATCACAGTGTGTCTAAATAGCCACACGGGCGCGCGCGCACCCACACACACACAAGCAATGCTGCACCCCAAAATGTCCTTCGATTTCATCCACACAACCTCTTTTTATCAACCCCCTCCCCCAATTAAACTATTATTTAAAGGGGATTTTCACTTAAAAAGGCTTCTCAATTCACGATAACAAGTTTTAAGGACAACACTTCTGAAAAATTAGTTTTAAGGACATTTTACAATAAAATTAATTAAATTTATCATTTTCATTTATAGAGGAATAATGATAAATTGATTTATTTATTTTGTAAGTTATCCTTAAAACTAATTTTTCAAAAGTGTTGTCTTTACAACCTATTATGCTGAAATGATAAGCCTTTGAACCTAATTTCCACTTATTTAAATATAAACGAGCGGAATGGAGTGTCACATTCCCTCCATATGGCATCCCAAGCAACAAAGCACCTCATTTGCCCTTTGATTTTGTCATATTTCCTCATTTAAATAATATATCTAGTGGGAAAAGAGAGGCAAGCTTTACTTAAATGAGATATATGTGTGTGTGTGTGTGTGTGTATGACACCCCTGTTTTGAAGCACTCTAATCATATCATGAGCTACAACATCTCAAACATAACAAGTTTTGTAAATGTTCAATACACATAGTATTTCAAATATAACAAAATTTTGTAGATGTCCAATCCACATATATAGTATCATACGCAAAAAAGTTGGGCTCATTTTAACATTTCTAGCATAATTTGTTTGATGTTTAAATTTAGCAGTTCAAATGAATGTTTGAATCTTGAGCTATATCATTTCAAATCTAACAAAATTTTATAGATGTTCAAACCATATACAACGGATCATCTATGTAAAATCAGTGTAGTCAATGGCAAATAGCGCAATACTAGTGCTATAGCGCACGCTATTTGGTTTTTTTTTTGTATTTTTTTACAATAATCAATTATATTATACTCAAGTGAAACTTAATTCTATTTTTCTACCATAGTTATCAAGGCGCGCGCTTAGGCGCGCCTAAGCGCAGAAAAGCCCAAGGCTCAAGGTTTGCGCCTTTTTGCAGTTTGAGTGCGCCTTTTTGCAAATTGAGACGCTTTTTTGGCTAAATTCAAAATTTTGTTTATAAATAGTTAAATAAAAATTTCAATTGTTCAGTAAATTATAAAATATGGTTTAAAATTTAAATCTTATTATGTAAATACTTGAATGAATTATAAAATATGGTTTAAAAATTAATTTGCAGTGGGTAAAATAGTAGATCAAACTCATAGAAGGCACACAAAAAAGCCCGAAACTCAAAAAAGCCCCAAACTCAACGCTTTCGTCTTAGTGCCTTGACTACTATGTTTTCTACAGATTTTTTGCCATATTCAAAATGTTCAAGGCTCCAATCCAAATTCAAGCACTACCATATTTTATGCATGTACTTAAATTTTTTGACATAAAATGTAATAATATTAGAGAAAAATTATTAATTTCATAGTGTACATTTGAATATAATATATTTATGTCTTAAAGAATTTCAAATTTATCTTTATGTTTGTGAGTAATGATGAAATTTATTCTTAACTGTGAGTACAATAAGATAAATTTCTACAAAAGAATGCATGAAAATACAATTATGCATAAAATATAAAAGATTTTCTAATGACAAGATTTTTTTTTTAAAGAGCCAATAAGTGAAAATAAAAAGGTCAAATGAAAATAACATATATAAAATATACAATAACAACAAATAAAGAAAACCAATCATGATCCAAACGTACAATAGCACAAGCTGAATGAGAAAACAAAATGAACCGGTTACATAATTATTCAACTTCAAAATCGGTTAGATTGAGCTTTATTCACTATCCAAACCTTTTAAAGAAAAGCAAAACAAAATAGCGTGTTGTGTGCTTTGATTAAATAGTGTGTTATTTTTGCAGTACAGGGAATCCTTGTGTTACTATAAGTACAATAGCGCAAGCTCAGCGCTATGCGCTCTTTATCCTTGTAGCATATGCTTTTGATAACACTCTGAAATTTGGGCTCATTTAACACTTGTAGCATAATATGATTAATGTTTAAATTTCGCAGTTCAAATAAATGTTTGAATGGTGAATGATTGTGATAAAACCTGAAAAAGGGTGCAAATATCGAAACAAACTCAAATTTTACATAGATGATAATTTATATGTGGACTGAACATCAAATTTTTGTTAGATTTGAAATAGTATAGCTCACGATACTATAGGGTGCTACAGGCGATGTTGCAAAACAAGGATCTCGTAAAGCGCTCATATATATATATATATATATATATATATATATATATATATATATATATATATATATATATATATCCCGTTTTCATCATTTTAATAAATTTTGGTAGAATTTATTATGATAATACCAAAAAATTATATATGAGTACTATTTTTCAACTTCATTCCCTGCATTATCTTTATGTGGACTACACTTATTCACAGGCATGAAAAAAAATTAAAAAACTATTATGCCAAAGCTTAGGAATCTAATTTACATGCACATTGTTACAAGGATATTTCTTAATCCATTAGAATTATATCCAAAGCATCATACCTGGTAATATTTGAGTAACTGAGGCCTCTTCTTCTTAAAAGTTGGGGTGAGCAAATCACGTTCCAAGTCAAATGGGACAGGGTCGAGATGAATGCCTCTTATCATCTCAAAGCCTTTCAACTGCAATGAAAGTAATATTAGAGAAAAAGAAAAAGAAAAAGAAAATCAGTGTTAGATTTAATACGCTTGATAATAATATAATAATAAATAATTAAGAAGCAAGTTGATCTTGTCACGGAGATATGAAAAGAAGGCGTACTTTCTTCTCTTTTCCCAGCTTTGAAAGTTGGCCGAGAATATGTTCTTTTGCCTTAGGATTCTGACAAATTGCATCAAAATCCCCATCAACTCCATTCTCTTTAGCCCAGTTTTCAAGAGCATTCCTATTAGGATTAGCAACAGCAACAAGGCAAGACTCGAAGCTATTTCCATATATCCATATCTGAAAATGAGAACAAACCAGCATAATACAAACTTCTTAGAGCATTAGAGTGCCACTGCATAGTGTAGTCTATTCTATGTATGTTCTTGCAGTCACATAGCAAATGCTTTTTATATGTATGTTCTTGCAGTCACATAGCAAATGCCTTTTATATGTCTATTCTATGTATGTTCTTGCAGTCACATAGCAAATACTTTTTATATACCAAACATCAAATGTCGCAAATGTGGCAAATGTCGCATATTTTATTATCTATAAGAGAACTTTTGCAGGAACTACTAGTAGAAATACATTATTGTCATCCCACGAGGTTAAATGTTAGTCAAGAAATAATTTTCTGTTATAATGCTTAGATGGTTTTGTAGAAACACGCACAGATATACGCATATGTGTGCGTATATAGACACACATGTATGTATGCGTGTTTCTACAAAACATCGACACACATATATTTCACAGAAGCGTTCAATGACACACACACACATGTATGTATATACGTGTGTGTGTGTGTGTAAGAGCGCGTTCAGTGGCATATATGTCTGTGGGTATATACACACATGTATATATGCATATTGTACCATGACTTTAAACTGGGAGAGAGAAGAATACATACAGAATCTATATCAGAAACAAGGCCATATATATTTTCCAGGTTCTCAACTGCAACATATTCACCTTGTGATAGCTTGAAAATGTTTTTCTTCCTATCTATTATTTTCATACTCCCATCAGGCTGCCATTCTCCGATATCCCCTTGAGGTAAAACAGAATAGAAGAATGTCAAAATAACTTTGCGATAAACATTCCAGTTCTAAAGTAAAGGTCATATGATTGGCAAAAAATACTGCAACAATAAATCAGCACAATTTTCCTTCAATGATTTGAAACCTCCTATAGTATTGCTATTTTCCTTACGATTTTATTATAAAGATTAAAGGTCTAAAAGATTATTAACTGAAAATATATACAGTTTTGTGCAATAATCTACAAATAGTACATTGTAGATTCATGAATCGAAGAACGGAAACTGGAATTGAATGCTTTCTAAAGAAAATTAAAAACATAAAAAAATTATTCAATCGGGTTCACTTAATTCAAAAAATTATCGCTTTAAATTAATAGGTCTAAATAACTCGAAAATGTAAACATGCTCATATTACAAGTTATTAGAATCCTATAAAAGGACCATGAAGGATAAATCCAAAAGTCCAGGGTTATCAGAAGCATTGATAAACAATCAAGTGTGCAAAATCTGCATAAAATCTGTTTATATAGGATGAGTGACTTTAAATCACAGGAGTCCAAAAAATCAAATTGATTCAATCAGTAAACGCACCACAAGAATAACAACCACCACGATGATGACAGTAATAAATAATAATATAATAATATATAATATAGGACACTGGTTCACATATATTCAGAAGTAAGAACCCACAAGTTAAAAAAGAAATGTAAACAAAGAATGGTCTGGGCCCTGATGAAACAACCACATGCTAGGAGGTAATAATTTAAATGATTCACAGTTTTTATTACTTCAGAAATCTCAATGACAGAAGAAGAAAAAAGTACTTTCTGTAAATATGTAGAGTTAGTATATAAATATACCTGTATGAAACCATCCATCGATTAAAACCTCCTTCGTTAGGTCTTCCCTTTTATAGTATCCTGAGAATAAAGTTTTTCCTTTTATGCAGATTTCTCCACGAGGTTTGTCAGATAAAGCATCATAGTTCATTTCAGGAACAGATTCCAATCTCACATCAACATTAGGTACTGGGGGGCCAACAGTTCCAAGCATTGACATGTTGTTGGGTAGCGAGACAAATGTCCCGGCACAGGTCTCAGTAAGTCCTATAAAAACAGTAATAACGATAGTTGTCAGCGCATTGTACATGAAACTAACTTGTCCTTCATTTAAACACGTGAAATAAATAGCTATAACATATGAATTTTGAATACTGACTCTCCTTATTTTTCAGCTTAGTCAAGGTAGGCCAAATGCATCAGTGAACTATTGTGGTTGGAGGTTGCAATTACTTATTTTTGCGCTTTAATGATGACGTTCTACACAAATTATATGTGATTACATTATGGGTCCTATGGCAGCATGGCTGATATGAAAGTTTAAAAAGTAACAGTACCATATCCTTGTAAAACATAGGAGCATGACACGACCCGTAGAAATTCTTCAACATGTGCAGATAAAGGGGCTGCTCCAGATAATATAAGCCTTACTTTGCCACCTAATCCCTCTTTTACCTAGATAGATCATTGTGGAAAAAAAGAACCATTTTTGATTAACATTCAATACATAAGACAGATGATATGGGGAGAAAATTGGAGAATTTTCTTTTGTATTTCTACAGAACCAATTTCTGAATTTTGATACCTTGCTGAACACGATTTTATCGAAAATGGATGCAGCCTCATCATGTTTACTTCCCTTTGTCATATTATAATGCTTGCTGTCAGGTTATGAGAAAATTGCATTACAAAACAATGGATGAACAATAACTGCGGATGGAGAAAAGAATTACTAAAAATATCATATGAGTGCATATTTAAATATCAAAGAAAAGGAACGGTGTATTCTTGTACAAATCCCAACTCCAACAATACCTGCTAACCACACTTAACCGTGGGTTCATTTGAAAAACGAATCACCAAAGATGATTGCAATTGGACGGAAAAAAACTGAACTGAAGTTGCAGTAATTAGTTTTATGTTGCTAAATTGAATATTTAAACCGCTTTTGCTCAAATTTTCATAGCCTTGTCGTCCAAAACATTTAATATAAATGTTTTCAAGCATGATTTTTTATGTCAAAATTTTATCTCTTAGTTTGCTTTTTAACTGTGAAGACACAAGTTCTTACTATTTGTATGCGATATTGAACAATGTATTCTTCAGAAGACCTCCAGAAGATATCTTGGATCGAAGTCCTATAATAAAATGGCATAGAAGATTAGAAACAGATATGATATACAGTTAATATGTTTTATAATTAAATGAATACCATGGATGGGGGAACACAACAAAAAGTAGTACATGAACAGTGGTAACTTCAGTAATGTGATGGGCAGGGATATATCTTATAGAAGTCATAATATAGGGCAACATTCATAAGCAGTTGTTGTAAGATGCCTTCAGTAATCAGTGTGGCTTAAGAACAATAATGGTAAGGAAAAAGAAGATTTAAAGATGGCTGTATACGCTGCAATAAAAGAAAGCGAAAGAACAATTACAACAACAACTAAGCTATTATTCACAAACAAATTGGTATCGGCTAGAGAAGGAACCCAAAATCAAATGACAAATTCAATTTAAAGGTAATAATAACAAGAGATTCAAATGTAAAAATAAAAATAAGGTAAAATAATTAAACAAATAATAATAGTAATACTAATAAATAAAAAACCAAGATGATGATGATGGCGATGGCGATGATGATGATACTAGTAGTAAAAAATACTGAAGACCAACACTACGTCTTATGCCCCTGTTCATTAATCCTATAATCTAAAATTTATAACACTCCCCCCTAAACTAAACCTAAGCCCACGATTCTAGTACATGGATCGCTAACTCCCACACGCTTATGTCTGAGATCAGCTCTTTGCATATATTTCAATTTCTCTAGTCGTTTTTATTACTTTCTCTCGTGTCATTCTTGGTCGACCTCAGTTGAGCATTCAATATGACAAATAATTCCAACGTGCACAGGTCCTCGGGAGGCCTCCATTTGAGATGTCCAAATCATTTTAATAAGCGTTGGACTAGCTTCTTTTCAATTGATGCAACTCTGAATTTGTCGCGTGTATCATCATTTCTAACTCATTCTCGCCTTATATGTCCACAACTTCATGCAACATAAGCATAACTGCTACATTTATCTTCTGCATGTGTTGTTTTTTAGTAGGCAAACATTCCATATCATATACTATCGTAAGCATGATTGTTATTCCGTACAACTTTCCTTTAAGCTTCTATGAGATTATTCTGCCACAGAGAACGCCAAACACGTTAGTCGCCATTTTACTATCCCGCTCGAATTTTAAAACTAACATCTTTATCTATCTCATCATCAAACTACAAAATTGATTCTAAATATCAAAAGGATTCTTTCTTGAGCATTACTTGTCTGACATTTCCATCATCTGACCTAACACCGCCGAACTCGCACTTCATATTCTATGTTTTAATCCTGCTAAGGCAGAAAATTTTCGATTCTAAATTTTTCCCTCCGCAACTCCAGTTGTCTATTAACCTCTATCATATTTTTGTCAACGTCTTCAACAAAGAGAATACATTAAAGAATCTCACATTGTGTACCTTTCGTGGCATCATCCATCACTAAGGTAAACATACAAGGGCTCAAAGCCAACTCTTGATGTAATCCTACGTTAATGGAAAAGTCACCGGTTTCACCATAGCATACTTTGACACTAATCACAACATCATCTTACATATCTTTGATATGGGTAGTGTACTTTGTTGGAACACTGTTCTTTTCTACATCCCATCACACAACTTTTCTCCGTAATTTATCATAAGCTTTCTTCAAAGCGATGAATGTCATATCAAGAAAATCGCCTCTGTGATCAACCTTTCAGGCATGCAACCTTTTTTTTTTTTTTTTTTTTTTTTTTTTTTTTTTTTTTTTTTTTTTTGGAAACACTTGTCATTCTTCTCAATCAATGTTCGAAAGCTCTCTCTTAAAGCTTCATTATCTATGGTTTGTGCAACTTTTTAAGTATATGTTAAAAAGACGGAAAAGTAATTGGAAACATAAAACACGATTTTTGAGGCATTGAGTCACAAATTTAGCATTTTAGGCTAAAATTTGCAACGTCACAAATTAGAATGAGGCTAGCTATTTGAACACAAAATAAATCATAATTGATGACACAAAAATATCTGAACCGTTGGATTGTTTTGTTCTTATGTGAAAATCAAAGGGCAATCCAATTGTATAGATCTATTCTGTCACCAACTGTGTCTACATTTTTTGACCCAATAGACTTTTCCATTTAGAATATGGGTACAGGTTTATCCAAATCCGTCTTTTCAATGATATTCTTACATTTGCAGCAGAATGTTCCTACAAAATCACACCTCTTTGTCAAAACATAAAAGTTATAACTACCATTTCAAGATTTTGAACATGTAAGTCAACAAAAAGGAGAAAATACAGCCTTTCAATGAGATTTAAACAGTAGCATAACTACTTTTGATTTATCCAAGATATGTGCTCGAGGATGACACGCGTTGCTTGAGTTTATGAGCAAACTTCAAACTCTCAGGACGAAAAAAAGAAGAGAATATTTCATTGAGGTTATGCCACATCTTTTAAAACAAAATACAAATGTGAATAATATTTTAACATTTGAGGGTTAAATTTTAAGTAAATCCATTAAAAAATAGACCACAGTTTGTTTTGAACGGAATTTCTTTTACATACTTACACATGGATGAAAATCACACATCTCACGAAAAATGGGGGAAACATAGAAATTAGAATGATAATATATGTGTGTAAAACCCCAACTTTCATCATAACCAAAAAAAAAAAAAAAAAAATGTTGAAAAATACCTATTTATCGCTATTACAAATAAACAAAATTCTACATGTACATCCAAAAACATAGTTACAATTTTATATAAACCAAAAAAAAGAACGGATTTTAAATATAGGCTACATGATAGAACTGTCATAATATGCTCCACTGAAAACTTATCACTAAACAAACACCTCATTTTGCTACCTAGGAAGTTCCACACACGCATATATAAAATGTGCATGTGCTAATTTGGAATTTGAACGTGCACATTTGTGGAATGTGCATATACAATTTGTTTCTTACACGTGAATTTCGTAGAGAAAATGAATGTGCATGCATATTCCATAAATGCGCATGTACAATTTTGTAAGTAATATGTGCATGCCATAAATGTGCACGTACTAATTTCAGAACATCATAGTGAGGCCTGTCAAATACTAAATTTCTAAATAAGCCTACAGTAACAAATAGTTTTTCATGCCATCTGCTTGAAAGAATTGTCCTATACTGTTAATAGTAACGCTAAGGTCAGCATTTTCTTGAAGCATTATAAATGATCTGATGCATTTCAAATCCAAATCAAGCTCATCTCGTTCTTTACCCATAAATTTAAGTACATTACCAAAAAGAGTTGGATTGGGCGTTTACTTTCATAATTAAATAACACAATTAATAGCCTTCCAACATGTGGTATACCGTCAACCGTGTACGTCATTTGTACAAATATAATTTAGAAATTCCAAACAATTTTAAGGTTTTTCTAGAGCTACACTTTACTCTCATTTTTTGTAAATACAAGTACAACGGCAAAATCGCCATTGTGTGTAAATAAAAAGAGAACTTCATTTTTTTTTTATAAAGTATGGTTGACTTTCACTTCTCATATAAAAGTAGCCAACTAGAACTTTTTATATAAGTGCAACAAATTTGTTCCTTTCTTGAAACGTGCAATGCTTTGCGTTTTTTTAACTGTTTATCACAATTCACAAGCATTATTGTAGAAAGAAAATATGACCGGAACTTTCAAATAACAACGAAATTTATGCTTCTAAATGCTGTTTATTTATTTATTTTGTGTGTGTGTGTGTGTGTGTGTGGGGGGGGGGGGGGGGGGGGGGTTGAAGATAATCCTTAGAACTGTGAATCGGCCTCCGAAATTTTGATCGACTTGTAGCACACAAGATTTAAGTTTGGTCAGAATTCAATAGGAAACGAGTTGCAGCAAAATCATGAACCTCGACTAGACCATCAAAAAGATTTAGACTAAGGAGGAAAAGATGGAATTGAAAATCAGGGAAGTGAGGTGTTGTGGGTTGAATACATCAATTGTTGTTAGTGGGTATAATCCATAGAAAAGAGAACGGTGATGGACGTGGGATAATTGGGGCAGAAGATAACACACAGTAAAATAGTAAGGAAGAATTTTAGGAATAACACATGGTAAAACAGATGAAGAGAGTATTTCCTTTGCGCTAGTGTAAGATATAAACAAAGCAGTGTAAATGTGCAATAATTTATTGCACTGAATTATTTTGCAATTACACCTATAGTGCTATGTAAAAATGCAGAAGAAATAATAATCAAATATTGCCTATAGGCCGAACTTTTCGTATAATAAGTTCTGAAACTGCACTAGAAACAAGCATTTACCTGTATATATGCGATCAAGAACCCGAGGGACGGCACAAAAGACTGTCGGTTTTAATTCTCCAATGTCTTCTACTAGTAGTTTGACATCCTGCAAGATGAAATATAAACAGATGATTGTCTTCTAACAAGATATAATATTTGATTTAAAATCTTACCCCACGCCAAAATCCAATGGAAGCACCAGTAAAGATGAAGCATTCTTCAATCACCCGATCAAAGATATGTGCAAGAGGGAGATAGGATAAATAAACGTCGCTCTGAACCAACTGTAACAAGTTGAAAAGGTGAAAGAAAGAAAAAAGTTCAGCCATGATGTGTAGGGTGATGTGCACAAAAAAATACGATGCTTGTCAGAAAATAGCATGGTCCATGATTAATCAATAGTCAGTATTCCATCTTTTGTTGATTGTTAGCGAAACAAAGTGGGACTGCAACAATTGGTTGTTTCAAGAATCAAATTTGCATTTATATTGTAATAGACAATTTGATAATTCCTAGATGACAAAGGACATAACATTGTCAAAAGTCAATTTATCATATAATATAAACTCATGATAAAGTAATAAAGAATGTGTTTTACGTAGAGTGTTGCTAAAAGCACCCTAAAATGGTTCTTCCTAATACCATGAGTAGCATTTGGAAGTGTAAAACTGAGTGCTTTTAGTTTCACGTGGTTATGCAATGCTAAAAGCACACAATTTTACACATCCTAATACCACTCACGGAACTCATTGTATTAGAAAATTAAAAATTTGGATGCTTCTAGCAACACATTTCACATATTAACCCTACATTTCTTCATATGTATTAACCCATCAGTACTTCACATTTATGGTATCTTTGACATACATGCTTCAAAGACCTTTTTGTTGTAACGAATCATAACTTAAGCTTAACTAATTCTTTAATAATTTAATTGCTAATTGAGTGGTTAATTGTTTTGAAAGTAATAGTATTCAGTCGGTTTTAGTTGAAAAATAGCATAGCTGTCTCTGAGATATGACTGCACCAACTATTTCAGCATCTCCGCTCAGTTTCTAGTAGCATGCCACATTCGATGGTCGCTGGGTTGCATTATAAAATATATGTATTCTTGTAGTGTACATAACAAATGTTAGCGTATTTGTATTTAAAACACTCAAGAGTGTATGTACTTTTTTAGCAGACTGTTTGATTTGTTTGAAAAATGCATATGTGATAATACTCACTGCTTCGTTCACAGAGCTCAAAAATCTGATCACACCAGCAATAAGAGTGGTAATACTTTCATTTGAAATCAAAACACCTTTAGGGTCACCAGTTGTTCCACTAGTGTACATTATTGTACAGATATCTGTTTTGTTGTTTTTGGGAAGATCTACTTGTTGATTGCCTCCCTGCATGTACAAAAAAGGGAAAAGTATTAATCACCAATCCATCATAAATTGTCAAAAAGAAAAAAAAAAGAAAAATTAGTTTTGAATGCAAATACTTGGAAAGATATCCAGCATCTTATATAAAAATATCATTATGAATAACATAATGCTGGTACCCATAAAATATGATTTTCATCTGCTTCACTTCCCTTTTTTGGGTACAGTTGCATGCTTGTCATACATGTTATGTCGTTGAATGTGAGGGCAAAGTATTATCGTACAACAGCAATGTACTGATTTAGGACCAAGGAAAAACACAGTTCAAGTACTGGACAATAAAATAAAATCAAAGAAAACGAACTTTTAGCTCATTTATAATACCAGGATTGTGCCAGATTTTGTCAATAATATAGCATGTCTTGCCAATAATTCACACTGTTTTTGGAAATTTCCACAACAATATTTCGAAAATATCAGATCAAATGTCAAATTTTACTCCCTAATGAAGCCAACTCTTGTCAAATGTCAACTTTTACTCCTTAATGAAACCAATTCTTCCCATCATGATACAGTTTCTAAGATAATTTAGGCCCCCACTAAAGCTAAAAATATAGTTACATGGCCTACCAGGAGCAAAAATTCATCCCAAGGGTATATTGCTATTCCCAACTTTTCAACTGCTTCTCTTTGCTCAGCAGGCACTTTGGTAAAGCTTACAATCGCTGCCAGGGAAAAATATATTAGTCAAGTATAGGTAAAATGGTATATATACCAGTCAAGAAGGCTCAGCTTACTTTTTACGAATTCAGCCGCCTTGGGGAAGGTTTTTAACAGCTGCCAATATTGAAGTCGTTAAAGATCAGTATTTCAATTTGATAGAAATACCCACACACATGCACGCACACGCGCGCGCACACACACACACACACACACATGTATATATATAGTATTTCAAATCGACTTGTTAAAATGAATGTTTTTAAACGGTAGATACTGATTTAACCATTTGAAGTTGTCAACAGTTTCAAAAATCTCTTTATTGTGGACAAGATGTTCAGAATATTAGATTGATCATTGAACATCTTCAAAGTTTCATTCGATTTCAAATGGTGTAGCACTGAAAATTGTAGATGGATGTGTGTGTGTGTGTGTAGAATGAGACGTAACAAAATAGTGGGGTCGCAATCCCAACAAAGGTTTTATATCTCGGATATCAGTCACGTTTCGTCTCAGAGATTTTAGTTACTCCATATCGTATCGGGGAGATCTTGAGCAAGATGAGTGCATCTCAGACGTCAAAATCGAATTTACATCTCGGGGCTTAAAGTTCATCTCGGGAGTCGGGAGTATATTTTATGTTAAAAATTAATTTGACCACACAATAATATTTATATTTACTAAAATATATAGAAATTTAAGCTTACTTGATTTGTAAATGAAACGATAACACATCATAATTTAAAAAAAAAACATAGAGTCCGTTTATTTAATATTTACCGAATTACTGAATAAAGTGCAAAAAAAGCATGATGTACAGCTTATAGGCCATTGTAAACAAGTCTGCCATAAAAACGTTAAATCATATGGAGTCCATTTTATAACCTCTTATATTATTAGCAGAAAGTTATAAATGTGCTTAATAGAACACAAGGCAAGAAGCTATAGATGCATACAGCAAAAATAACTTTTAGTCCATATAAAGGGTTTAATAAAACCCATAAACTTCAAAAATGATGACAAACCAAACATTACAACAAGTAGAACATAACTTCATAACAAATAAATTTTCATTAAAATAGAAGGAAAAAAACTCTAATTAACATACTTGTATAGAATACAGAACGAAGCTGCGTTGTTGGAAGCAAGAGTGAGCCATCGAGAGTTGAAAGCAATCGTGTGCTATCGAGAGTTGGAAGTGAAGTTCGATTTTTTTTAGAACATGGAGTTTCATTTATTTATTTATTTCTAAGAGGGAATTCAATTATTTGATGAGGGAAGGTCGATATTTTGAGGAGAGGAATTGGATAGCAAAGCAAAAGCATGTCCATTGATGATGGACTGAGAATCAGGTGGACTTTATTTTTTTTATAAAAAAACAATAAATCGACCGATATCTCGAAATATCGTTTCGCTCTAAACATCGGCCAATATATTCAAAACGAGATGCTAATCGATATCTTTTGTTTTGTTTCGTTTTAGCCTTAAACCGAGATCTCGGCCGAGATACCGGGCGACATGGCCAAAATTTAAAACACTAATCCCAACCATATGCATACACACATAAATTTGTGCATATATACTTAATACATAATGGAAATGAAACTTATATACATTTTACTTAAGATTTATATACATATGTATACATTTCAAACAGTTTTGCTTAAGTAACACAATAGTTGACAGCCTGCAGAAATATCTAGTTGTTGTTACACTAGAATTACATTGACATTTTAACTAATTGAGAAACAAAGGTGGGTACGCCACACTAAACCAAATACTGCACGTCGAATAAAATTGAAAACAAATTCAACTTTGCGTACACTATACATATTTTACTGTAATAACTGTAAAATGTTGGTGTATTTTATACAATTATTAGTACATTCAGCTTATAGCAGGAAATATACACAATGCTTATTTATTGTATCCACAAATATACACAATGTTTGAGCAGTGCAAAGTATAATGGTCCTTGTACCAAAGATTAGTAGAAATATTAAAGATGAAAAAAGATTGATATTAATCACTAAAAGCTAAACTAAATAAGCTTTTCATTTCAAACACATTCGCAGGCATTAACTGGAAAAAAAACAGCAATGCTTTAAACAATACATCACCTTATATATGGTAATCTTTGCATATGAGCAATTATATTAATGTAGATAACATATTACAAAATAGTAAGATATCTAAAAGAGTGTAGGTGAAAAGTTGTCAAAGTTTATTGTTGGCATCAGAAGGTTAGAATATTTGTATAAAATTCCTTGTTTTTCCCCTTCCTATTTGGTGCCCAAGTCCTTTGGTCTATTACCTTAAAGTCAGGTAAATATTGAATATAACGGATATTATTAGCATTGCCTTCAAAAGGTGCTTAAAAAAAACCTTAATAAACCATTTGCGTTGACTAGATATTATGTTGACTCTGTAAATCACAAATCAATATTCAAGAACAAACTGAAGTGATATATGTAGTAATGTCTTGCTCCTATTTTCTACGAGTGATATTCATTACTTCTATTTTTGTTCACACCTATAAAGACGAGAATAAAAAAAGTGTGGTACCTCTCCCATCTTTTTTCCTTCCACAAAGACAATACTAACTTCTGCATGACATAGAACATATTCTACTGCTCCGGAACCTATGAGACGGAGGAATAAATTAAACCATTGCAATCCATTTAAATTATGAAGATCACAAATCACAGTTGTTGCATGCATCCTCTTATAGTAGTACCATGCCAGAATATTTTTGCACATGTTTTCATTTTAGAGTTTAAAATGGAATGCTACCTTGTAGAAGACCTAGCATTCTATTTTGTGTAATAAGATAAGGTGAACAATACTCTAAGCATGTAGAATGCAGACATATGTTTTATAGTTTTAATACTGATACGGAACCATTGTGGGATATTCTCATTAATGTATTTGCATTTCTCGGCTGGTTGTTTGATGTAACAGAGGAAAAATAATTATTAAGAAAAGTAATAAAAGTCCTGGAATCATTGTATGATAAAAACGAATTTAAACAGCGAAAAAAGAATTTTCATCCAAATTCCAGATTTTGATTCTGTTTCAGTCATTTGCAATTTCTTTACTTCCGGAAACACAGTGTAAATTCCGGTTCCAAATTCTGTTAACAAATACAATTAATAAGTGTAATATTTCACATTAGAAAAATAATACTATTATATTTTTTTCCACCTAAGCCTGATCGTTTAACTTGTAGTCCAACATAACCATTCTAATAAATCATTAACAATCTCATTGTAATTCAAAGTTTAATTAAAGGGAAAGTCTTTTTAGACACAAAATTTGAACGCAAATTGTGACACAATTGATCTCCACCATTGGATCGCGTCTTGAATTTCTCCATATAAGAACAAAATGATCCAATGGTTGAGGCTTTGTGTCTTTCAATTTGTGTCTAATTTTGTGTCCAAATAGCTGCAACACAACCAATGCCACAGCTCAATCCAAACTTATATCAATTAGTTCCTATACCATATGTTTCATTCCTCTTCCTGCAGCCATCAATTACATCATCTTCAACCCTAAATCCCCATAATCACAATCCAATTTGAAAGTCAAAAATTTAAACTAGAAGTATGCATGCCTGGTTAGCTGGCGTATTGTTATTATTGTTTTTCTGCTCTTTCTGACTCTTCCTCGAATTACCATTCTTAGCCCCCCCCCCCACCCCCCCCCCCGGGGGGCCCTTTCGTCCTCATCCTCTCATTTTAATTTCTTTACTTTGGTTATTCATAGGATTTTTGTTTTTCTTATTTCAAATAATGAAAATGACTGTTTCCCTGTCATGTTCCAGAATCAAATTATTCTTCAAATTGTGTCCTGACCAACGCCATTACTAGAAAGCAGTGGCCAAACTTTAAGCATGACAAGTGGAATCTTGAACCTTGATGTAGAAAGCACTGCCATCAGTTTAGCTCAGGTGAATATAATTTGGGAAAGGAGGGTTTTGTCTAAAGCATATACAATTTAAAAAAGCAGAAAGGACGACGGTGTAAGAGGAGATAATTGAACGTATATTATTCAAACTACGTATGAAGAGAATATGTTTACTCGCAAAATTTCTCCTTCTAATGATGCATCGGAAAAACACATGAAAAGATGCAACAACAAACGACACAAATGGTGCACAGTGCCTTGCATGCCTTTCCATCATATTATTGTTATTATTTTATTTTTTTATAATTCAAACAGCACAAAAATTAGTATTCATTAATCATTATATTATGGTATGAAGCATAAAAAAGATGGCACAATATTTGTAACATCATTGATCCAATATCCTTGAAAGATACTGATGATTGTAATAGAAGAATAACGAGATATATAGATGATGCATCCGATGTTGAATATGAGCTAGTATTTGGTGAAGATAATAATGACCTGCGTTAGGGCATTGTTACTAGAACAGCAGAATTTGAGGAAGCTAGATATCCAAGTAGAAGAACAAAAACATCCACATCAAGAAATTTTTCAGCACCAGATTCAGCTCCTTCACATCTTCGCGAAAAAAGAAACGAATTTTAATGAGATGAATGAGGAAGAAGCTGAAGACTGAATTTAATGATGTAGACATTGATTTGGAAAGTATGGTTGCTGAATCAAATTCAAATTTCACATTTATAATTATATTAGATATTGAATTTTGCCTTCAAAAAACTATCATGCCTGAAATTTTAATGTTTATGATATTACATTTGATAATTTCTGCAAAATACATAAAGAAATATTGTATATTTTCAACACCAGACTGAGCTCATTTACATCTTCACGAAAAAGAAACGAATCTTAATGAGATGGATGAGGAAGATGTTGAAGCCTATGAACCTAGTGATGAAAACACAGATTTAGAAAAGTGGAAAATAGGGAGAAGGACAAAGCTCGGATCAGAATACATTGTTAACGTAAATGGAAAAATAATAGTGGGCCCCCTGAATTCCACTTTTAGTGTAAGTGTGTCATTCTCCCTAATTTTGAAACTTTTCATACTTTAGTTTTCACCAATTTTTTTGCAAAGTTTGTCCTTTAAAAGAAAATCCTCTTTGGAAAATATGATTGTTGAATCATATTCATAATTCTAATTTATCCGCAATATTTATAATTATACTGGATATTGAATCTTGCCTTTAGAAAACTATCATGCTTGTATTATATTTGATAATGTTTTTATTTTTTGTAAAATGCTTTAGAAAATGTTGCATATATTTAGCAAAAATATTGAATTTTTATATATAATAAATATTTATGAATTTACTGTTATGTGTGTGTGTGTGTGCATATATACGTATAATTATTAAAATACTCTAAAAGTGCACAGTAAATCTAAAAAATGTGCGCCGCGCGTAACGCTACAGGAGAGCTTTGGGCCTTTTAGCGCCATTAATAACTATGCAGATAATCGTTATAGAGTAAAATTCACTCAAGCTGTTTTCCTTAAGTACATATGGATTCAAAGGGCAGATTACTCTGACATTCGATAAAACTATGTCAACATGAATGAATAATAGTGAAAGAGGTTCAAGAAGGAAAATAATTGGAGGAGAACAGCGGCTGTAAGAAAAGATGATTGCAAGGTCATACAGAAATTTCGATTGATAGTTGACTACAATACTCAATCATTAATCTTCATTCTCAATCGTTGTCTACTCAATGTTGACCAAGACAAAACAGTTGACGCCACATTATCCACTGCTTCTAAACTGCTAGTTTTCGACCATCTGACACGTGTTATCATAATTTTTGAAGTTCATAACTAATTATCAAACTCATAAACATTGTTATTAAAAGCTTTAAAATCTTACTATTTGAATTCCAATTCAGATCGAATCAATCCCTTTATGATTTGATTTATATTTTGGTTCAAATTTTGTCAATATTGCAATTACAAAAAAAAGTAAACTCGAATTAACATATTTGATATACCTATTTGTATTCATAATTCCAATCATATTATTTTCAAATTTAAATAAAAAATGGAATAAGAGAGAAAAATGAGTTTTAAGTTTAGTTGTATAAGTTCAATACATCAAAATCAATATCAAGATGTGTACAAAGCTTAAAATATGGTTCCTCTAAATCTACAATTTACGATTTGAAACTCATAATTTAAAGTTTCGTTTTAAGATTTTCAATTTAAATCCCATTTTAAAAAACTTTCCTACAAGTACAAGAGGAGGTGCTAAAAATGGAAGGTGGGATCATTTGGTTGTGATTGCACGCTACAGTTTTTGACCATTATTTACAACTCTCGATCAATATTCAAAAGTATATCTAAGATTCTGATCCGAGCTTTGTCGTTTTCTTTGAATGAGACGATTGTAATTGTAATTGTTCTGTATCCAATCAGCGATAAAGAGAGAAATAAAGTGGAAGTTGACTCGACATTCTGTTGAACCAATATAGATTATTATTATTTTTTTACAAGCATACTTATGTTCATATTATGTTCTGAGAATAATTGTATGATTCTGTTTCATATTGTAACTTAGATCTGAATCTCGTAGTTGTCAAAAATCTTAAAATACTATGATTAGAATCTCGTTTTAAATCGAATCTCTCCCTTTACGATTCGATTTATATTCCGATTCCAAACAAGCTAATGCTACACATTAGAAATATCATTCAATTCAAATTAATATATTCAATATAATTATTTGGTTCTACAATTCCAAATTTAATCATTTAAAAACAACTTAAAATTGGAACAAGAGAGAAAATGATGTTTTAGGTTTAAATGTAGAAATTTAAACATCAAAATTAACTTCAAAGTGAGTGCAAACTTTAAAATGTATGTTTTTTGAATCCACGACAATTTAAATTCCGTTTCGATTCATAGTTTGAATTTTACGACTTACGATTTGAATCTCATTTTGAAAACCTTAGATCCGGTCATTTTCCTCTCTTAAACATAATTTTGGTTTACATTCCAAAGCCAAATTTCTTAATTTGATCTTAGTGTTTGCATTCAAAAACAGTGCAAACAATGATGATATAAAAGATACACAATCATATATTACTTATAATGGTCATAGCAATTCTAAAATAATGAACGTACCAAGTGTATCGTATAAAGGAACACAATAAGACCCAAGCGCATTGCAAGCCTGCAAATTTATGTATATAAATAAGTAATTAAACTATTTCAGAACAAGTATAACTGAAATTGCAAAAACCAAACACTAAGTATTAAAACAGGATACAAGAAAATGGCATTCAGATGATGATAAAATGAGATGAAATATTATTTTGTCAAGTCAGTACACCTCCATACTCATGATCCACTCAGGACAATTAGCACCAAAGATACCGCAGCGGCCCTCCTGGATTCAAATAAGAATAAATTCAGTAGTGACTTCTTTCTTAATTGATATTTCAATTGTTGAGGCACAAAAATCCCCCATGAATTAAAAAACCACGAGAACGAAGATAAACAATAACCAATAAATAAATGTATTGTGAACTGTAAAGTATTAGTGCAACATTTCATCAAACCATGAATAATCTCTAGTTTAGTGCAACATTTCATCAGATCATGAATAACCTCTGACACAAAAGACATGTTTGAACAATCACACATTTTACCCGCATTATAAATAAATAAAGCTGATACTATACCAGGATTAAAAGAAAATGAATGGTTACTGTAGGAGATTATTTAACTGCTGCTTTAAGTTTTACAGTGAACCCTATCTGGATGAAATAACCTTAGCCGATCAGTTCTAAAGTCAACTAAATGCGGGAAACTGGGCATACGAATATATGGTTTGCTCCGTTATGAGGAAAGGAAAATAACTAAAGTCTTGATCCATATCATGCTACATACATACCCCTCTAGTAAGTATCATAGTACACTTATGTACATTGTGAAAAATAACTACAACTGAGAGAGCTTACCTTTCCAATCCCACAACTACTCATAGATGCAACAAGTTTCATCACAACATCGTAAGCCTCTTTATATGTCATCCACACATACTTCCCAGCCTAAGATAATAAAATATCATTATAAATATATATATATATATATATATATACAGATGTAAATTCTGACAGCCAATCAAAACCCAAATAAAAAATAAATAAATTAAAAAAACAAACAAATAAACATTGACCCATAAAATCAAACCTCTCCATCAACAAATTCGCGGCGTCCAAGCATCCTGTTCTGAGGGTACTTCTCAACAGTCAATCTAAATGAAACACCACGCATTGTAAAATTTATTCTCTATAACAATAACATTATTTGGCTAGTTAATGCTCCCAAGTAACAAGGTTTCCGAAGGAAAGTACCTGAAAATGTCCCAGCAGCTGTCGAGGCCTTCGATAGGCGGAGGAAATCCGTCCTTCGCGAAGATGCTGCGGTACGTAGGACCCACCGACGGTTGTTCATCTGATGCCGGGATTCCTTTCTCGACTTCTATAAGATACTTCATCCTTGGACAGTTTTAGAGTAGATCGCGATTGCAGATGATGTGCTAGACGAATAAATATGAACTGAAAACCAAAGGAGAATGCTATTTGTTTGACCTGATTGTCAACACAACGAAATCTTCGCTGACAGATGCAACACGTAGGCAACGCGTATACAATAGACCAGTTCGTGCCGACGTAAACAAACCAAACCCCTATGTATGAAAGTTCATATTTAAAGTCATTGACGTAACATAACATTGACATAACGACATCCCCAGTGGATTCAGGGCTGAATATTCAGCCCTGAATTGGGCTGTAGGCGCCAGTGGTCTGGCGCCTACATTACCGGCGCCAGATTCTGACGTCTGTAATGCAGGTGCCAGAATCCTGGCGCCTGCAACACAGGCGCCAAAATTCTGACGCCTATAAACCCCCCTCCGCCATTTTTTTTCTCATTTTTCCATCTTAAGCTTCTCTTTTTAATTTTGTTTTTAATAGAAAATTGAAGTGAGATGCCGCCGTGATCTAATAAAGTTGGAAGAAGAGTTCGACGTAAGCCCTCTGATGAGCAAGCAGGTCCAGTACACACACCTCCGGCTCCTGGAATATTAGCAGATGAGCTTCGTGTCCTTCACGATCTTCCAGAGGGTTATCAGCATAGAGCTGATACTGCATTTGACTCGGTACCGGTATAACTTTAACGTTAATTATTTATAATATTGCGCATTTAATATGTTCGTACGAGCCTAATAACTGTTACTGAATTGGAAAACATTCCTTATTTCATTATATATAGGATCAACACATTCATTGTCGAGGTAGTTGGGCGAAGTGCATTCTTAAATTTTATGACAAACTCCCCCCCTTCTATTAAAGATAGGTTGCATCGAAGTCCTTTTGGACGGTTTTTATCGATTAGGCCGATTCAGTCGTTGGACAGAACTCTATTACATGCACTATGCGAGAGGTGGTGGCCGACCACACATACATTTCATTTTTCTGACTTTGAGCTTGGTATCACACCTCTCGATTTCTATATGTTGACTGGTATTGAGATTGGTCATATTGATCGGAGACCGGTTTCTTTTGATGACTTGTATGAGTCGGTTCGGTTGTATTCCGTCTTCTTACCCCTTTTGGATGAGTCTCACGTTAGTATTGGTGCGGTTACTTTGACTTACCTCCAGCAATACATCACTGCTAATTCCTGTCGACCAGAGCTTGTGGATGGGGTGACTAGGGCATTTCTATTGTACTTGTTTGGTTCGACATTTTTTTCGAACCACAAAAGTACCATTTTCTCTTGGAAATAATTTCAAGAATTGATCGTTCGCCATTCGCTTCTGAAAATGATAACGTAATAACTGTTTGTATACATTCATGTTATAGAAATGGAAAAATTATTCAACCAAATTATAGTTTTCAAGATTTTTACCAGTTCGGCTTCGCCTCCCATTCCACTAGGGTTCGCAGTTCTGATTTTGTGAACTTGAGACTCGAAGAATTGGGTTTGTCGATTAATCTTTCCAAATCGACCAGTAAGTGCAGAGATTGATCTCGTCTTGGATATGTGTTTCTTGTTGTACGCAGCCATAACTTTACCCCAGAATACCTCACTGCTTTGGTCATTTCCCTTCGCCGAGTCGTTAGAAAAGTGGCAGTATATATAGCAGAGATCTTTATCTTCCTCTGCAGTCCAAGGAGCAGATGAATGAAACGATAGCGGAGGAGCAGAATGAGGGATAAAATCTTCGACTGGTTGAGAATCGATATCCCAAGTATTCGAATTCATCGCTTCGTTGTAGGAGTTGAATGGAAATGACATAGCTTGCTGCTTACGATTTTGGGTGGAAGTAGATAAATTTGTGTGTCTTTCAAAGTGATATTCATACATGAATATATAGAAGAAATATGACCGTTTCTAGTCGTTGTAATATGAAATATGACCGTTTATAGCCGTTGTGGTTTAAAATATGACCGTTTATAGTTGTTGTATTCCGAAATACGACCGTTGGAGGGGTAATACGGTTACGACAAGGGCTGGAAGGGGGGGTCGGATCCTGGCGCCTATAGTGCAGGCGCCAGGATCCTGGCGCCTACATTGTAGGCGCCAGAAGCTGGCGCCTACAATGAAGGCGCCAGGATCCTGGCGCCTGCACTATAGGCGCCAGGATCCGATTCAGGATCCTGAATCGGGGCCTTCATATTCAGCCTTAATTGCACCACTGGGTGCAATTACCTTAATATTACGACCTGAATTTGAGCCACTGGAGATGCTCTAACAATATTGTTGACCAGCCTTTCGATGCTATCAAAATTCATTGGCATCGTATACTTCGGCTAAAGTAGCATGGAAAACCGAGTAACCCGACCGAGGAACCAATCGACCAACGGATGGCTCGACCCAAGCCTAAGACTTAAGCTAAATAGAGGAACCCGATATGCAAGCCAGTTGGAGCCCGTGACTTGTGGGCTGACCAAGTCAGGCCAAGCCTGATCCCGCGCCAAATATCGTTGCTCTTATTCCTATTTGATCGCCTTCAGTCAAAGTCGGTCCTGAGACTTATGATGTCCGGTGCGGTATGCTAAATGGTGCCCCCAAAATTAAAAAAAGAATCACAACGATATTAAATAATTTTCATATTATAAGCCACTGATGTTAGAAATTTCAATATTGCTATTATGGGATAATAATGCATGCATTAAAAGTAAAAATAACATGGCCACAATGCAAAAAGTCATAAATAATAAGTCAAAATATGAAGAAAGTTTACATACAATATTTGAGCTATTTTGAATACTACAAATAACATTTGCTTATTTTGTACCACTTCAAAGCTGGCACTACTCCATATATCTGCAAATTATGATATGGATAACTTGGTGTTAACTGGCTTTTTGGTCCGGTACCCAAAAATACATAGGACATGCTCAACTCAACTCATCGCATGGAGTTAAGGCTAAGTAGGACGCCTAAGAGTAAAGAAAATAGGTCGAAGAAGGACCGCGTCGCCAAAGGTCTCGTCACCCCCTAGCATATTCCCGAATCAAGGTTTCGAATCGCTAGGAGCCGCGAACCCGAATCTCGAGCCCCCATAAATATAGCCTTCGCGCCCCTGGAGGCACAAACTTTGCACCCCTTAGGGTGCGAATTTCGCACCCCTAAAGGCAACTCCAGTCGATTAAGGTTGAATACTCAGGGACCTGAATATTCAACCCTGAATTGTGGTTCCCGAGCCAGTGGTTCTAGCGCCTACTTTTTAGGCGCCAGAACCTGGCGCCTACTTTCTAGGCGCCAGAATCCTGACGCCTAGAAAGTAGGCGCCAGAATCCTTGCTCCTAAAAAGTAGGCGCCAGGATTCTGACGCCTATAAGACCCCTTTTCCGCCATTTTTTTCATTTCATTCCTCTTCGAGCTTCTTTTTTAGTTTGTTTTTAATAGAAAATTGAGTTGAAATGTCGCCGCGTACATTAAAGTTGGAAGGAGAGTTGCTCCGAAGCTGTCAGACGAGCAACTGGGTTCATTGCACACACCTCTGGCCCCTGGTGTAACAACTGATGAGCTTCGTGTCCTTCATGATCTTCTGGAGGGCTACGAGCACAGAGCTGATACTGCATTATCCACGATACATGTATAATTTAAACGTTTATGATTTCTACTATTACGCGAGTTATATCTTCGTACGAGTTAAATAGGTGTTATTGAATTGAAAAACATTGCTTATTTCGTTATATATAGGACAAGTACGTTCATTGTAGAGGTAGTTAGCTGAAATGCATTTCATTTTATGACGACCTTCCCACTCCTATTAAGGATAGGTTGCAGCTTAGTGCCTTTGATCAGTTTCTATCTATTAGACCTATTAGGTCATTCAACAGACCCTTGTTACATGCACTATGCGACCGGTGGTGGCCGACCACACATACTTTCCATTTTTCTGACTTTAAGCTTGGTGTCACTCTTGTCGATTTGTATATGCTGGCTGGTATAGAGATTGGTTGTCTTGATCGTAGACAGGTTCCCTTTGATGAATTATATGAGTCACCCAACGTGTTTTCCGTGTTCTTACCCCATTTTGATGCTGCCAGAATTAGTAGTGGTGCGGTTTCGTTGACTTACCTGCAGCAGTACATCACTTCTTATTTGAAGCGACCGGAGATTATAGATGGGGTGACTAGGGCATTTTTACTGGACTTGTTTGGTTCGAAATTTTTTTCAAACCATAAGAGTACCGTTCGTTTGGGTTATCTAGCTGCGATTACTATGTTGGATTGGCTTGATACGATAGATTGGGGCACAGCTATACTAGGTGCACAGTACACCGCTTTAGGTTCATATGTGCTGCGAGACGTCAGGGAGATGCAGGCATTTTGGTACATTTTGCCCATTTGGTATTATGAGTTCACGTCTAACATGCATCTACGCATGCTAGAGATGGCTGCTCAGGTAGGTGAGCAGTTTTTTCCGCGAATGAGACGGTGGGAGCATATTCATTACGTACCTCATGCTCTATTGGGTGTACGTCACGATTTGATGGAGTCTAGAGCACGGCTTGACATGCCTCCCCACTTTAATCATTTCCCTTGACCAAATCGTTTGAAAAGTGACAGTACATTAAATAGAGATCTTTATCTTCATCATTGGTGCACGGCGCAGAAGAATGAAACGAGAGTGTTGGAGCTGAATGAGGGGTAAGATCTTCGGTTGGTTGGGAATCGAAATCCCAACTATTCGTATTCATCGCTTCGTTATTGAATTGGAATGGATATAACATTGTTTACTGCTAGATAAAGAGTATGGTGGATTTGAAGAAGTTTTTGTGTTTTACAAAGAGGTACTCATACCGATATATGCAGAAAAATAAAAAGTATGACCGTTTATGGCCGTTGAAACTTCTATACGATCGTTTATAGCCGTTGTTATTTCAAAAATGTGACCGTTTATAGCAGTTGGAAGAGGTAACAAGGTAAGAGCAGCACGTGTGGTGGAGGGAGGTCCAATCCTGGTGCCTAGTTTTTAGGCGTCAGAACCTGGCGCCTAAAAACTAGGCGCCAGAACCTGGCGCCTAAATACTAGGCTTCAGGATCCTGAACTGGATACTGAAGCTTAGCCTTAATACTACGTTTGAAGGGAGCCACTGGAGAGGTTTCGCTGAATATTGGACTCTGAATGCTAACCACTGGAGTTGCCATAAGGGGCATGAAATTCGCACCCAGCAGGGTGTAAAATTCGTACCCCTTGGGATACGGATCTCATACCCTAGGAGGTATGAAATTCATGCCCCTCGGTTACGAATTTCGTACTCAGTAGGGGGAAGTTCGTGCCCCTCGGGTACGAATTTCTACCCAGTAGGGTACGAAATTCGTACTCAATGGGGTATGAATTTCGTGCCTCCATGGGGTACGAAATTCGCATCCTAGGGCGAGGTGTGAAATTTCGGCATGCGTAGGGGTCGGGTGCAAAATTCTGGGTGTGGTCCCCTATTTTCACCTACTCGTACCTACTTCTACCTAACCCCTCTCCAATAAATACCCCATAGCCACACACCTTAAAAGGGTTGGAATTTGTGAACTTAATACCTCTTGAGAGCTCCTTTAATGACATCTCCACTTTGAGGAAGAAGAAGGGTAAAAGCATCTTTTTCCCAATATATGAAATATATGATAATTATGACATCATATAACTTAGAAATGAATGTAAGGAGATGTCATGTGATAGTCTCAACCTTGTAATCTTTGGTGATAAATAATATTCCAACGACTCTTGGGTGTTTACGACTATGGTGAACGAATTGAACGTAGGCCTCTCTCAAGGCCGAACCACTATAAATCTCTCGTATTATTTACCGCTTTCCACTCTTGTCTATATGACTAAATCAATAATTCCTAATAATTGGAATCTTGGGTGTTTACGACATTTTTTGTCGTCAACATTTGGTGTTTTCACCGAGAAAACTCGGATTTGCGCCTTTGTCGCACCTTGTCATCTCGACGAGCTTTAGGTTCCTTTGCTAAACCTGCTTCCGAGTCCGATCACGATGGCAAAGCAACCAAAGAACGTAATGGTCGGCTCTTCAGCCGCAGCCGAAGCCGAACATCTCAAAGCCGCAACCGGGGGACATCCTGACCACTAATGAAAATGTCCCTCCTACTATAGACTCGAAGCGCCCACAACATAAGCTCAGATCCGCGTGCTTAATGAAAAATATGAGAACACGGCAGTCGAGCTCAATCAAGCATTAAGGAATAACATCGACCTTATGCGACAACTTCAAGAAAGTCAGCGTATCATCGCTCAACTTCAACTACTCAGAACAATGCTTGGCCTCGACCAACTATCTTAGAAACTTCATCTTCCGAGTCTAGGGGACCGCATCAGAGAAGGAGGTTTAGTCTCATCAACAACGTCGCCGTCCGCACCAATGCCCTCGACAACGGTAACGACAATGGTCACGTCAACGGAAACGATAACGACGACCGAACTACAGTCACATATAGCGAGGGGGGCTCAATACCGAGACCGTTCTCACTTGAACATCAATGACGGACAGAGCCCGACCAACCAGCCCTTTCCTCGACGTGATCCGACGGTCGCTAATCCGGATAATGGGCCTACTATCCCAATGACCCGCGCTCATGCAGAACAGGATCCGCATCAGCCCGCTCCGCCTCAACATCTGTACCAAAACCCGATCGTAGATGTCGAGGATATGGAAGAAGATGACCCGGACATCCATCATAGAAGACGCCCTCGCAATAGAACTCCTGAACATCGTCAGAACCCATGGATCCCAATGGCGGATCCCCATCCAACTTATCTTCCCGACATGGTCCGAAGGATCATGAGGGAAATACGAGGGAACGTGCACGATTCATGGGAAGCGCACATTAGGGGAAACCCCTTCACAAGAAGGGTAAACGAAGATGAGTGGCCGTGGTGCTTCAGCATGCCATAGATGTCGTTGTACAATGGCACAACCGATCCCTGTACCTTCCTAAACCAATACGAATGGAAGATGGACTCGAGCTAGGGCAACGACCTGCTCAAATGCAAGTGTTCCCCAGTCTTCTTATCAGGAACCACTTTGTTATGGTTCTCTCGCCTCCCACTTGATCCCATTAACAAATTCGGCCAGTTAGCGATGAAGTTGGTTAAGCAATTCAGGGTGCATATCCTAACTCCAAAGAACGCCATCACTTTGTCCAACCTATACCAAGGGTCCGCTGAGTCGCTCAAAAGCTACCTCTCTCGGTTCAACTCGCCCTCGCTGAGGTCAAGGATCTGGACCCTCGCACCGTACTCTTTCAGTTAGCAAAAAGTGTCCTTCCTACTTCCGAATTCGGAGCCCGGATCGATCGGAAGTAGCCGAAAAGCCTCGACGCTTTCTACGAAAAGGCGGGGCAGTACTTATGCCAAAAGGAAGCAAGGCGGAACCGGCTCTCCGAAACCAGTCGCCCCAATGATCCTCAAGCAGACACTGAAAATAACAACCTCAGAGGAAAACAAGTAGGAGAGCCCTTTTATCAGAATAAAGGGGCAGATCCCTACAGACAAAGACCGAATAATGGTAGGCAAGGTGGCCGAAACAACGGTCAGTCCCCGACCGAGCCAAGAAAACCCGGCCCTTACCGAGCCTTCGAGACCTACACCTCGCTGAATGAAGACTTAGAAACAATTTACTTAGAGACATGCAACACACTGCCATATAAGAATCTGCACACTAGAGAATCAACCGACCTCGAGAAAAATACGGGAAGGTACTACCGCTACCACGACGTGTACGGACATAACACAAATGAATGCCGTCAACTCAAGGATGCAATCGAGAAGCTTATCCGTGAGAAACGACTTGAGCAATACATCCAAGAATCTTTTCCTCTTGAAGAAAATTCAAAACCTCAGGCGCCAGCACCTCAGGTGCCCGTCAAGACGGCCCCTGGTCCATCTAACCTGATGTGAGGAATTGTGATTAACACCATATGTGTAACAGCCCGCACCTCCGTTCGCGCAAGATATTGTCCCCAACTTAGCCACCATATAGGTGTGGGGTTTTGTTCCTCAAAAGGCCTCGGCTTAGGGGTGTTACATTCTCCCCTCCTACAGAGCCCAACGTCCCCGTTGGCTCACAAACACCTCACCCAGGCGCTGTGGTCCATACAGGAATCACAATGCCGACTGGGTACTGGCTCTGATACCACTGTAACAGCCCGCACCTCCGTTCGCGCAAGATATTGTCCCCAACTTAGCCACCATATAGGTGTGGGGTTTTGTTCCTCAAAAGGCCTCGGCTTAGGGGTGTTACAATATGTGGCGGACCTTATCACACAATAGCTTTTGGAAGATGGAAGGGTATGTGAGTTCCATAAAGCATATTACTTATGAGGCTTGCTCCGCTCTCGATGAATCCATTCCAGCCAAGCTCCGAAAAACCATGCGGGAAAACATTGTTTTCCACGAAAGAGATTCTATAGGGGTTGAGATCCCAACCACCGATCCACCAGTTATCACGGCTCAGAACGGTGCCGCTTCTGTCCAAAAAATATTAATTGACTCGGGAAGCTCGGTCAACGTCATTTTCAAAGCTCGATCCACCAGTTATCACGACTCAGATCGGTGCCGCTTCTGTCCGAAAAATATTAATTGACTCGGGAAGCTCGGTCAATGTCATTTTCAAACCTACTTACGAGCAGATGAAATTGGAAACAAAGAACTTAAAGCCATGTCATGCCGCGATCCATGGCTTCAACGGGGCTTCTAGTTGCCCAGTGGGAATGATCGATTTTCCTGTAGAACTTGGCGAAGAGGATCGGAGCCGGGTCCGAATCCTCATTTTCATGGTTATAGACATCGATTCCCTTTACAATGCTTTCTTTGGACGCCATTTCCTCACAGAGTTTCGGATCTGCATGTCGCCATGGTCTCTCATAATGAAATTCCCAACAGAAAACGGGATCGGAACAGTTAGAGGCGACCAAGCTAATGCCAGAGAATGTTACGCAATAGAATGGAAGAATGCATGCAATAAGGACAAGGGCAAAGTTGTGCCCACACCTTCTTGCGCCAAATAAACATAAAGGTTTACACTGACCGGTCCAATAGCGACCCGAGGCGTCTGGGCGGCTACTAAAGTGGAGTATGGAACTGAGCCAGTTTGAGATAACATTTATCCCTCGTTGGGCCATCCTCGGACAAGCACTCGCTGATTTCATAATAGATTCACTGCTTCCGAGGAGACTCCTACAGAGAACAGAGAATCTCCGACACTCAATGGAAATTGTTCGTGGATGGAGCTGAACTCCCAAGGGCATGGAATAGCGAACATCTCCGCTGCTACTTTACATAACTTAGCACACAGTTGTTTATGCTTTCCAACGATGTTTTGCTTTCTAGCAACGCAAGGCAATGTAAAGGCTATTGTTGCCGCCAAAGTTATTAGTAGAAATGATGTTCAACTTCCTATCTCTTTTTTGTTTACTCCGCGCATGACACGTTTGATTAGTCCTGACAACTAGTTTGCATACAAACAATCGATTGACATATCAGCTCCGAGAACGGGAGACGGTACCACCATCTGAACCTCGATCCAACCTCGAGGCCAAACTACATTGGTTACGACCGGCATCCCAAGCATGGGAGCCGGCAACGCTACTAGAGTCGCCGGCCTGCGGCGCGACCGAGTATAAATAACCACTAACTTGAACCTCGGCCCCGCACCGAGACTGAGGATAAATTGTTCCGCGCCCAAGTCCCAAGCGACTTGGGGCTACCTAACAGCCAACTAAGAGTGATGCAAATCTCTCCCCTGACTACGGTTGTCGGTCGAATCTCGACGCAGCACCGAGACCGACCTTAAATCGTTTCTTCGCCGAAGCTCTCAAGGCTAAGGGGTAGCCTATGGCCACGATCGGACCCTATGGGTTGATGATCTGGGCTTCTCTTCTCTACGAATAAACGATGCATGCAGCTCGCAACAACCCAATGAACGACGAGAGAGCCACACACCGGACAGACCACAAATCGCGACGTCATACGCCTTCGCTATACTTGGGATTAACCCCGGGCAACCCAAAACAACAGGCGCTTAGCCCGGCTTCGCAAACTACTAGTTTCCTGAGCTGAGGGAAACTTGCTAGAAGCCAGTAGTCAATCACACCCCTCTGGAATAATTGACCCAGAGCGCAGTCCCCGATTGCTTTTTAGTTAAGTGTAATGATAAGTACGCTTATGCAAGTACCGGATGCTGGAAAACATGAGAAGAACATTTGAACACTCGATATAAATCGCGATCTTTACTAATTCATATTCCATTTCGTCACACACATTTAACAAACTGCATGTCTAATATCTTTCTTTTCTAATGACAGGGTGTACATGAAAGCCACACCATGTCTTGAAAAATCAAAAGTGAGGGTCGTACTCGCGTAAACTATCGACCTACACTACCAAAATAACGATAACTTCTACTTATGTTGCTAGCACTAATCATGTCTTTTCTTCTTGTGTTTGCGCTCTTTCTTTGCAGATTCGGCCCTCGACGGTTCATCCTGCACGCCAGACCTCTTCTTTCCTGACCCGCTTCTACTCCTCGGCCCTTTTGAGAAGTAGTCAATTCATGAGAAGCCGAGAGACGCCTCTCGTCTACGCCATCGTCCCTCGAAATCTTCGTGACATCAGTAGGAGCAGCATGCGACATCGGCTTGGGTGCAGTCCCAGCAGGAAGGCCCACTACAACATCGCTCTTCTCTGGGATCTCCTTGCCTTCATGCTCATCCTTCTCCTTGGCCTCTCTAGTATCCCATCGCTCAGCAAGCTTCTGGGACCTATGTGTTGTAATATCACCAGCCTTGGTTCTCTCAAGGGTCTCGGTGGCTCTCCGTTGGACTTCATCATCCTCCCTTTTCTTCTGGGCCTCGTCGGTAGCCCTCTTCTTTTCCGCCTCCTCATCGACCTTCCTCTACACAACTGTCTCGGCGGCTCTCCCCTCAGCATCATGTCTGGTCTTCATTAGGACCTCTTGTCTGGCAGACTCGTCTTGCCTCTGCTTCTCTTCCACCTCTTCACACTTGGCCACAATCCGACCCTTCAAATTTTGCACCAGGTCATGCATCGAAGGCACGTCAACCTCCATTGGGCCCCCGGCTGCGGCACTTTGTCCGTCAATCACCTCTCCTTCCTCGATAAGGCTTTCATAAAGACTGGGCATTATCCTTATATTCGAGTATGTGCCTAACTGATCGTCGCCTTCTCTAAAGTGCACTCCCGCAGGTCCTGACCTAGATTCGATCACTTGTAGGATCAAGGGGGCAGAGCCCGACGTCATGGTTTATTCAAGAAGAGATGCATAGTAAAAACACAACCTTTTAGTATGCAAATTCGGTGATAACGACATCCTTAATGATACATGGTAACATGAATTTACCTCCATTCAAGGACGGTGTAGGAAGGGCGGTGAGCATGCTCGTTATGGCAGATAAGGTAAATTCAGTATCTCCTAACCCTGGGTACTCAGGGTTGTATTTAGTCGAAGCCCGAGCCAAGGGTGCGTGATTGCTTGCCAGAGCGGATTCAGGGGCTAGTGGCTAGTAAGAGCTTCCTTCTCTGAATGTCTCCGCTACCACTACACTATCAGTCATGGAAGATTTCCCTTTCTCGGCAGCGAGCCTTGCCAGCCTTTCTCCCTCGGCAGAGCGGATTCTGGGGCTAGTGGCGGGTAAAAGCTTCCTTCTCTGAATGTCTCCGCTACCACTACACTATCAGTCATGGCAGATTTCCCTTTCTCGGCAGCGAGCCTTGCCGGCCTTTCTCCCTCGGCATCCTCAAGCAACATCTTCTTCCCCTCCGCTAGCTTCTCACGCTATTCATAGGTCAGGGGATCTACCATGAGTTGTTGTTCATCCAAAGACCCAACATCCACTTGATGTAAATGAGCTTCATAGGGCACCAACCTCTCCCAGGTTTGGGCTAGCTCTCGGGAGTAATCCTCGAGCCATGAAATCCCATGGAATTTCAGGACTTTGATAAACATGTCCTGGATATGTTCCACCAAGGACTCCTTTACCCAAGGCTAGGTATCCTCAAGTTCCCCTCTTAATCGCTCCACTTGATCAGGTGCTCGGCTTTCAATCCATCCACCGTGCTTAACACATCTCTATTACTGGCCTCCGCATCCTCCTTCGCTTTCCTCGTAACCTCAAGCTGCCTCCTCAGCTCAGCAACCTCGGCATTCTCGGCCCGCAGCCTTTCATTCTCCGCTCTCAAGGCCTTATTATCATCCTGGAGTTGGGTGACTCTCGCATTATCCTTCTCCATGTCGGCACACGCTTGCACCAAATCGGCCTTGTCCCTTTTAAGAGTTGTGATCTCAGTAGTCAAATTAGCTATGGTGTCTTTAAAAGTGGAGCGGTCGTGCTCGACCTCCTTCTTCAGAATCTCATATGCGTGCTTCATCTCTGCTGCATCAAAATGGTTAGAAGTTTAAATTTGGAATCGTAAAGGCCAACGGTCAAATGACCACCACACAGTGGATAAACCTACCTATCTATGTTTCCAAGTTGCTAACGGTGGTCTTCTTGCAGTCAATAGTCAGTTGCCGATTAATAAGATCCAAAATTTTCCTCTTGATCAGCTCCGTAAGATGGAAAGAATACTTGGTAAGTTCGTTGGCTTGATGATGCGTGGTCTTAACATGCGTCCATGCCTCCTCGGACTCCCTAGCAGGAGCTGGATGGAGATCAGGAAGAAACATCAACTCATCAAAATAATGCCGAGGGAAATGTTGTTTCAAGAACGATCTCCGCTCCTCTATGGAAAACTCTTGTATCTGGGACTCCGTCAGGTCATACATCCATGTTGTAGTCACCCTATCCGGCTTTGGTTAGTCAAGCGATGGTTCCTTCCCCTTAGTAGTCTGAATGGGAGCCAAGGGAATGGCGGGGGAAGAAGTTGTTGACGACGGACGCCTCGACCCCCCTTAGTCGAGTCGAGAATCTCCTCTGGACACATGGATTGGAGGAGGGGAGGAGGAGTCAAAGATTGTCGGGGCCTATCCTGGTGGCATCTCTCACTACTGCGTTCTTGTGAATACACAATCTCGCCGTACAAGCTAGCCCCTCTCCTAAAGACATTGAGAAAGGCATTCCAAGAGTGTCGGCGGCCTCCATGCCCATGGCCTCGTCCCTCGCGCCCTCTTGCCATTACACCTGTCAAAGAAGCAATTCAAAGTTAGATGATCAGTGCATCCTGATGAGTCCTTACACTAGGAAGTGTTTATGAGTGTATTCCATAAGTGTTCTCTCAACAAACCAGATTATGGTCCGCTCAAAGGAGTTAACCCGTCAACGGCAAGAGCTAGCTCTTCCATGATTGCCGTAACTGGCCACAGGGACAATACTAAGTCAAGCTGATTAAGGCCATCAAACTGACCTTCCTCCTCGAGCGAGACGGCGGTCTCGGTTGGAATCACCGGAGACTGTGGTTTGTCTGATGTTCCTCCCCCCGCCTCTACGGTCAGAGGCGGGACTGGAATGCTCAACAAACCCTCATCCTTAGAAGCCCTCTCCTGACCGCGAGCCTTGTTTCCACCGACATCTCCTTGGAACTTGACAGTCTTTTTCGGCTTGGGCCCAGAAGGGGACAACTTTATTTTTTGACCAGGACCCCCGCGGCCTCTTACCACTTTCTCTTGTGGAACACTTCCCGCAACCACATACCTGATTATAGCTCGTCCATCCGTAAGCAACCCGGCGTGGCGGAGGAGCTCTTGACTTGTCATTGTGTCAGTACTGCGAAACTCCGCGGGGATCGCTCATAAAGCATTAAGGCGTTGCTGGTACTTATCATCGATAGGCACCTCTCGGCTTCTATCATAGTCAAAACATGAGAAAATGAGGCATTGGATCCAAAAAACTGTGCGATAAGAAGCGAAGTTCGAAAAATACTCATTCCCTTCTATCCATCTACTTGCGAAGCCAGGAAGGCAGCGCACAAAGAACCGCTCATGTTTGAACACTGATAGCGTCGGCCATTTCTCGACAGAGAACTTTGTGGCAGATGATGCTTCCAGGAACCATTTGGATGGCGACATGCTTCCCGTTCTTCTAAAGTGGAAAAAGTACCAAATATCCTCCCCGATAGGTTCCGAATGCAGATACTCACGGTAGAGAACGTAAGTGCCTAAGAGTGAAGGCTAAGCGTTTGGGTGCAGTTGCGACGGCGTAAGGCAGAAATAGCATAACATGTCCTGAATAAAGTCATTGGCTAGGGGCATGCATCCAGAAAAACAAGTCTGCCTATTCCAAGCAGTAAAGCCCTCGAGCGGCAAGTGAGCCCTGCCACCCGGGGTACAGACATCAGCCTCTGGTATATTGAACCGCAACACCATTTTCCTAACTTTTGTAGCATCCATGCACGACGACACTGAGTCTATCGGGTTTTCCAAAATAACGGCGTTAGGCAGCATGTCCGGGGCCACGGAGTCGCCCGTGCATCCTCACTAATAATGTCCACCTTCTAGACCTCCTTATGAATAACCAAAGAATGCTGCACCTCTGTTTGTTTTCCATGTTCAGACAATTCAGGTGAACTGGCTTATTGAGAAGGAATGGATTCTTCAGTAGTCTCAAGGTCACTGCCACTTGAGCTACCACTGTTGGTAGAATTGGACATATGTGACGAGGGCGAGGAAGCCTCGACTTCCAAGGTCTTTTCGGTTTTTGATCTTGTTTGCATCGCTAGCTATACTTTAACATACTAGTGTTAGACATCACAGTAAAGTAACTTGTACCCCTCGTGTTGGTGAAAACTAACAGGTGCGTGCGGCGTACAAGAGAAACAATACCTTGCCAAGGCACTACGCGAAGTAGCTTCGTGGAGCATTTCTGGAGAAAAGATCAAACCCCTCTCAAGGTTCGAAAATTCGAACCCCCCTCGAAAATTCGAACCTAACTCGGGGTTCTAAAATCCGAACTCAACTCGGGGTTTGGGAATCCGAACCCCTCTCAGGGTTCGGAAATTCGAACCCCCTCAGGGTTCGGAAGTTCCAACCCCCAGGGATTCGAATATTCGAACCCTGGGGTTCGAAAATCCGAACCCCCTTAGGGTTCTAAAATTCGAACCCCTCTTAGGGTTTGGATTTTCGAAGCTCCTACAGGGTTTGAAGTTCCCCTCCGACTAGGTCTCGACGCTTCAGCCTCCTTCCTCCTGTTTTGCTTCGACCCCGACTATTACCTAAGTCCGATTCGCAGCATTATGCTCTGGATCTTTTAAAACAATGGCGGTCAAGGCAAGAAATAATGCAAGAAAGAAAATGAGGGGGGCTATTTATAAAGAAAAGGGAAATATCCCTTGGCATTCCCAACGATTCGAACCAATCAGGTTCGAAATTTCGAACCTCCAAGGTTTGAAATTTTGAACATCAAGGGTTCGATATTTCGAGCCTCCAGGGCTCGAAATTTCGAACCTCTAGGGTTCGAATTTTCGCACCCCCAGGGTACGAAATTTCGTACCCCCGACTTTGAAATATCATGTCAAAAAATAAAAAAATAAAGAAGAAAGAAAAATCTTACCTCTGGGTTCGAAATATCGCATCTCACGCTCATGCACACGTATCCCGTAAGCTGCATACCGACCACTACAAACACGAGGAGGCGATGCACTGCGAGTACTTAGCGACGTTAGCATGACGCCGCACTAACGATGGCTCGCTTGCAATTCCACTGCGAACGAGCCCAACAACTAACATCTGTTTTCTTTTAACTTATAGGACAAGTCAATAACTCGACTACTACCTCAACCAATGCAAAGCACATCATGTCGAGACAAGACATACTTGTGGGGAAAATACTTTTTGGTCCGGTTCCCAAAAGTACATAGCACACGCTCAACTCAACCCATCGCATGGAGTTAAGGCCAAGGAGGACGCCTAGGAGCAAAGGAAACAGGTCGAAGAAGGACCGTGCCGCCAAAGTTCTCGTCGTGCCCCTAGCATATTCCCGAACCAAGGCTTCGAACCACTAGGAACCGCGAACCCGAATCTCGAGCCCCCGAGCCCCCATACATATAGCCTTCACACCCCTCGGGGCATGAACTTCGCACCCCTCAAGGTTTGAATTCCGCAACCCTAAGGGGTACGAAATTCGCATCCAATAGGGTGTAAAATTCGTACCCCTTGGGGTACGAATCTCGTACCCTAGGAGGTACAAAATTCATGCCCCTCGGGTATGAATTTCGTACCTAGCAATGGTACGAATTTCGTACCCAGTAGAGGGAATTCGTGCCCCTTGGGTATGAATTCTGTACCCAGCAGGGTACGAAATTCGTATTCAACGGGGTGCAAATTTCATGCCTCCATGGGGTGCGAATTTCACACCCCATGGGGTGCGAAATTCGCAACCCAGAGCGGGGTGCGAAATTCGTACCCCAGTGCGGGGTGCAAAGTTTCGGCATGCATAGGAGTCGGGTGCGAAATTCTGGGTGTGGTCCCTTATTTTCACCTACTCCTACCTAACCCCTCTCCTATAAATACCGCATGGCCTCACACTTCAGAGGGTTTGGAATTTGTGAACTTAATACCTCTTGAGAGCTCCTTTAATGGCATGTCCACTTTAAGGAAGAAGAAGGGCAAAAGTGTATTGTTCCCAATATATGAAATATACGATAATTATGACATTATATAACTTAGAAATGAATGTAAGGAGATGTCATGTGATAGTCTCAACCTTGTAATCTTTGGTGATAAATAATATTCCAACGACTCTTCAAAGTGGACGTAGGCCTCTCTCAAGGCCGAACCACTATAAATCTCTCGTGTTATTTACCGCTTTCCACTCTTGTCTATACAACCAAATCAATAATTCTTAGTAATTGGAATCTTGGGTGTTTACGACATTTTTTACCGTCAACACTTAGTCATTTATGAAAAATATAATTATAAAGTAATAGACATAATATTATGTTATTTTAATAATAAATATTAAAATTAAACAACATGTGAAGAAGTGTGTCAAGTACCTTCTTTTCCTCTTCACAAAATGTGTCATTTAAAATGTTTTCTTATTGCATTTTTAGAAGTGAAATCATCAATGACGTCTTCATATTCAATTTCTTTCAAGATATCCTTTTCAATGCATACGATTGCTAATGCATTAAGTCTGCCTTGTCTCATTGTTGTTCGCAAATATGACTTCAATAATTTCAATTTTGAAAAACTTCGTTCTGCGGATGCAACTGTCACTGGAAGAGTTACGAGAATCCTATATACAATCATTACATTTGGAAACATATCCACACTTTTCAAAAATTCCGAAATTTTAATGGTCGTCCATGGCTTGTCTGCATCATATGATTCACTAGGTAATGTAAGTTGTAATATTTGTAGCTTTGACAGTAAATCCTTTGCATCAATAGCGGAGTCACTTCCATTTTTCAAAGCCAAGCCTACTTTTTCACAACAATCTTTTAATTCATCATCATCTAATGATTTTAATTTCAAGGCATCAAACAAAAAACCAAAGTTGACTGAAGTGATTTTAATTGCTCAAATCTTTCTCTTAATTCTGAAAGAGCAATATCCACTATAACAATAAAATAATCAGTTCTAAATGATTCTTCAGCAGTCTGTTGCTCTCTTTCAAAATTTGCAGTTTCATCAAAATGACGTTTTCTACAAATTTGACGTTTCAAATGAAATATCGGATCAATATTCATTTTACATGCAATTTCTCTTGCTTGATTTTTTGCAGAATCAAATCCATTTTCTCTATAGTTTTCAAAAAAAGAAACGAGACCTTTCAATGATTCTACCACAATATCAATGCTCATATCTTCAGATTGTATTTTTTTGCTGGCCATGTTAACTTTTGCGAGAATTTCATACCAAATAACTAAACTTAAGATGAACTCAAAACTTGATAGCTTTTGATTTGCTAAAATTTCAGCAACTCGACATAATTTTGCATCATCACTTATCTCTGCTAATTTAAACAACGCATCTCTAATTTGAGGAACTTGATGTAATATAGCTTTGACACTTTCTACGTGACTTTCCCAATGTGTAGACGATAAAGATTTCAAAGTGAGGTTGTCAACGTATTCCAATAAAATAGCCCATCGCTTAGAAAAATTAGCAATTACTGTACTATATGCATTGGCACACTCCAAAAAAAGATTTTGCTTGAACACAAGAATTTGCCATATCACAAATGACTAAATTAAGAGAATGACAACCACAAGGGATGTAAAAAGCTCTTAGATCAATATCATGTAACATTTTTGTACACCAGGAATTTTTCCTCTCATCATTGAGCCATTGTCATATCCTTGGCCTCGCACATTATCAATATCAAGTTCATATAAGTCTAATGCATTTTTCAATTTTGTAAAAATCTCCAACCCAGTTGTTTCTTCAACATTCAAAAACTCCATAAAAAATTCTTCGACTTTAATTGGAGTACTTTTCACATCTACACATCGTATGATCAAAGTCAATGCCATTTTCTCTTTATTACTTGCATTAGGAGTGCAATCAAGTATAATAGAAAAATACTTTGCTTCTTTGATTTTTGAAATGATTGTTTTTTTTACTATGGATCCAATAATCTCAATCAGCTCATTTTGTATTTTGTGGCTAAGATAATGATAATGAATTTGCTTATCTTGAATGAGACGAAGATGATGTTGCATTACTGGATCAAACTCAGCAATCATTTCAACTAAGCCTAAAAAATTACCAGTAGAGCTGTCATAAATTTTCTCATTCGATCCCCGAAAAGCTAAATTGTTAACAGCAAGACACTTAACAATTGCAATTATTCGAAGCATGACTTATTTCCAATGTTCTTTATCTTTTTGAATAAGATCTTGCATGTTTTTATCAATTGTTTGATTACATTGTAGTCTTTTTTCCAACTCAACCCTGGAAGCATAGTTAAGATTGTGTTTTTTTTAATTCTTTCATGTTGTTTGAGTCTCTCACTCATATGCCTCCAGTCTTTAATTCCATCTTTTGCTAATTGACTTATTAAACTCATTACATCAAACAGCTTACAACAAAAACAAAAAACTTCATTTGTTGACATAGAATAAACAAGCCATATTCTATCTTGATATTCTCCATTACTCATTTGTCTCTTGTAATAACTTGCAGAGAAATGCCTATTGTTTTCATCTTGAGGGTAAACTATATTAAACTCCCTAATATGACCCTTCTCAACAAGTGAATCTCTTCTGTTTCCGTCCATATTATCCCAAACTGCTGGATCATGTATATTCAAATCTTGTTCTAATGACATGTTCTTAGTCTCATTCACTTGTCCTAAATGTCGGACATCACTTTCATCTACTATTTATTGCAGTGAAATCTCAATATCACGTGTTGTTTCTTCTGTATCGTTAATTTCTTCATTCACAGGAGTCACATTTTCTACTATATATTGTCGGAACCAATTCCATGTTCGAAATCACAAGATTGATCTACATTGTCAACTGAATCTGTCATTTTTGAAAAATACTTGCTAAGAGACCCTCTTAATGATTTGGCTATCTCTTCGTTTATTTTTTGTTTTTTTCCTGTTTGAACTTCCAGATGGTTGCTTTCGTGGAAACATTTCAATACCTATTATTTTTTTTCAAAATTGAAAATATGACCCCTGTTGAAAAAAATCAATATTTGTAGTAAGAATTTTTTTTTAATAACAATTGTGTTCATCAAACTTATTGATAAAAATTGTTAATTTGTTAAAACATTCAACGTTTAGAAATTCTAACATATGTAACCAAATTCAAATTCTCCTCCACACTCGTAAACACAAAAAAAAATCTTTCTTTTATTAAGTGAAAAAAGAAATTAAATTAGGAGTAGTTAGCTATTATCATGATTTAATTTACTCATTTATTTTTTATTTTGTGGTGTTATAATCATGAATTTGGTAGCTAAATTCACTACAACAAAACGAACCTATTACAACTGTCGAACACCGTTGTAATATACATTTTACAATGGTGGGCTAACTGTCGTGTATTAAGAAGTTGTAATAGACTAAAATCTTTTACAACTCTTTTGCACTGTTGCAACACTGTTATAATATGTATATATTACAACTTTTTTCCACCATTGTAATAAACTTTATTACAACAGTTATGCACTGTTGTAATAATATCTACTACAACTGTTATGCATAGTTGTGATTGACATTTGGGTTTTAAAAAAAATAGACATCTTTTGCAACTAAAAAGAACAATACACTAAACATAGCAATACTCCGTAAGCAAATCAAATATTATAGTTATTTGCAAACTAATTAATAATCAAATATTCAATATTACAAACAATAAGTTTTAGACAACATTTCATGCATTATTACATACTTGACCGTTACAAAACAACTTGCATACAATATCTTGCTGACTAGAGACTACTGGACTTCACAATGACCGTTACAAAGCAACTTGCATTGTTACATACTTGACTTCACAAGGACCAACTATGAACAAACACAAAACTACTGGACCAGATGCCCAAATTGCATACAATATCTTGCCGACTAGAGACAGGAACTGCTTCTCACAAGGACATGAAATTACCATTCACTAGAACATGGCAGTTATTTGATCCTCACAGGCTCAAGTAGGCATATTACTTAAGCGATCTGTAGCATGGAGATGACCAACCTTCTCTCTGCAAACAGCGAACCAAAAAGCAACAACCCAATGCGAACTCTAACAACCGAAAACAACCAGCACAACCAAAATCTACAAGCATAAAGCCACCACATCCTTACACCTACAACAAAAAACAGTACGCCATACTCCCAAGAAGACGCACTCACAGAAATGGACATCAGTCTCAACACCATCTCGTCGAAAAAGTCGATCCACAACCTAGAACCATTCTCAAAAGTGTGGGGATAGGCTAGCCTTTCGATGAGATCCTAAGGCGCTGGATCGAAGATATTGAAGGGAAAAGACAAGCCGGGTTAGTCGCGATATGCTACGAACAACAGTCAGAGTTCAGGCATTTGAAATACTATCATACACTATTTAGAATAAAGGTAAGGGAATGGGCTAGAGTTAGGGCAGATCTGGAAACAGAAAGGAGGTGCGATGGAAAATTTAAGGCAAAGTCAGAGAGAACGAAAATTAAGCTATTTGAAAAAAGTGAAGAAGCATTTGATCGAGCATCTCAGCTACATCAACAAGGCTCACTGCTCATGGTTTATCCCGGAGCGTGTTCAACTTAAAAGTGTACAAATACTCTTCTGTAACCGCTGCAATGATGTCGATCTCCATCAAAAAACAAGTGTCCAGATCGATACTACAAGTTGGAGAAATAATAAACTGCACTTTTAAAAAAATGTGTCAAAAGTTCAATACCTGCTGCATGTGGAAGTGGTCTGAGATGATCAGATCTCGGGGATGAGGACAGATCAAATGCCGACAAGCTTGAGGAAATTCCAATTATGATCTGGAATGCCTGCGCTGGACTTCTAGTTGAGGCTCACGTTCACTACTGTCTTCATACGCGCAATCATCAAGCAATCTGTTCCCAGTCCAAAACCTTCATCAACATCTTCATCAGCCTCGTTGATCAACACCAAAAGCATCGCAACCGACTCAGATCTGAAGGAGGAAGGGCTTATAGCGAACTTTGATTCGAAGTAGATTCGCTTTGATCCAGATATGCGTTAAAGGAAGAAGACTCTGACGACCATCAAAGTTGGCTGGAAGGTTGCAGATTTGCGGCGAAGTCACTATGAATCGGGTCTGAGAAGAATCACCACGTATCTTTTCAAGATGAAATTAGGGATTCGAAAATTAATGATTCGTCTTGCTTCTTCTCAGCGGGCTTCTTTGCGGCTTTGGGTGCCGTAGCAGAAATTAGGGATTCGAAAATTAAGGTTTAAACAACAAATTGGGGGCGCAGATGTAATGGAATGAAAGGAATCAAGATAATGGTGTTGTTGATTGGAGGGGAAGTGGTGATGCGGATTAGAAGATGGATGAATTAGAAGCGTTGGATTAATTTATGGGTGTATGGTTGTGATCTGTTAAGTATATTGGTATAAGATATAGACATGGATTGATAAGCTGGATCCAAGGAGGGAGGCGTATGCTGTAGCATTGTGGTACTATAAAAAAGCTAATTGAAACAAACAAATGTTCTTCGTTGCGAATTAAAAAACCGGAGCATGTTATTGCTAAATGGTAATTCTTTGGATTGTTAATATTTTTTAATTAATTATGAATTAATAAATGTTTTTATTAATAATGATTATGAATTATTGAAAAATTAATCAAATATTAAATATTAATTCATAATGCTTAAATAATACTTTTTAAATATTAATTATTAGTTACTACTTCATAATTCTTAATTAAAAATAAATTACTACTTATTAACTATTAATTATTTAATAATAATTGACAAATATTATTGATTCCCAAGTTTATTATTAATAATTATTATTAAATATCAATATAATTAGTTGTTAAATATTGATATTATAAACATGAAGTTTGTACTAGGCATCTCTATTACAACAAATAAAATGAAAAGTTGTGATATATATATGTTTATTACAACAGTGATTTTTTCACAGTTGTAAAAAATCATTTATTACAACAGTGCGTTTTGCACAGTTGTAAAAAAACATTTATTGCAACAGTGCATTTTGCACAGTTGTAAAAAAAGCATTTATTACAACTGTTCTTTACGCATAGTTGTACAATTAAAGTTGTAATATGGTGTTTTTGTTGTAGTGATTACAAAACAACTTTAATTTAAATCAAGGATATTGTCTATTGTGATGTAATTGCTTAATTGGTTAATATAATGATAAATAAGTTAAATGAAAAACATCAACTATTTAAACCAGTTTCATAAATAAGTTAAAGTAATTGGAAGAAATTAACAATCGGTATGTCAATTAGGGATTGTACACCTTAAATCAGGGATCTCTAATTACCTATTACTGTAAACAATCGATATATCAATTAGGGATTGTATACCTTGAATTAGGAATCCCTAATTACTAATTACTGTAAACAATCGGTATATTAATTAGGGATTGTATACCTCAAATCAGGGATCCCTAATTACTAATTACCGTAAACAATCGGTCTATCACAACAACCAATTTCAACCAGTTTCATAACAACAATTTCAAATAGTGTAAACAATCATTAATTAGGGATTGTGATTTACCAGAACTTAGCCCTATTTCCGCTAAAGATTGATGTCTGATGAGATTTTGTTTTGTGCCGCTCTGCTTCTACTTTCTTCCAATCGCCTTTTTTGGTTCCGCTGAAGCTTTGCCCTTTTCCTGTCGCGTTTTTTGTTTCTTTTTTTTGGTTGTATAGCGGTTCAAATTTGATGCCCATGATGGGCTTGCTGCCTAGCGCTCTCGCACTTTTCGCACAGCCTCAGGGCTGGCTGTGCCTCCAGCCATACTGGAGTACCAAATCAACTGCCACTTGTCACTATGTGCTCAAATCATGTCATTCTTTGCAAGGAGAACGCCTCTTCAGGGTCTTCTAAAATCATGGACCGGATAATACACGCCTCAACTAATTTAAATATTAGACCTTCGGACTCGGAAGAAGGATCTTTTTGGTCAATCTCTGATTATATCATTAATGTGACTGCTTCAAATGTAATAAATCATTTCATATATAGGAGATTATAAAGTGGACGTATACTCGTTAACGCCGAACCACTATAAACTTGTGTGTGATCGCTTTTCTCTTCATTTTCCATTTATTTATCTTCATTTATTCTCAACAATTTCACTTCTTGGGTATTGTATCATTTTTTGGTATCAACACTTTGGTGCTTTCATTGAGAAAGTTGATATTCTCAGCATTAGAAAAATTTTACTCTAATTTCGGATCATGAAGTCCAAGATGAGATCCTACGTCTTTTTCGACATCGTTGAACCATGATTACCAAATCCTCAGCACGCACTACTGGAAAGCAGCTACAGGCTTCAGTGCCTGCAGAAGCAGCCGAGGAATCAACCGTTTCAGGGCCTACCTCTAGACCATCCTACACTACCACTTCCGGTGCAACCTTCCGCAGCGGATCAAGCTTCGCCTCAGCGTTTGCTACCCATGATGAGTTTATGATTGTGTGAATCAACCTTGGGAAACAACGGTGGTGTTAAACGCTCAAGCCCGGGAAAGAGCTTCCATGAGACAAGACATGAGTCGTATGTCGAGGCAATGGGAAGAATTCAGGCAACAACAAACTTCCCCTCACTTACTAGACCAAAATTCAGAAGGCTTATCATCATCCGGAGGAAGTAGAGATCGACTTCAACCGTGACACTCGTTGGAAAGACTCGAAAACATACGACAATTGCAATTGGAAGGGCGTTCAAACCATCTTGGAACAACTGATCAAACTCAGGTCGATCTAGTCGACTTGGAGGACATCAATTAAACGACTGAACATGATCGAAGTACCTCTCCTTCGGCTCACCGAAATACCACTCAAATAGCCCAAGCTCTCGTTTGTCCTCTCAAACGTCCTGTGCATAACTGGGACGTCAAGGGTTGAGGAAGTTCTGCCCGAACGGTGACTCAGGTGACATTGCCTAGAGAGGGAGCTGGGAAAGTTCGAACGGCCGAGGAGGCTGATTGATGTGCGCTTATCCCTTCAGATTTTGACCACTCTGGTATAGAAAATCATGAATGATGGTAAAGGGTATAAAAATGAAGACTGTGGGATTAACCAAAGCCATACGCCATTTACAAATGACATTCTACAGGCAGAATTCCTCCGAAGATTTAATATGCCCCAGATGATCCAGTATGAGGGAGTGACCAACCCACAACAGCACTTGATGAGATATTCATGGCATATGGAAGTAGCTGTAGCTCCAGACACCATCAAGTGCATGGCCTTCCCTATTTTCCTGAGTGAGGTAGCGCTAATGTGGTTCACCCGGTTCCGCCCAAGACCGGTCCCGAACTTCAAAGATTTAAGTGAGACGTTCATAAAACAATTCCGTCTCCATGCCTGTAAGTCAAAACATGTTATGGCCCTTTTCCGCAATAAAGAAAGCAAGGGTTGAATCCCTGAGGAACTACCTTTGTAGATTCAACCGGGCTATCACTGAAGTAAGCAATCCCAATCACGAGACTGTCTTAATGGCCATAGTAGACGACATCGACAAAAGGACTGAGTTTGGAAAGTACCTGATCGGAAGGCCCCCAACGACGATTTAGATGTTCTATAAAAAGTCTAACATTTGATTATGACAAGAAGGTGCACAACTAGATAAGAAATAGGGTTAAAAGACATTGCTAATAAGGCCGTCCAGAGTAATGTGGAGTAAAGCGGTCCAGGGATAACTCCGGAAAGGTGGAGGTAAATGTTGGAAATCGTGGAAAACGTGATGAGAACGAACCGAAAGGTATTAATGGAAACCCTAGACAAAGAGAGAATTTTAGTAAACGATCGTGATTCCAAGTTTTTGAAAGTTATATATACTACATTGAATGACACACTTGAAAATATCTTGACACATGTAGTATCGTTCAGTATAAGAAGCCTCCACTGCGTGAATCTACAGAGAAAGAGCGAGCAACCGGGAAGTTTTGCCAATTTCATGAGATTTACGGGCATGCGACTAGTGAGTATCGTCACCTCTAGGACATCGTTGAGAAACTAATTAGAGAAAGAAAGCTTGATGAGTACAAGGTGGCCCCGAGGGACGGGGGCAAGGGACGTCATCACCCAAGCAAAGTCAGGCGGCGCCCAGAGCCACCACCTAAGAAAAAGGCAAAAGGGATAGAGATCAATGTCATCGTCGGAGGACCCTATCCGACCGGGCATAGCATTCAGACTATGGAACAATATGTAAACTTCAAAAAACATCTTGATGTTGCGGAACCTAGCATCCTTGAAGCTGCAAGTCCCATAAAGCAAAGAAAGATAATGACTGATGACATCATTTCCCGCGATCGAGAATCGATCGGTGTAGAATCCCCAGGCGTCGACCCGTTGGTCATAACGACAATTATGGCTCGGCTACGGTACGAAAAGTTTTGATTAACGACTGAAGCTCAGTAAATATTTTGTTCAAATGAGTTTACGATCAAATGAAGTTGGAACTAAGAGACTTGAAACCATGCACATGCCAGATACGAGGCTTTAATGGGTCATCTACCAAACTGATCGACCTAATCGATCTATCGGTAGAACTGGGAGATGGAGATCGCAGGAGAGTTTGGATCCTGCCGTTTGTGATAATGAATATAAACTCCCAGCACAACGCATTTTTGGGGCGACCAACCATAGCAGAGTTTAGATATTATATCGCGCCCTGGTGTCTACTTTTGAAATTCCTAACCGATGGGTGGATTGGGATGGTGCGCGGGGACCAAGTGACATGACGAGCTTGTTATTCGACAGAACGAAAAGAACTGCGAAGCAAAGATAGCAAGGAATCCGAAGATAATCCTCCCCTTGCAGAGGGGAGGGAAGCATAACAATTACAGAAGACATCACGGCTAGGATCGTCCATTTGCCAACTCGAGGACATCGATCCAAGAGAGGATAAAGAATCAGGATGTAAGAAGGCAACCCCGAATGAAACCACAGTGGAGATGTCGATCGACCACAATGACCCAACTAGGGTCTTGAAGATCAGATCCCACCTTGACCCCCTCCGGACGAGAGAGTTGACTGAATTCCTCCGTGCTAACTTTGATGTGTTCACGTTGACCCATGCTAACATGTGTGGGATCTCACCCTCTATCATGACTCACTCCCTTAGCATCGATCTAAAGTATACCCCCATGAAGCAAAAAAGGCGGATGCTCGGCCCAAAGTGGTCCGCGACTTTGAAGAAAGAAATTGGAAAGCTCCAAACCAATGGGTTAATTCGAGATGCGACTTATCCTAAGTGGATAACCAACCCCGTGCTTGTGAAGAAAGCTAATGGGAGGTGGCGAAATTGTATAGACTTCTCTGATTTAAATAAAGTCTACCCCAAAGAATGCTTCCCATTACCTAGGATCGATCAACTATTTGACTCTACCGCGGGTCACAAACTTCTTTCATTCGTGGACGCATACTCGGGGTATAACCAGATTGCACTGCACGTCCCAAACCAAGAACATACTAGCTTTATAACATACCTCAAATTATGTTGTTATGTAGTCATGCCCTTCGGATTGAAAAATGTTGAGGTAATGTTTGGTCAATCGAATATTTCATGATCAAATAGGAAAAACGATGGACATTTATGTGGATGATATGCTGGTAAAGTCAAGGCAATCGTCTGATCACATCAGGGATCTATCAAAAATGTTCAACATTCTTCGAAGGTATGGGATGAAGCTTAATACCTTGAAGTGCTCTTTTTGGGTTGCGTTGGGAAAGTTCTTAGGCTTCATAGTCAACTCCCAAGGGATCGAAATTAATCTGGATCAGATCTTAGCCATCAAGGGAATAATGGAACCTAGAAGAATCAAGGTTGGAGGAGTTTGGCTAGAAAGGTCGCGGCCATGGATCGGTTCATATCCAAAGCAAACGACAAATGCCTACCTTTCTTCGAACTGATCAAGAGAGGGAAACAACATTTTGCTTGGATGCTTGGCTGTGTCGAAGCTTTCTAGAGTTTGCTTGTACATCTGGAGAAACCCCCTAGCTTGTATAAATCGATCGACCACGAAGACCTATTTGTGTATCTGGCAGTTTCTACACATGGAATCAACTCGGTCCTGGTTCGGGAAGAAGATCGGGTACAACGTCCAGTTTATTATGTAAGCAAAAAACTAACGGGGGCGGAACGCAACTATCCAAAAATTGAGAAGATCGCCTATAGTTTGCTGATTGCATCGCGAAAGCTCCGTCATTATTTCCAGGCTCATTTTATCAAAGTGTTCACCAACCAACCACTACGACAAGTCCTACAGCGAGCTAAGGCGAGCGGGAGGCTACTTAAATGGAACATCGAACTAAGTCAATTCGACTTAACCTTTGTTCCACGGAAGTCCATCTGGGGGCAGGCACTTGCTGACTTCATAGCCGAGTTTACTACTCTAGAGGACGATAACCAGGAGGATAGTTCCAAACCCTAGACACCGAATTAAGATCGGACACTTGGAAGTTATACACCGACGGGAAGCATAACGATCGATGTTCCGGTGTCGGCATAGTATTGTCAACTCCTGAAGGGCGGTCGATCTATTATTCCTTAAGACTGGATTTCTCTGCTATGAACAATGACTCCGAGTATAAAGCCTTGATTGTTGGCCTCAAGCTCGTGAGGGACTTAAGGGTAGCTGCGCTAAATATTCTACGTGATTCACAATTTCAGGTCCGAAGGAATACCAGACTAAAAGGGTTCAACTTGCCACCTATCTCAAGCAGGTCGAAGAAGTGAGAAAAACCAGAAGATAGACAGATTGATGAAACTAGCAAGCTCTGATGACCCTAGCGAAACAGAACTAGTCCCTATAAAGACTTTGAGTATTCTGAGTATAGATCAGATGGAGGTCGATCAATCAGAAACTGAATCTGAAAGGAATCTGGATGACCCCCATCAAGAATTTTCTCCTACATAGAACTCTCCCAGAGAGAAGGAATGAGAAAAGAGCTCTCATACAACAAGCTTCTACGTACATCATCCAGCAAGACCAGCTTTATAGAAGGGGTTTCTCCGTTCTGATACTTCGATGTGTGGCTAATAAGGATGTGAAGAAAATATTGAGAGAAGTGCATAAGGGAGAGTGTGGTGCTCATACAGGAGGAAAAAACCCTGGCTAAGAAAGTGCTACGGTATAGATATTTCTGGTTGACCGTTAGCAAGGATGCAGCCAGTTATTCTAGACGATGTGATAGATGCTAGAGGTTTTCTCAGATTCCGCGGGCTCCGCCAACAGAACTCACTCAGATGGTCAGCCCTTGGACATTTACATTTGAGGAATAAATATTATCGGAAGTCTGTCAATCTCAAAAGGGGGTGCAAAATATGCGATCGTGGCTGTCGATTACTTCACAAAGTGGGTGGAAGCCGAGCAGATAACCACGATCATAACAAAATGAGTCATCGATTTTGTTGTCAAGAATATTATATGTTGATTTGGACTGCCTCAAACTATCAACACCGATAACGGGACTCAATTCGACAGCTCGGAACCAAAGACTTCTATGAATGGTATCATATCGAGAAGAAGTACACTGCAGTTGCTCACCCACAATCCAATGGACAGGTTGAAGTCATTAACAGATTTATCAAATCTATCCCGAAGAAGCGATTGCAACGAGCCAAAGTCAAGTGGGTCGATGAGCTTCCTTTAACCCTTAAGGCATATCGAACCGCCCATAAGACAACAACCGGTCATACTCCTTTCGTTTTGTCCTATGGCTCGGAAGCAGTCATTCCTATAGAGCTTGAAGTTCCATCCTATAGAACTACATATTATGACCCGCTATCAAACAAATCCCTTCTCTTGGAATCATTAGACATGATTGACGAAAAAGAGAAGAAGCAAACCTTCACGCCGAAGCTCATCAACGTAGGGTCGCTTGATATTACAATAAGAGGATCCGACCTAAGATCTTTGAAGTTGGCGACCTTGTTCTAAAATGGGTCTTCCCAACTCCCATACATATGGACCTCAAGTGCGAAGGTCCTTACATCATCCAACAGAAGCTTGATAATGGAACCTTCAAGCTAGCAATTGTTGATGGTGAACTCTTCCAAAGAGCATGGAATGCTGAGTATTTACGACATTATCTTTCTTAGGACTTTTGTTTTTCCTATTATTTTATTTACTTAAGTACTGTAATAAGGTGTGTTTTGTCACCCGTTATAGTTTATGAATAAAAGCACCTTTCCTGCTCTATCTTATTACTATAATGACTATATGTTGTGATGCGACCAATATATGTCAAAAGCCTACTCCCTAACCTACTGGTCTATGTCTCAACGAGTCGGTCTCATTCATGAACTGAAAGGAAATATAGGTCGACTAACTTTGAGCTTGATATCGATGCTTGAACCTCCGGACCACACTTTGTTGACCAAAGTCTGGAATAACACCAATACAAATAACATGACTACTTGTTTAAATAACTCTGATTCCCATGATTTGAGAAGGAGTATAAAATTACGGATGAGTGTGAAATGTGCACCTCGACTAAAGACCGCTCGATCCCTGGAACTCTAACCCTTAACGGGTAGAGGGAGAATATAAAAGGACTTACGTATCCCTAACCAAGATCATTCGACCCCCGGTCTGGTTGAATCAATCTTGAAATCAATGGGAAGACTTGACGTTCAAATCTATCCCCTATGACATGGGGCATGAGGATAGACAAGTGATCCGACTATGAGTTTCAGCTAAAAAATCCTCTAAGTTTGGAATAAATTGAGGACACTAACATTGTTCCCTATGTCTTTTATAATCCTTCAACATATTACCTATACAAGTATTTGAAGGCAAATAAGCATTGTTAAACGTCAACATAAGTTTCATTTACAAAATTGCATTGCTTACAGGTACATTAAACTTTGTCCACAAAATGCAACACTTAACGAAGACAAAAACACAAGGGTTGTACTCACAAACAACTTCCAAAGGGCCTAAAACCCGCCCCCGAAAACCCCGTACGACGGTGGCAAGGGTAATCTTTGGAATATAACACATAAACAGAAACAGCAGAACAGAAATAAATAAATACACTAGGTAATGTACAAATAATACACTGGATAAACATAATCATCAGAGTTACACAGTATACAGTATCATACTTAGTGCAAAATACAGTTCAGCTATACATAAATGTCGACAGCGGAATCAAAACATAATATGTACAATAGGAGCTGAACAACATAAAAAGAGATAAATGGTAGAATCCATCTTCAGCTCCAGCTATCCAGAAAGAGCCTGCTAAAACCTGAATACAAGGCTGCCCGTGTAGAAAATAGGGCACCCGAGTTGGCAAGTGAAACAAACTACGAGTCAGTCACGGGACTGGTATGAGAAATCTACTTAACATAATTTATAATATGGCCAATCACAGGACCACGCCACTTTCACGGAATGGGTTTACTCCATTGGATTGCCAGTGCTTTAAAATAAGTAAACCTTTTAAACATCGCAATGCTTTTTATAAAAATGAAGCCATTATAAGACTCGGTTCCCATCCACAATGCAACGCAAACCGGAGGATAGAGTTTTTACCTTATAATGGACAAAATATGCTTGATACGAATAAACAAAAGCATTTGATATTATTACTAGTGTTTATATGTTTCAAAAACAGTTTCAAATCATAAGTATCAATCATAGACGGCATTAATGCCCCATACCACTATATCGCCATATATAGGTATACAATCAAAACCGCACGCTGTCGTATTTGGAAATTGAATTTCCTTCATGAACCAAGGCAAAAGATAGTCCTTACCGACTTCGAGACTTTCTAGCCCGAGCCTTAGGATCAGAGCTTGATTGACCCTTGGAGCGACAGGGCCGGTCCACCGATGTGGATTAAAATGCCTGAACACTGCGTTTCCCCACCCTTTGGAGCGTAAATGAGCCAAATGACTCCATCGGCTCCATATAGTCACCAATATATCCGAGGCGCCTCGCAAGAGCAATAACCACACAGGTGAAAATAATATAAATGCCAGGGCTTGTAGGTCACTGACACCACCCTAGCTAGAAGGAAACACATGCCCTCCCTGAGGTCCTCTCCCGTTTCTGGTTCATACCGGGGTGTGAGGCTCGCGAATCAACGTTATACACAAAGCTATGCCACACAGGCCGTGTTTTGATCATCAACCACAAGACTTTTCTTTTCAACAGAAGCCTTGACCATCTGCCACTTAGGCATGCCACACAAGCAATTCACTCCATGCGACTGATTTCTATCGATATATAACCTCTGAGCTCGTACATCTCAGAGAAGGGAGTTAAGCAAGAGAATAAATTCTCCGCCTCCAAACAGATATATATTTAATAGAGATCAATCAGCATAGAACAAAATCCAATGTCAGACACGTAGTTCATTTACAAGTTCGTTTTGGGTCTGAACGAAACCGGAAGCACCATATACCTCGCATATCCATCGATCTCCAAGTACGTCTGGACGATCACCACTCATTATCTATATTTTGGGATGCCTCCCAATCAAGACATCAGTAATCAACCAACTGAGGTGAAGATCTCCGGTCTTCAACCACCGTCTTCATCATTATTTGAAATGAGATTTAACTCAGCCTTTTCAAATAATTCACGTATATTTAGAATTTAAATCAATTCATTTAATTGGTTAAAGTATTCGACATCAATAATTCTGTTCTTAATTGTAATTTTCACGCCAAACACATTCAACCATCAAATATCCAATAAACCGGATAAATTCAGTTTATTTCCATTCCATATCGTTTATAATATTTTATAACGATTTATCGCTATTTTTATTCATTTTAAAAATAGCCAATTCATTCAAACGACGCTTCAGGCCATAATGCGGCCGTGGCGCTGTTTTTCTTCAGATTTGATTTACACATATCTGAAAATCTAACCATTGGATCTTCACAAATTTTATATCATTAGAAAGATCTTTTCAAAACGAATACAACGGTTTCATTTTTGGGAAAATCCGACGGTCGGATCTCCCGGTACAATCGTTTGAAGTTACGATTTCAAAATACGAACTGCAGCATCATTATTCAATTTAATTTAATTATATTTATATATATATAAATATAATCGATTCTAGCACTGTTTTTCTTCAGATTTGAATTAAACATGCCAGACAATCCAACCGTTGGATCTTCACAAAGTTGGTGCCGTTGGAAAGATATTTCTAAAGCGAACCCAATGGTTTCGGTTTCGGGAAAATCCGATGGTCGGATCTCCCACACTAATCGTTTGAAATCACAGTTTCAAAATACGAACCGCAGCTTCGTTATTCGATTTATTTCAATTATATATATATATACTTATATAATTCATCTTTCGATTTCAAAACCTATTCATTTCACACATTTGATAAAAAAGATATTTTTATCCAACAGCTATTTATTTCAACACATGAATTTCTATTCAACACATGAATTTTATTTCAACACATGAATTTCTATTCAACACATGAATTTTATTTCAACACATGAATTTTGTTTCAACACATGAATTTTATTTCAACACAAGAATTTTATTTCTAACAGTTCGTATATATCATAAAAATGTGATTTTAATTGTAAAACAATTTATTTCAAAACACGATTATTTTATATAGTTTATACATAAGGTAAAAATGTTATTTTTGGTGTTAAAACAATTTATATAAAATAGTAATATTTTATATAATCTATATATATGATAAAAATGTTATTTTTGTTTTTCAAAGAATTTATTCAATACATGAACTTCATTCAACACATGAATTTCTATTTCAACACATGAATTTTATTTAACACATGAATATGAATCAAACACAGAAATATTTCAGAAAATTTCGACAGCATAACGGCAGGGTAGTAAAAACCGGCACCGTCCCTAGTACGGCTCCTCGCTCTACCTTAAAGCCTCGCAGCTTTTGACAATGGGGATTTTCAATATCTAGTTCGTACGCAGACGAATTTTCCCATATACTAATCCTATTGGGATTTCAATCACAATCAATCATTTCAAATCAACCATTCATGATATTCACCAAATTTTCACATTAACGAATAATCAAAACAACATCACAACCAATATATATCGTCCATGGTCTGTGGACGAGGGGAGTATATATATATATATATATAACTATATTTCGATTTCATTTCAATATCATTTCGATTTATTTCAACGCATATATCACTTTTTACAATGCATATATAACTTATACATCGAACATACAACTTATACAACGCTTATACATGTGGTGTACAACGCTCATATAACTCATACTTTGAATATATAATTTATACATTGTTGTTTCCATATGGTTTATAATTCAGATATCTCACATTGGGTTCCACTCCACAAAAATAGCAGAAGGCTCAGAAAAATCTCCGGTCTCTTCTAGAATGTTGAAGACGTCCGCACGAGTCCACTTTCTCTTGTTTCACTGAATTTCGACCACAAACGAAAAAGATATAATTTTTATTGTGAAATCAAAAACCGTAGCGCTTTAAAGTGCTATAAACAGCCGTTACCTTTCTATTTCATTCAAAACTAGGTCTCGAATTTGCACCCAAACCGTGAAGTATTACGACGATCGGAGGGCGCTACGTCGAAGAGGACGGAGAGGCGCGCCTGCGCCTGAAGTGGGGTCGAACTCGGTGGTCAGAATCGGCCTCGGCAGTGCTTCGAACGACGAGATTTCATGGGCCTGGATCTCCCACAACACGCAACAAAAATTCACAAAGTTAGCATGGATTTGAAGCTTAGGAAAATCTCTATAAAAAACTCTACTGGCGCCCTTGATTTCGTTGTGTGGTTGAAGAGAAAACGAGGAGAGAAGGGCCTAATGGTTTTCCGCCGTGCGCGATAGAAGGGGGATCGGGGAGAGAGAGTTGAGTGTCGTGTTGTGATTGGTCAAGGGATTTTATTTTAATTTATAATTTATTTAAAATCTAAAAATACCCCTTGTCACATACGAACTCCAATCCAAACCCAAACTGTCGCTCCTAGCTAATTACCCTCATTCCGAACACAATGGGACATGTTTCGTAGGCCCATTCGACTGTTTCAGTCAGTTTTTCTTCAAATTAAAATATAAAAACATTTAATATTTGATTTGAACATACATTTCAATTTGCCGGGGCCACATACTGATTCTAAAAATTCCCGAAAAATAAATCTAGCTATGTTTTGACGATACGGTCCCAACAAAACTATTTCGTCGAATTCTGAGACCGTTTGAAAAATGGCCCTTTTCTGGTCGATCCAATTTAACAGAAATCGACCAAACACATTTTTCTTTGCCACCCTCACATACTAACTTCAAAAATTATGAAATTTGAAACCTAGCAATAATTTGACATCCCGGATCAACAAAAGTGGTTTCATCGAATTCTGAGGTCTTTTGCAAAATGTATATTTTCAAGGGCTATATAAACTCTATAGCGACCTTTCTGAAAATTCATTTGGCCATAACTTTTGATTCCCGCTATGAAACTTCGATTTTTCAGATTCGTTAGAAAGATATTCACTAACAGATTTAAATATTTTTGGTTTTAGTAAAATCTGTTTTATTTTGCACCCGGTACAGTCAGTCAAAATTTGAAATCGAATTTTGAAACTGCCGCGCCATTTCAAGCCTTGTTTATAATTTAAAATAATTATATTTATTTTCGAACATCGATTCAAACATACTTTTCGTTATTATTATTTAAAATAATTTATTTTAAATATCTAAAATCCACTAAAATAGCCAAATTAAAAATTAAAAATTGGCTCAGATTTTCCGGGTTGTTACAAACATACAACAAAGGGCTTCTAAACTCGGGTTGGCTTGCCACCAGACTTCTAGATCTCCTCTAACTCTTTATCCTTGATAATCTTCATGTCGCTCGGTGGTCAAATGACTCCTTGGCTTCTTAGACTCATCACCAAAATAAATAGAACAACTAGACGTCACTGTATCGTGTTTTCTCTTACTCTGACCGATCGGGACTGGAAAGGGAGAAACTCTGACAAATGAAATTATAGTCGTAGGAATAGCTTGGATAGGAGGAATGTCGAGGGAATCATCAGATAGTTCGGCCTTAAGGGAAGAAACCTCGTCCTCATCCCTGGCCTTCATCTCAGCAATAGATGGAAGATCTATCTTCTTGACCTCACCCATAAATACCACGTCATCATCGTCCGACTGAACATTTCTAGTTTCTGGTTTCTTCAAAGCATCAGCCATTTCTTCACCTTTGTTGGGGACGGTAGTGGGATTCTTCTTTGGCACTTTAGTCTCCGATCCAGTGACTGCTCTCGCCAATGGTGTACCTGTGACAGGAAAAGAAAAAGTTATGATCGAAGGAACGAATGTTCAATGGGATTAAGAAGGAAGGAGTGAGTTACCTCTGGTTGTAGATTCTATCGGTCGTTCTGAAGTCTTTGTTTCGGAAGTAGGAGCAAATAAAATTTTTCTGGAGAAGATAAGAGGAGGATCATCCGGACTACATTCCTCCATGATCTCCGAGGACTTGTTTGTGGGAGGAGGAATGGAGGATGAACTAGCAAAAGCTTCTGTAGAAGGAAGAGGGAGAGATATTTCCATTTTACTTGCATTGGTTTCCCCCTCTATGATCAGTTTTCCCTTTGCCCTGTATTGCTGGGCTTCTTTTAATTCCCTTAACATCCTCTTCCCTTTAGCTAACGCCCCTTGCTCATCGCCACACAAATATTTGGTTACTAAAGCTTCTTCGTCCACCAATTGTTCCTTTGCTACCTCGATCTCTTCTCTCACAAATACTTCCCATGCATTAGCTAGTACTTATTGGTAATTTTCCATCCAAGACAGGTTCCTATGGAAGAGGACGCGGGTAAAGAACAACACAATATTGGCACCAAATCTCTTGCTCATCCCTTTTATCTCAACTACATGTTCAACCTTGATCGAACGAATCTCGATATCATGTTGGCACTACAAGAAAATATGGTATACATAGCATTATATCACAGCCTTACATCAAAGTGCGATAATAAATTAATTGAAGAAAATAAAATAATGCATGAATTGTGCTATATAAAGAAAGCAAATAAAATAATAAAAAATGAAACGCAAGGCTATATCCAGGTTGCTGCCTACGCGTTTGTGAAGCTCAAAGATGGAGTTAATGATTTTACACCTCGTCTGGTTAGTAGCTTTCTTCATGGCTGATATTAACTAACTGATTATACGAAAATTCAGTTAATTTATAAAACATAACTAACTATATAGAAATTATATAAGTTTTATAAAAATTACCAATTTAACTAGGTTTGGTAAATATTTGCAAAAAAAAACTTATCTTTATAAAATTTGACAAGTTTTGTATTTCTTTTAGTGAAGTTCACTACTGTTTTGCAAAAATTTGATAAGATTTAAAATTGACATTTAGTGGTCATCAGATTTTACTTTTATTTAGGAATGGGCAACATATCTTGGAAGTCCATCTCCTAAGAAATGCGGATTGGACATGTTCAAAATGTAGGTAAATGATTGCCTTTAATTGTTGCAATGAAGATCAAGTGTCCATGGATACTTTGGTATAAGTTTGTTATTTCTCTTTTAAGTAATATAACTCAGTATCAATTTATTAATTTTATCCAATACACAATAGGTTCGGAGCATTCTAGTATTCAATATTTACCAGGTTTTGAGCATTGTAAACTCATTGTATTTTCTTATAAAGTACCTTTTTCAATTTTTGTAAAAACATCTGCTATCCAAATCTGGATTGCAGGGCATTCAAAGTCTGACCATACCGGTCTATGTACATATGTAATCTAACCATCATACTAATGTATAATCACTTGACCTTGAATATACATATATTTTCATTTAAGTTATAGCTGTAATGTAAATGGCCAGGAGCTAAGTAACCAAATACCCCAGCATTTACAGTGGAAACATGGATCAGATTTAGTTCCGTCAATGTAGCTAGTCCAAAATTCAAAACTTTAACCTTCATATTTAATCCAAGTATGTTGCTTGATTTTATATCCCTGTGAATTATGAGCAAGCAAGTATGTAATACCCATTGCTGCATCTTGTGCAATTTTATATCTTTTTTTGCAGTTTGTAAAATTCTCTCTTGTGCATCTTTTGAGTTTCTACAGGTTACTTGCTTTGTGCTAAAAAAATAGTTCTATGTACTTGTCATTTTTTAACTGTATTGCAGTTAACCATAATGTTAGAACTATAATTGTCTAGTAGGGAAATGGGTCTAATCAATGGTCTTCCATTTGGTCTGCTCAGTCTATCAGTTGGTATTGCTTTAGGAATGCTAGGATCACATTTTAAGGAATATTTTGTCGTTTATTTTTTAAAATCTCATCGCAGTTACAAATACACTAAGTTCTATTTCCATATTTCACTGTTGTACTAAATGTCCATTGGAAATTTCTTGATTTTTTATTTTGTAAACCATTAATTTTAGTTTTTTTTAAAAATAGTTTTCCACTGGAATTCATGTGTGTTATTGTCCTTTAATGCAACATAACAAAGAATTGTCGGTTATTGTTGCTTCTAATCGCAGTCAACGTGTTATGGAAAAAAGGGCATTTTCGTTATGGTTTGTTCTATGTCAATGTAGCTCACATGAAAATAATGACATAAGATAGATTATTTCCCTTTGTAATGTAAACAAAATAAAGTGAACCGAGCATCATTTGCAAAGACTGTCATGGCTGATTTGCTCTATTTGCTTGGCATGGTCATAAGGTTTATTTATTCTATAAATGAATGTATATTGTGTTGTATGCACATGCTTGATGAGTTATATTTCTATCCAAATCTTTCGCTCTTAGTATTTATTCTAAAATAACCTCAAATCTTTCACTCTTATTGTTTAATCTGAAATAACAATTTTTATCGTATGGCTTCTAGATTCTTTATAAATAGGTATCATCATATGGCTTCTAAGTACTGTGCATATAATTTACTATTATTTTGTTTCCAATCAGTGTAGGAAACAAGTCAATACTATAACTCATGCTTCAACGATCAGGATTGATGGAGTTAGAGTTTTATGTAAAGGGAAACCAGGCCTTATCAGTGATGGAGCTACAAGTATCATCCTTTTCAACTACCATGTGTAATACATGCTATCCAACTAATTTTCAATAAAATTAAATCAAAATTGTTGTTTTCCATCAAGTAGGAACATTTGGCTCCCATTACCGGGTAAGCTTGTTCTTAAAAATTCTTAGGCGGATGGGGGTCGAGCATGGAGTTGTTGTTCCCGCATGTTGACCACCTGGCTTTAATTTCTACCCTTCTGAAATAAACAGAAAGGTAATATTAAAATAATTACCATGTTCTTTATAATAAAGTATTAATTATATGATCTGTCAGCAGGTTTCAATGCTCATTAACATGTTTTTAGTCACCTACACTCATAATTGCATATCTTCTTTCCCATATAAATATGCATTTATATGTGTGTCAAGATATTAAGATTTCATTTGATAACACATAAATTGGCACTAAACAAATATACCTGGCTAAATGTTTTAATTTATATAACATGCTTGTGAATCTAATAGGTAACCTACTTTTGCACAGTTGAAACATCTTTTGGTCAATGCATGGAAAAGCCACATATGATTATTATTCTTGTATTATTATTCTTGTAGAAGGTGTGCTAGAGTAGGCAGTATGATCTCTATTCCATTTATTTATAAAAGTAAAAAATTCAATTCTCCTTAGAATACGTTGTTAAAATGCAAGGGAATTATTTATTTATTATAAATAATAAATTTATAGAAGAACTCAAATTTTTTATTGACCTTAGAATACGTTGTTACCCAGCTAGTAATCTGGAGCGCTCAGGTACGAGTCCCGGCGTCTTCACATAATGATGGAAGTCCTAGAGCTTGAGTATGGGAGCCTTTGCCATTGTGTATCCACCACCTTAGAATATGTTTTTATGGATTGTTTTTTAGTATTCTCCTTCTTAAACAACATAAAATATAATGAATAATTATTATTGCTTGATTTCATCCGTGTGCTAGACAACACTATTATTTTGCTATGGATGATAATTTGAATTAATTCAAATGTGAATTTTCAAGATTGATAAGAGAACATTGAAAAAATTCTGAAACTTAACTAGCTGAAAAATAAACCCATTGTATTATGGCTTATCTGGCACATTGGAAATCCGTTTTGTGTGTTAAATTCTTAGGAGCTAATATGAAACAAAGTTTCGTTTTAAGCAGTAATTGTTCGATTATTATTTTTCCCGTTTGAAAAATTAGTAGTCAATTAAGCTTTACTATCAACTAGACTTAATATTAGATGTAGTTTTATCTTGATTTGCATACAACTAGAATATGTTTACTTAATTAATAGTGTAACTTATTGAATCTTTCCATTAATTTGAAACTTTTATCAAATTTATTTATGTTCACCTCTGTGTGTGTGTCTGTGTGTGTGTGTGTGTGTATATATATATATATATATCAGAAGTATATTAGTGAAACTCTATATATCAACAAATAAAGTAACAGTATTTTTTTTACTTGTATATCAGAAAATTTGTACTGTGGATTTATGCTATACATACTCTTCTAAAGATGGAGACAGTTTATGTTAGCAATTTTAGAAGAAGAAGTTTGAGAAATTTAATATGAGGAGGAAATAAATTTTCTTTTTATTCAACTTAAATTGCTTGCATACATCTGCCTGATTACATTGCTTTTATAATGCAGTACATTTCTCTAGAGTCTTCTATGAAAGGTTTGTCTAGAATTCTTTACAATAGGAATACTAAATTTTCCTTTAATTTATTCCAAAGGTTTGTCTAGAATTCTTTACAATAGGAATACTAAATTTTCCTTTAATTTATTGTAACACCCCACCTCCATTAAGGTCACTCACAAAGGGAATGCCTTAACTTTGGTAGAGCATTTTAGTAAACAGAAACAGAATACTACAAGACAGATAAACAGTACTTGAAAAATTATAACTTTATTTCAAACAGAAGCTTGGTTACATCCTTTCAAATCACAATAACAGAATTCAAGTACAAAATATCAGTCTTATACAAAAGCCTTCAGAATGCATAGTTTAAAATCATAATCCCCACAGAAGAAGACAAGCCATACTTTAAGCACTGCAAGCGGAAGAAATCTGGATCAAGCTAGAGTATTCCCTTCTACAAAACCGGGGGGGGGGGGGGGCGGGGACGAAAGAAAGGAGGCGAAACAACAACGGTCAGACATAAAGTCTGGCAAGTCCAGTGACTTTCAGCATATGAACAGATAATAATAATAATGACATGAAAGCAAAACTGGATAAGAGATGGCAGTAACATGAGCAGCAGATATGCTTAGGTTAAATAGCAGAAACAGAATGATGTAGACTAAGCCATGCTTCTTATTTATATCTTACTTCTCTGCACTAATACTAGTATAACAGAATTAGGTGTCACCCTAATGTCTAAACTGAAACAGAAACGGGTACAGAATAATTTCCACAGAAGAGAGTGCTAGTAATGGGCCTTTACCACCCGAACGGAAACAGACAGAAGCAGAAACAGATTAATCCCTACGGAAACAGAATGTAGAATTAGGTGTACACTAGTAATGGGCCTTTACCACCCCAACAGACGGTACCACGGAGAAACAGACAGGTGTTACCACCCAACAGAAACAGACAGAACTAAGTGTACCCTAAAACCCTACCCCAAGCGATCGGCTCCCTAATACATAAATACCCTGTGCCAGCCCCACCGAAGGGTGTATCATTCCCTAAAGTGGAAACCTTTGAATGACACTGACCTATTTACAGATGTCACGGCGTCTTACATCCTCAGAGGCAGACCGGGATCCATGCACGCACATGACCCGGTTGGAACACACCATCAACACCCCACGCCATTATCAGAATGAACCGCTTATAATTAGTTTAGTAAGCGTGCCCGGACCCTACCTACTGTTGGGTCAAAGTTTTGATACCAGAAAGGGTTACTGACTTATATGGGTCCCAAACAACAGATGACACAAGTAATTCCCCTCCTATCCTTGTGTCCCCAGACTAACAAATTTCAGATTAACAAGTTCAGACATACAGAATTAAGATCAACTAGTTCACAGATCAGACAAGTTTTAGACTAACGGATCAGATATACGGATTTAACAGATTTACAGATTTGTCTAACTTTGTAATTGGGCCTACCGATTCACGGAACAGATTTATTAAACTCATCAGTCTAGTGGGTTTAACCCTATCCGCCCAACACGTTTTAGACATTATATTTATCTCAGATTTTCATTAATTAAATATTAATGCCCAAACCTCTCACATTAGACTGACAGTTTGCGGCTACTGGTTAGGCCGGTTGGTTCAGGGCAGATTTCTGCCGCAAACTGAGTCTAACCTCGGGTTTCAAGCACGTTATGACTAACTTCTCACATTAGAACCTATTGTTTGCGGCCACTGGATGTGCCGGGCGGTTCCGGGCAGGATTACGCCGCAAACTCATTCTAACCTCGAGTCAGCCATGTTTATCTTTACGGCCAATTAATTATTAATTTACCATTTATGCCCACGCCTAATATACATGTCAATTTTCATAACTATAGCCAATTCAGATTATGTCAATAACAGACTAAATATATCAACTCAACATATATGGCAGATAACAGATTTAGCAGATTAGGCGACTTAACGGATTCAGCAGATTAAGCAGTTTAGCAGATTTAGCATATAACAGTTTAGGCATCTTCAGCAGACTTAGCAGATGACAGATTTGGTATATGAACAGATATAGCAGATTATAGCAGAACTAGCAGATTAGGTAATATAACAGAACTAGCAAATTAGGCAATATAATAGATTTAATCATTCCTTAAAGTTTTATAAACATATCTTGCCTAATTATAAATTTGGCCTAAGTTTGCATGCCTAAATTGTTGTCATGATTCACATTATGATCATATACCCCACGTTTGCGTTGAATTTACATGGCACAGATTATGGTCATAATTTACCATATAACACACGTCTCAAATTTAGTTAAACTTGCCTAGTACAAAAGATTCACATATAAATTATACCAAATATAGCCATCGATTTCAATGCATGTCATATATTCAAAAATCTCCCACTTAGGTGTTATTCACATTAAATAGTTATCAAATCTTAACATAAATCTTCACACCTAAGTCGTATTCCCTTTTTATCCCAAATCATGAATTTCTATATAAACAATATGCCCAACAATCTAGAACTTTAAATTATAACAGTTCTTTAATTCAAAAATATGCGTTATGTCCAATGTCTCAAGTCACATGTTAATATACAATGGTTCCTCTTCTTCCAATTCACAGAATATGCACAGATCTAAATCTAGTTTACAAGCTATGTCCTTATAGTCACAGATTAGCCATGTCTAATTATGCCATCATTCATTATTTGTCCCAAAATTTAACGTTCGTGCGTTAATCTCTTATGAGATTTGGCGCAGGCTCGGGGTAGCCTGGCTATATAACAGAAAGAAGAAAGAGATATAGAATAAAATAGATCAGAACAGAACATACGCAATCTCAAATTCAGATTTACAATCATGTCACAATTATAATTAAAGTTTATATCGGAAAATAACTGCACTTGCCTTGGTTGGATTCTAAAAGAAAAAGGTGTTGTAGCTGTTCTCTTTTAATCCTAATCAGAATTGGAGGAAGAAGAAGCACAAGTCCTAGCTTAGGTTTCAGCAGAGTAGAGACGCCATTGATTTATTTATTTTTAGAGAGGAAGAGAGCAATGGAGGCTAGAGAATTGTATATGAGATTTAGGTTTAGGTTAGGGATGTATATATAGGTGTAGGAAGTTATTTAGGACCATTAGATTAACCCTGAATCATGAGAACCATTCAAATGCAAAATCTACATTTGAGCGAATCGGCCCACGGGATGACAGCCAAACACCCTGGATTAACCCCTAGTCGACCCAGCAAGACTCGGGTCGACCTCAAAAATGGGCCGGTTCGGTTATTCCCCCTCCCAATTCGCTGTTTTGAACCTTTTTTGCATGTTTATTTATTTAATTTTTATATATATCTATATATTTCTCTCATATGCATATAAACTTCAAGGCTTGATAACTTCTTTATAATTAACCATTTTTTTAAATATTCTCAGAAAATACGGGGTGTTACATTTATTCCATTTAATACAATTACTAATTTATCAATGCAATTAATTATTTTCTTAAAACCAAGATTATTTTCAACATTCCCCCGTAAGCTTGGTTTTTGAACTCCAGGAATGTCTCGCAATCTTTTAAAATCATCATGCTTCAATGCTTTTGTGAAGATATCTGCAACTTGGTCCTTTGAATTGATGAACTTCGCTTACACATGACGCCCAAACAGACGTGCACTCGACCTAATGGTCTCGTGTGTTCACAGAACTTGATGAATTGGTAAATGGAAACATTCATTTTGGAGATAACTCTAAAATTTCAGTTGAAGGAAAAGGAAATATACAAAGTTGCTTAAAGAATGGAAATAATGATTTTATTTATAATGTTTATTATGTGCCTAAAATGAAGACAAATATTTTGAGTTTGGGGCAACTTTTGGAAAAAGGATATGATATACACATGAAAAATAGAAACCTTTTCATAAGAGATGGTAAAGGTGATTTAGTTACTAAAGTGGAGATGTCAAAAAATAGAACGTTTCCATTAAATATTTCCAATAATGTTGCAAAATGCCTAAAATCATGCTATAAAGATTTATCATGGCTTTGGCACTTAAGATTTGGACACCTTAATTTTGGGAGCTTATCTTTGTTAAAAAATAAAAACATGGTGAAAGGTTTACCATCAATAAATCATGAAAACAAATTGTGTGAAGGTTGCATATTTGGAAAACAATCAAGAAAACCTTTTTCAAAACAATCAACTACAAGAGCCAAAGAACCATTAGAATTGATTCACATTGATATTTGTGGCCCCATAAAACCATGCTCACTTGGAAAAAGTAAATATTTTACACTTTTTATTGATGATTTCAGTAGAAAAACATGGGCTTATTATCTCAAACAAAAATCAGATGTGTTTGACGCTTTTAAGAAATTCAAGGCTTTAGTAGAAATTGAAAGTGGTTATAAGATCAAAGCCATGAGATCTGATCGAGGTGGAGAATTTACATCAAAAGAATTTGAGAGGTTTTGTGAAGAAAATGGAATTCATCGTCCATTGACAGTCCCATACACTCCACAACAAAATGGAGTTGTAGAAAGAAAAAATAGATCTCTTCTCAACATGGCGCGAAGTATGTTGAAGAGCAAAAATGTTCCAAAAGAGTTTTGGGCTGAAGCTATCAAATGCGCAGTATATTTAGCAAATCGCTCTCCAACTCGAAGTATGTGGAACAAAACGCCTGAAGAAGCATGGAGTGGTAGAAAGCCTTGTATATCCCATTTGAAAGTATTCGGGAGCATTGCATATGCCCATGTGCCGGATCAAAGACGCTCAAAGTTAGATGACAAAAGTGAAAAATACATTTTCATTGGCTATGATTCAAGGTCAAAAGGATACAAGTTGTATAATCCTAATAATGACAAAGTGGTTGTTAGTCGTGATGTGGAGTTTGATGAAGAAAGTGCTTGGAATTGGAATGAAAAACAAGATGATTACAAATTCTTTCCACTTTATGAAGAGGAGTGCAATGATGTTGTGGAAGAAGAGCCCATTAGTCCAACACCGTCATCTCCTTCAATCATCCATCAAGAATGTTCGCTTGAAGAAAGCTCAAATGAAAGACCACCACGCATGCAATCCTTGCAAGAATTATATGAGGTAACACCAATTTTTGATGATACTACATTATTTTGTATTTTTGGAAATTGTGAACCAATAGGTTATGAAGAAGTAAAACAAGACAAAAGATGGAGGAAAGCTATGGATGAAGAAATCAAAGCTATTGTAAAAAACAATACATGGGAGTTGGTTATTTTACCAAAAGGACATAAAGCTATTGGTGCAAAATGGGTGTACAAAGTGAAGAAGAATGCTAAAGGAGAAGTTGAAAGATTCAAAGCAAGGTTGGTGGCTAAAGGATACAAGCAAAGAGCAGGTATAGATTATGATGAAGTGTTTGCTCCTGTTGCCCACTTGGAGACGATAAGGTTATTAATAGCCCTAGCTGCTAAAAACAAATGGAAAATACATCAAATGGATGTGAAATCTGCTTTCGTATATGGTAAATTGGAGGAGGAAGTTTATTTGGAGCAACCACCTGGTTATGTAGTTAAAGGACAAGAAGACAAAGTTCTAAGATTGAAGAAGGCGCTGTACGGTTTGAAGCAAGCCCCAAGAGCTTGGAATAAAAGAATTGATAATTATTTTTTAGAAAATAATTTTATAAAATGCCCCCATGAACATGCTCTTTACATAAAGAAAAATGAAAATGGAGATATTTTAATTGTATGTTTATATGTGGATGACTTGATCTTTACAGGAAATAATCCAAAAGATTTTGATGACTTTAAAAAGAAAATGAGTTTAGAATTTGAGATGACGGACGTTGGACTCATGTCATACTATCTTGGAATCCAAGTGAATCAAAGTGAGCATGGTATATTTATTTCTCAAGAATCATATGCAAATGAAATTTTGAAGAAATTCAATATGGATGGATGCAAGCCTGTAAACACAACAGTAGAATGTGGTAAAAAACTCTCAAAATGTATGCAAGAAGAGCTGGTGGATCCTACCCTATTCAAGAGCATGGTTGGTTGTTTAAGATACTTAACATGCACAAGGCCAGATATACTCTATGGTGTGGGCCTTATTAGTCGTTACATGGAAGCTCCTTCTACATCGCATTTGAAGACGGCGAAAATAATTCTTCGATATATTAAAGGTACCGCTAATTTTGGATTGTTGTATTCACATTCTAACAATTTCAAGTTTATTGGTTACAGTGATAGTGATTGGGCTGGAGATGTTGATGATCGTAAAAGTACAACTGGATTTTCTTTTTTCATGGGAGACACGGCATTTACTTGGAGCTCAAAAAAGCAACCAATTGTTACATTGTCAACTTGTGAAGCGGAGTATGTTGCTGCATCAGGTTGTGTACGTCATGCAATTTGGCTTCGAGAATTATTAAAGGAGTTGCACATGTCACATCATAATAAACGGAGATATTTATGGATAATAAATCAGCCATAGCACTTGCCAAAAATCCTGTTTTCCATAATCGAAGTTCACATATTGACACAAGATATCATTTTATTCGAGAAAAGATTGCCAAAAAGGAGATACAAGCGAAGTTCATCAATTCAAAGGACCAAGTTGCAGATATCTTCACAAAAGCATTGAAGCATGATGATTTTAAAAGATTGCGAGACATTCTTGGAGTTCAAAAACCAAGCTTACTGGGGAATGTTGAAAATAATATTGGTTTTTAAGGAAACAATTAATTGCATTGAAAAATTAGTAATTGTATTAAATGGAATAAATTAAAGGAAAAGTTTGTATTCCTATTGTAAAGAATTCTAGACAAACCTTTCCTAGAAGACTCTAGAGAAATGTACTGCATTATAAAAGCAATGTAATCAGGCATATGTATGCAAGCAATTTAAGTTGAATAAAAAGAAAATTTATTTCCTCTTCATATTAAATTTCTCAAATTTCTTCTTCTAAAATTGCAAACAGTTTAATACTGTGGTTATACTTTGTTTAAAAATTGTCTCTATCAATGTAAACGACACTAAAACATTCAGGATTGACTATCAAGGCATGTGTTTCTTCACTTAAGAAAATTCAAAGCAAATGTATAATTGTTTTAGAAAAGACTTACAACTAGAAGTATAGATTTTGTCTATCAAGCAATCAACTATTATCCATTTACAAACTTGACAGCTTTTAGTATTCTACTGGCCACATAAACACTGTTCCGTATTACAGTTATTCAGCTTCAACACTATAACAATGATCGCTATGTATACATCTTTCTTTTACATGATAATAAATATATTTTTCACTGTTATTTCACTGCAATTTGATAGAAGTGACTCATGGAATAAGAACATGGGAAATGTTGTTTCTATTCTTGGTTGTGGCAGGTGTTTTTAACTGTAATACTAGAGATAGTATAGGACCTAAAATTTCATATCAAGACACAAATACTTCGATTGCAATTTCTCAGGTTGTTCTGTAAAAGATGAGTGAGCACAATTTTTAAACTAAGCTCAGCTGAGATTCAAAAACTGAGCTTAGCTCGGTTTTTAGATTTAAGCTTAGTACAAATCAAGTCAAGTTAATTCTATTTAACAAATCAACATCAATTTTAAATAGCATATTCAATATGGTACAGACTGTATACAAGAGCATACAAACAAATTTTGTGCAACCTGCTAGTGTATGCCATTTTTTTACATCCAAAGGTGCGTAACCATATAAGACAAACCATTGCTGTTATTTTTAAAAAGATATTATATGCTATAAAAAAATGCCAATTTCAATTCTAATACATTTTTATCTAAAACGTAAACTAAAAAAGAAAGAGAAATAAAGATTATAGTAGATATACCAAAAAAATTGAGATCTTATTGTTGATGTAATAACGAGTAAATATTTGGTAAATGGTAATTGAATTTTACTAACTATAGTCCATGGCTTTATACAAAATATTGTTGTCTAATGTGCTATATACAGTTCCAGGTCTAGGACATCAGCAAAAGAAAAGGAAACTATCACCTACAATCTAAGAAGAGGTGGATCATCGCCAGTTACTATATAATTCCAGTCATGAACCTGCAAATCTTTTATCGTCTTACCTGTCAAACCAATACATAAACTCTTTCAAGAAACTAATATATGCTCTGTTTAAAAATACGTAACATATATGTTTCATACTTGGACAAGGGCAAGGGACTCTACTTCCTATTCGTAAAATCAAAAAGCAAAACTCCAGGTGGTCTGGTTGCTTGACATGTGCTATATAGTTACTGCAAGTCAGAACAGGTCATATCTTGTCCATATATGTTTAATCACCTACAATTCTTTTATATTATACATCCATATGTAATTTTTTTTATAACCTAAATAGTAAATATTGACGTTTTATTATTTATTGAACAAGAAAGATCTTGTCCAGGACATCATAAAGAGGCACACTCAACTTGAATATAACAGACCACTCAGTTCATGAGCTGGTGTCCGACCTTTTAAAACTAGACACAGAGCTGGCTAAATTCATCACTGCCCAATGCAAAGATGAAACATGAAAGATGGCCCAGTACATCTCATCCCTAGAATTCTATAGTGGAGGCCTCCCGATGGCCTGCACCATGTACACCTCCTTCGATTGCTACTTCATCCTTAACCTCGAACTCATGTGCAAGCCGATGTTGAGCAATGAAGCAGAGGATTCCAATTTTCATTGTTGTTGGGCCCTAAAGGAAACATTTTAACTAGAGTCGATAGAGGATTCATTAATATCCCATGGTTGAAATATTTCCCGAATACGAATGCCAACTAAATCAAATCTGAAGTGAGTGATTAATCTCTAGTTCTGATTTCTGTTAATGTACGTAAGCAATGCCACATCGTAGATTGTCCTTAGAAAGGAATGCTATTGCGCAACAAGGTTTGAATTCACTGCAAATTTGCACTTGGTAGTGCAATGTAGTTGCATAGTGTGCAAGCATAGTTTGATAGATAGTAGATTGAAAACTTAGTAGCATAGTGTGCAAACAGAGTGTAAAGGTTTTTTAATTAACAATGAGTATGATGGCAGAGTACTTAGAAAGGAATGTATGATATTTTAATTATCATCTATCCATGCAGATCATAATATAATCGCAGAGACAATTTCTATTTTTAAAAAAATTAGGGAAAGCAATGTAGTGCAGCATATTGGGTATAGCGTAGTGCAGCATATATGCATTGAACTTGTTTAGTCTCATGTATATGACCATATTGGGTGTATTTTCATATCTGTGCATTCTTTTATGATTGGACCTGTAGCATGTATTTTTTTAATTGTTTTCCCGAGATATTCATACATGAAGCAAACTACAGACATTTGGTTACTATATGAACAATAACAAGTTGATGCACGTTATGGATGTATTTGCAAGTAAATGGTTAAATAAACTGAGGTTTAATGTATCCTCTGCACTTTCTTTACTTAATAACAGAACACTTTATTACTTTATTGTTGATACCTATTACAGTTACCAAATTTAGTATAAATATAATTGGATGATGAAAGGTTTTCTTTGTATTTTATATAAATTAAATCATTATATTTCGGCATGCCTTCCTTGCATTATTCCTTTCTAACTAAAAGAAAATGAATTTTAGCTACATTTATGTTTTCCATCAGAAATATAGGCAAATTAGTAAAGTTATTTTATATTTTTGAAAATAGATATTGTTGTAACCGTTGTGATTAATCCGATTCAAGACCACTCGAATCCGATATCTAAACCACAATGCGCTAGCGGAGGACTAAATCGTTGTTAGACTTGCAAAAACAACCAAAGCAATAACTCTAGTTACAAAACCAATATCGACCAATCGCGAGCAATCCAAATCTCAATCACAAGCAAGAAACTAATGACAAAGTAGCAAAAATGAACCACACAAGGATTTATAGTGGTTCCACTAACATCTTATTAGTGTACATCCATTTTGGAGAGAGTATTTTATTACCACGATGAAAGGAATACAAGAGATTGATCCAATAATCACTATATTTCAATATAGAAAAGAGTTTGAGGAGAACAGAATTGAAGAATTGAAATTAGGTTATAAACCCTAATTCTCCTTGGAGAATAAACCCTTGATGCCAAATCAAGTTTTCCAAGCTCTTCCCACTAACACCTCAGAAAATAGCTTATATAGGGATAGGCCAATTACCCAAATTGCCCACGTATCTTCACAAATCAACTTACAAGGTTTTTAGCCCGAAATAGCCCAATTCAATATTCACACGTCTGTCGTGGGAGGTGACAGACGTCTGTCTCTCACAGGGAATTATTTGGGCTCTAGCTCTCAGCTCAAACGTCTGTCGCATCCATGACAGACGTCTGTCCCCCTCTCAGATTTCTGTCGTGGGGATAACAGACGTCTGTGGAAACTTACGGGAAAATCCCCCTGTAGTGACAGACGTCTGTCGTCCCATACGACAGACGTCTGTCGCACTGTACATAGAATAGCTTACTCATTTCAGCTCATATCTTCCTCGTGCGAACTCCGATTTGCGAAGCTATCTTCGACCACTTCAATCTACCATATAGTATCGCATATTACAACACTCCACCTCGATACTATAACCATCTCAACTCCAAACTCTAATGCACCCAAGCATTTCCTTCTACCTTCGACCAAACAAACTTGAATATTTCCCCAATGAGCTCCGGCATGGCCACCGCCAATTGCACTACACCAACGAGTTCATGCAAAGCCCCCACCCGTCAATGTAGTGTTGAAAACATTCAAACCACAAACCGTCTCACCAAAAGACAATGTACTCAGGAGTGTAACGAGCACTTACCTTGAAGATAGATTTCCAATCTCTCACCGCTATTCCTTTTCCATCAAACACAAAATCACTCTCTCCATCTCGTGCCACCCCGTGACACCTAGCAACTCAACAAGCGAATTAAGTTCGAGCAATGCTCTAACTTCCCATATGGCAATGCCTTCGTAAACATATCCGCCGCATTATCCTTCGTGTGCACTTTCTGAAGGTATACTAGCTTACCCTCATCCATGGCTACAAGAAATGACTCCCTCACCTCAATATGCTTGGTTCGTGAGCTAAACGCCAAATTATCCGCCAAATGGATAACACTTTGGCTATCACATCGAACATCCAACACTTTCATGTTCAAAACCCAAGTCACACAACAATCGCTTCAAGTAGAGTGTCTCCTTGCCCGCTTCCACAACGGCAATCAACTCCGCCTCTGTAGTGGATAAAGCAACTATGGTTTGCAATCGCGATCTCCAACTAATGGCTGTCCCGCCAAGTGCGAAGACATACCCGGAAGTTGATTTCCTCCGACCCCTATCACCGGCATAGTCCGAGTCACAATAACCAACCAACTTGCAACTCCTATCATCACTACCGCCAAAGACAAGTCCATGAGATGCTGTGCCTTTCAAGTATCTCATAATAGCCTTCACGGCTTCCAAATACGATTTCCCCGGATTAGCCATATACCGACTAACCACCCCGACGACATTTGCAATATCGGGCCTTGTACACACCATTGCGTACATCAAACTACCAACCACACTTGCATATGGCACCTTTGCCATATAAGCTTTGTCTTTATCCCCGATAGGTGATCCCTTGTCCGAAAGCTTCATATGCAAAGGTAAAGGTGTATTTAACGCCTTTGCATCCTCCATGCTAAATCAACAAAGCACTTTCTCAATGTATTTCTTTTTAGTCAATCTTAACTCAAAATGCTTTCGGTCCCTTTCAATTTCCATGCCCAAGATTTTTCTTGCTTCTCCAAGATCCTTCATCTCGAATTCCGATTTCAAAAGCATCTTCAACTTGTTGATTTCATTTTGATCCTTGGAAGCAATGTGCATATCATCCACATACAAGAGTAAATACACCCAACAATCATTTCCCAACCTCTTGAAATATACGCAAGCATCCTTGATGCTTCGATGGAAGCCACTTTCAAGCATGAAATGATCGAATCTCTTGTACCATTGTCTAGGCGATTGCTTTAACCCATACAGTGATTTCTTCAACTTGCACACCATATTAGACTTACCATCTACAACAAACCCTTCCGGTTGCTCCATGTAGATGTCTTTATCCAAATCTCCATGCAAGAAGGCGGTTTTCACATCAAGTTGCTCCAATTCCAAGTCACGGATAGCAACTATGGCTAGTAAAACTCAGACAGATGTATGACGAACCACCGGTGCAAAAATTTCATCATACTCCTTTCCTTTCCTTTGTGAGAACCCCTTTGCCGCTAACCTTGCTTTGTACCTTCCATCATCCTTCACCTTGTAAATCCATTTGCACCCTATAGCACGGTTTCCTTGAGGAAGTGGAACCAACTCCCAAGTTCGGTTCTTCATAAGTGATTGCATCTCTTCCTCCATGGCGCAAATCCACTTCGAGCTCTCTCTCGACTCCATGACGTCATCAAGGTCCATCGGCTCATCTTAGAATACATTGAGAGCATAGTCAAAATGATCACAAAAGCTAAGGTAGTTCCAATCACCATATCTTTCAGGAGGCCTTATTGCACGTCGACAAACCCGAGTAGAAATACTATCACCCAAACCCCTTTCGGCTCCACCTTGAGTCGAAACTTCTCTAGTATCATGTACATCACCAACATCATCACTAGAGGAACCATGTGGACTATGTGATGTTTCATCAACCGCTTCAACCCCACGAGCTTGTTCAACTCTACTACCACTTGAACGGAATGTGGGAATGACTTCCTTCTCCTTTGACTCACCATGAACCAAATCCAGAACGTCCGATGAGCTCTCATTCACCTTGAATAAAGCCGACTCATCAAAAGTGACATGACGAGAATTAGCAACCTTCTTCGTTTCCAGATTCCAAATCCGATAGCCTTTCACGCCATCCGTGAAACCAAGCAAGATCCCCTTGAATGCCCTAGCTCCAAGCTTATCATTCCCCGGATCATGCACATAAACCGGGCTACCAAACACACGAAGATATCTCAAGTCAACACTCTTCCCTTTCCACACTTCCTCCGGAATTTTGTTACCAATGGCTAAGCACGGAATTCGATTTACAATATGCACCACGGTTGACAAAGCTTCGGCCCAAAATCCCTTAGACAAACCCGATGTCAATCTCAAGCATCGGGCTTTCTCAAGTAGAGTTCGGTTCATTCTCTCCGCTACTCCATTAGATTGCGGATCTCCCAGTGTAGTAAAATGTCTCCGGATTCCGTGATGCTTACAATACTCCAAGAATTCATGCGAGACATATTCGCCGCCATTGTCGGTCCTTAACACCTTCAAAGTCTTACCACTCTCATTCTCAACAAGAGCCTTCCACAGTTTGAATTTAGCAAATGTCTCCGACTTGGCCCCCATTACATACACCCATACCTTTCGAGACAAATCATCAATGAAAGAGATATAATACCTTGCTCCTCCCAAAGAAGCAACCGGTGCCGGTCCCCAAACATCCGAATGAACATACTCAAGAACCTCCTTTGAGTCATGCTTGCCTTCATCGAATGATACCCTTGTTTACTTCCCCATGACACATTCCTCACAAAACTCTAGTTTGTTGAAGCTCTCACCCTCGATCATCTCCCGCTTCCAAAGAATATCCAAACTCCTCTCCGAGACATGACCCAATCTCAAATTCCACAACCGTGTCGCATCCAAGCCACGAGAACTATCATTACCCACACAAGTCTCACCTCCTACAGTCACACCTTGAAGCAAATATATACCATGAGTCCTAGCACCTTTCATAACCACAAGCGCTCCCTTCGAAACCCTCAAGCAATCCTTCTCGATAGTGATCTTGCATCCTAGAGAATCCAATTGCCCCAAAGATATAAGCGACTTCCTAAGTCCCGGAACATAGCGAACATTGGTGAGCGTGCGAACAACTCCATCAAACATCCTTATTTGCACGGAGCCACTATCCATCGACTTGCAAATAGCACCATTTCCCATAGCAATTGCATTTCCCTCTTTGACATCAAAGGATGAAAAACAATTTCTATTTGGCGTCATATGATACGACGCACCCGAATCGAGTACCCATTCGTTACCCGAAACACCAGTTGCTACCGTCGTCAACACATTCTCATCTACTTCACCATCCCCACTCTCCACCGCCATGAATGAAGACGCTACTTCCTTCTTATCTTTGTCCGGACATTCATTTTTCCAATGTCCCAGTTTCTTGCAAATAAAGCACTTGTCATTTCTCTCTTTCGATTTACCTCTTCCACCGGGTTTTCTTGATTTAGAACGCCCCTGGTTTCCTTTCTTCACATTCTTTTCTTTCTCCACAAACAACCCGTGACTATTACTAGCTTCACTACTACCCTCACCCATCTCCTTCATTTGATCTCTCAACTCCTCACTAAGAAGACCCGTCTTGATATCATCTAGAGTCAAGGTATCCCGGCCATAGATCAAACTATTTGAGAAACCTGTATAGCGGTCCGGCAACGAACACAATAATATCATCGCCTTTTGCTTTTCCTCAATCTTTAAATCAACGGCCTTCATCTTCATGAGCAAGTCATCAAAGGCATTCAAATGTGCCTTAAGCAAATTACCCTTCTTCATCTTGAATGTGAAAAACGTTCGCAACAAGATCAAACGGTTAGTGAGCGACTTCTTCATATAAAGTTCTTCCAACTTGTCCCAAATACCTTTAGCGGTAGTCTCACCACTAATTTCGGGGATCACATTCTCCCCCATTGCAAGTTGAAGAGTAGTGTTAGCCCATTCCTCCATCTCCTCTCTCTCAACATCCGAGATATCACTTGGCAATAAGTGAGTATCAAATACTACTCGGTGCACCCGATTCCGCCTAAGAACCGCTTTCATTTTCCATTGCCACTTCTCAAAGCCATTATCACCATTCGACTTGTCAATAACCAATTGAGAACCCGACGCCGCATATGAACCCCGTACATATGGCGCCACACCATTCAGACTTCCGGTTGAAGGACTTACCGAGCTACTATCCGTCTCCGGCATTTTCACAAACACCTAAAAAGCACCAAAACAGCTCCGATACCAACTGTTGTAACCGTTGTGATTAATCCGATTCAAGACCACTCGAATACGATATCTAAACCGCAATGCGCTAGCGGAAGATTAGATCGTTGTTAGACTTGCAAAAATAACCAAAGCAATAACTCTAGTCACAAACCCAATATCATCCAATCACGAACAATCCAAATCTCAATCACAAGCAAGAAACTAATGTAAAGTAGCAAAAATAAATCACACAAGGATTTATAGTGGTTGCACTAACATCTTTTTAGTGTACATAAACTTTGGAGAGAGTATTTTATTACCACGATGAAAGGAATACAAGAGATTGATCCAATAATCACTATATTTCAATATAGAAAAGAGTTTGAGGAGAATAGAATTGAAGAATTGAAATTCGGTTATAAACCCTAATTCTCCTTTGAGAATAAACTCTTGATGCCAAATCAAGTTTTCCAAGCTCTTCCCACTAACACCTCAGAAAATAGCTTATATAGGGATAGGCCAATTACTCAAATTGCCCCCGTATCTTCACAAATCAACTTACAAGGTTTTCAGTCCGAAATAGCCCAATTCAATATTCAGACGTCTGTCGTGGGAGGTGACAGACGTCTGTCCCTCCTGGGAATTATTTGGGCTCCAGCTCTCAACTCAGACGTCTGTGGGACGACAGACGTCTATCGCACTGTACATAGAACAGCTTACTCATTTCAGCTCATATCTTCCTCGTGCGAACTCCGATTTGCGAACGATTTTCTCCTATGCGAAGCTATCTTCGACCACTTCAATCTACCATATACTATCGCATATTACAACAGATATGAATTCAAAGATGAATGGGTAATCAAAGCTGTAAAAAAAGAAGAAAGGATCATTTGAAGAATCTGTTTTTTACTTGAAAAAATTATGGCATGCAGATTAAATCAAAGTTCAAAAATTGATTGTTCGAAATTCAATATATCAAAATTCAAGTTATGTCATCAGTTTGCATTTATATTTTCGTATGATAAAAGATTCTCAGTATTCTAAACCATATTAGTATTCAATACTCCCCAACTAAAAGTAGAGTTATGCTGCTATTTTATACTGTTTCTCAATTGAAATTTTGCTTGTAGGGGTAATTTGTCATTTTGGGATGAGCTAGTACATATTGCATTTCAATATGTTGGAGAAAGCCCGCAAATGCATGTTTCAGGGAGTCTTGTATCCTATATGGTAGAAGGAGGCGATGAAAAACATTAGATCTATTACAAGGTTTGGATATAGTTGTCTTTTTTTTCTTTTTAAAATAATGCTTATTCCATTAAATATTTGCATGTGCATGTTTTTTCAATATGGTTGTTTTATTGCTTGCAGGTTGGGGTTTATAAATTAAATTTGATAGAAACTAAACTTTTTTAACTATATATTTTTGGCTTTGCTAAGGAGAAAATCTCGGAACTATGCTAGGAGTTCTTCTGGATCAACCGAGGAGCTTTGGCAAGCAATTTTTTGCTAACTCAATTAAATGGTGGGAGAACATGAGGGATAAGGTACAGTCCAATATCAATACTCAATACTCAATATTGTGACTAAATAAGAAATGATGGCTTTGTGCTTTCACAGTAATAAAGAAATGCACTCAACCTTTTTCACAAACTAAGCTTAATGCGCAGTTTATGAATTGAGATTAATGCTAAGTTTTAACAGTGATTCTTGCTCAATTTTTAAACTAAGATTTGCTTAGTTTTCTACTAGACAGAAATAGTGTAAGTTAATATTGTAACATATTTATTCATATGTGCAGTAAACTGATATTTTTTTGCTGAAGTCCTGATAGGCTGATCTTTAGGAAGGTTGAAACTAAAATGGTTATATGATGCATTTCAAGTTCACTTTGATTATCCTATTTTTCTTGAATCTAAATTTGACCCATTGGTCCTACCCTTAAGATTACTATTATCATTTCACGTCAGTTGAAGTATTAGTTTGATTTAGGAAGAAAAAAAATGAGATTCTCCTTTAACTTGGATTGCACTATATCTTCTGTTTCATGCAACCACAATGGGTTGTTTGAGTCCTTCAAATATCAATAATTTTGGTGCCAAATAGATTCCTAAGTCATACACGTTGAATATGTACAGAACTTACACTGGCCTACAAAGCTTACCATAGTTAACGGAATTTTGAATCATGCCCTTATGTATGTAAACGAAAGAAAACTTTTATATGTGCACCGACTTATACAGTTATACTGCATGTTAATTCATTAGTTCTATTCTTATTACTACGTCTATTATATTTTAAATAGATAAAAATAATGTTTGATTATACTTACGTGTATTACCATAGTTTTTCCATATAGACTATAGGACGTATACTTCATCTAATGAGAAAATGTACCTATTGTTTGTGCGATGTGTCTGAACCTTCCAATTATTTGTATATGTGTTTAAAATAATTTGGTTGACTCTGTCTATACGCTGTCGGGGTCTGAGGCAGTTGTGTTTAAGACCACTGTCATTTTACCTACATTTTTTGGAACACCGACTTAGCTACAAACCTAGCAAATACAGAAGACTGTAAATATAATTGACCACCAAAATTTGTTTGTATAAATAAATACTATAGAGTATGTACCGTATCGTGTTTATTAGACTAGACTGTGGATTGCCGAATTTAGATATTGTTTTCCTATCAAAAATAAATTTCTTCTAATATGAAACCAATTTGATATAACCTGGGCTATACAATACCTGGGCAACCGTTCGATGTATTATTCTATACAGTTAACAGTCCGGTTAAGCTATAATTAATTACATTAATAAAGCAGTCGAATTTAGATACTCCTAATAAAATTGAGATGACATCAAACGCATTCATTTTTGCATTTTAATTGTGTTTCATGCATTTTGCGTTGTTATAAGATTGTAACTTGTGCTTGTGAATTGCAGGTTCTAGAAGTTGGACGAGCTTATAGGCTGAAGAAGTAATTTTTGATGTAATCTTGTTTTGAAATGATGTTTGAACATGTATGTTGACTTATTACTATATTCATTTGTAGATTTATTAACTATGACTTTGTAATAGAATTCAAATATGCTTTTGGTATTAGATTTTTGCTATTGACAGTTTTGTCTTGTGAATTTACTGCTTAATTGTTTGAACTATGCACAAATTAATAAGAGATTTGCTGTATAAAGATCATAGCTGAAATGTATGCTATATATTGAAAATATTAATAGTGGAAAATTGCACTTATGGAAATAAAAGGTGAAATGCTATGTAAAAAAATAAATAGTGTAGCCTTTTCATATCATTGAATGTGTGCTATGAAAACACTGAAAACGCTACATATACTACAGATATTCATAGTGGATAACTCCTCTTATGGAATCAAAATGTGAAATGCTATATAAAATGTAAACCGTGTGAAAAACTTTTCATATCACTGAATATGAGCTATGAAAACAGTGAAAATGCTATGAAAAAAACGAGTATTTAACATGGTAAGGTCTGAACGCTATATATATCAATGAGGAATTCAATAACAGTGGAATTCAAAAAAAAAAAAAAACGAAACATTTTTCATAGCAATGAATATGTGCTATGAAATTATTGATAATGCTATGAAAAATAAGCTAAGATTTTAGTAAGCAAATATAATGGCAAGGTCTGAACGCTATGTATAACATTTCATGCTGGTGAACGTGCGCTATAAAATGTATACTACTATAGCATTTAGATTTGAGCTATAAGATATAATAGGGCTATTATTACATGTCGTTATATAGGGTCGTCACTAATGCTATAGTAACTTATTATAGCATTTTTTACGTCCTATTGAAAGGTAAATCTGTTGTAGTGTGGAATAGAGAGTTGCTAGCTTTCTCGATCGCAGTTGCGGCGTTATCCTCGGCATGCTTCCAAGTAAACTCGGATGAATCAAGTTGGGCCTTGAGGTTTTGCACTTCCTGGTCCAACCGACCTTTATCATTCTTTAAGATTTCACTTTCAGTTCTGACAGATGAACACTCCTAACTCATCGACTGTAATCGGGCCTCTAAGCCCTTCATAATCTTTTCGTACTTTTCTTTAAGAATTGGCACTTGAGTTTCACATTCCTCCATTTTTTCCTTAACCATCTCAAAAGCCTTTCAGTCATCCATCCGCAAGCCTTCATTCTCTATCTCCTTGCTCTTAACTACCTCACAAATTTGCCTTGCATGGGCATACATCGCATCATACTAAGATAGAGCAAAGTCAACATCAGACCTGACTTGATCACGGATATTTGGTGGAAACGGTTGTAGGATGGAGGAAACTCAATTCCAATAAAGCAAAGACTGAGGAAGAGCTCTTCCATTTCCTTGATTCTTTCAGCAGATGTCCTCTCTTGAGCCGAAGAGACTGATATCTGGGGACTTTTCCCATGACGTCTGGGAGGAGGGGTAGAGTCTTTACCATGAATTCCAGCTGACTGCATCTCGGGAAAAGGGTCGACTAGGAGTTTGGAATGGGATGAAGCAACCGAGAATGTTCATTGGCGGTTTTGTCACCACACTTGGGAGTTTTGTCCTGAAAACAGAATGAAGAATGACGGTTGGGAGTCCCATGCTCCTCCTCTTTTCCTTGGGACTTGCCCTCCTTTGCTCCCTTCTCCTCATGATTCTTCTTATGCTTTTCCCGGTCTCCCTTCTCTTGTTTCTCCCGTCTTTTCTTCTCCCGACCTTTTTTCTCTGCCTCTCTTCTTTCTCCCCCTGTTCTCCCTTTCTCTTTATGACTGACATCTCCGAGTCCACTATCCTGCCTGCCTTGCTATGGGGCCGATCCAACATGTCTGGCTCTCTTTAGAAGAAAATGAAAGTTATCGTGATAATACTCGCTATCCGTGGCACCTGCATTATGAAACTTTTATCAATGTTAAGTATACACAAGGGAAGATAGTGTTGTGACGTGCAGTGCTTTTATTGTGTATCTTCTGACTAATTCCTCAAGACGAACCCAAGCCTGGAGCTTGGCTCGCTCTATACGCCCTTTGGTTCGATGAGTCCGATGAAGAAAGAAGTCGAATCTAAATTTTAGGAAGAAATGAGTTTTTCGGGGAGCTTTAAGTTGTTTAAACCATTATAAGGGGAATTCATTTCCTCCTCGAGCGAATCCTGAATAAAAGAAGAAGTCTTTTATACAGCAGAAATTCTCGGTTGATGATCTCGAGATTCTTCCACGATTATCTTTTTTGGAAGTTTTCTGCAACACCCATGGCCAAGCCTTTCTTCTCCTTTAAAAGGTTGGCCTCCATTCTGATTTTATTTTTAACAACTTTTTTCCCTCTCCTTGGGAGATGAGAAACTGTGGCAGCTTTCTCTTCAACCACAAGTTAGTCAGACTATTTCTCGACTGGAGGAACGTCTCCGACGATGGTGGATACCTTGTCGACTGGCGGCACATTCCTGGAAATGCTTGACACTCTCTCGACTCGGGACATGTTAATTTGAACAGCCGTTGATGGAGAAGGCTGGTCGACCGGGGATCCTAATGTTTTATTCATATCAAGAGGATAGTATTGGTGCAAGTGTGCGTCGGTTAAGCAGTTCCACTGTCTTGGCGCTCAAGGCTTAGGCCGGACAGGGTTTGTAAGCGCTCTTGGAATTCTCTCCCCATGGGCTTTTTTGGTTCATCACTTGCATACAAACTATTTGTGTAAGAAGCCTTCATGTGATCAGACCAGTTAAAATTAAAGACTTACTACTCCGAAGCCAGTGACGTGCATATCCTGGTTGTTACTTAATACAAAACCAGTCATGCCTAATGTCCCCTAGTTTGTTGGGATGCCCTCAATAATTTTTCGTTTACGAACAACCTCAAAGAAAAGAAAAGAAGAAGTGTCTTTCTTTCGATGTTTGAAGTTGAAGAAAAAGACTATGTCATAAAATGTCGGGGGTTGACGTAAATACTTCATATATAAAACTTATAGTGATAATAGATTGATATATGCAATCAGGTGAAGTTGCATTGGTGCCAAGTTCATTTGCCTTAGAAAATCAATGACAAATGAAAAAACGGTGGAATAGCTCCAGACAGTGCACATCGGGGTAGTTAGCGCCATATAGCCACTTGGGGGATTATGGGGACGATTATTTTCTTGAGAAAGACGGATATCTTCCCATGGAATATTGTGTTTAATGCTTAAATTCTTCAATTGCCTCAGACTCAGTACACAAGTCCAAGCATCCGAAGGGTTTTCCAGAATTACCACACCAGAAGGGTGTGTTACTGACACAGCTGCCACCCCGCTTGTCTCTCTGCTTCGACGCCAGGTAGTGGATTTGATGATCAGTCTTAGGTGTCGGTGTTAGGGCCGGGTTCGGATCGGTCTAAGATTCTGAAGTTAAAATAATTTTCAAGTCTACAGGGGTGGATAGAACCTTACCCCTGCCTGCTCCTAAGTTGCGGGTATCGCGTCGTCCAACCATTATAATTCACTACGCCACAGGTTGCATACTGCAACACCAAAGAAGTAATGCAGTACCAAAAAGTGTTTCTATACGCAAAAAATGATATGTTGCAACACTTTCTTGGTGTTGTATTTTGCCGCGTTGCTGTAAAGTCAAAAGCAACACTTTTGCGACCCTATGGCAACATCGGTACAGGTGTTGCCTCATGTACCACTATAAAAAAATACCCTTTCACAACTGCCAAAAATAGTTGTAATATGTCTATTACAACCGGTACACACCACTACTTATATCTGCAATTGTAATAAAGTCAACCTTTTTTTTACAACTGTTTCTAGCAGTTGTTAAAATTCGTTTTAGAATGGTTAAAAGTAATTATACCTCAACTGCTATTAATCAAAATTTTCATAATATTATAATTATAACCTCAATTTCACTAATAACAAACATAATTACTCACATTAAGAGAAAAACAATTCAAGTTTACATCAACTTCATTACAGAAAATAACTGAATTCATTAACAATCGAAAATTAAGTACAATACAAAGGAAATACTCAAATACAACAAGAACAAAAGGAAAACATTAAAATTAAAACTAAGGTAAACTTCAGATATTGCTCCATGCCACGAGCCAAGATCATCCAGGATCAATGCGCAACAAGCATGTGTGCGGCTGCTCTATCTCACTGAGCACCCAAACATCTACAACTCCATTGCCACGCCTGAACCACGATAGACTTCATAATTCAGTACCCAGCTTGTAGGCTTTGAATCTTAATGGAAAGTCACATAAACTTGACTGGTTAGATTCTCCAAAAGCATGAGAGTTGTGCAAGGTTATTACAATATGTTTGTTGCTCCTATTTACTGGTTCTATGCCAGTCACATGTTCCACTAAATGCAGAACTCCTGTCTTCATACTGTAACCATATACTTGATTAGCATGGTCATTACCCTTAAGTATGTATTATCGAAGATGCTCTATACCCATACGTAATACAGTATATAGAAGTTATAGAATATACTGATACCCCATATCAAAAATATGCAGAAACCCAAAAGAATCCAGATGTAAAGTGCATGCAGAATTGAATTGAGAAATCATATTTGTTGACATATTCATACAATGCAGATTCTTTCCATAACCATTTATTTATTCTTCATGTTGACTATCCAAACTAGAAAATAAATCAAGCTCCAGACCCTTGTTCAAACTTTCTGCTCAATTTCTATTGTTTACACCATCGGACACCAAAACTTTGAAGAAAAGGTATAATACAGGCAACAGAATACATAAAACAGACTACATTTTGCCCAGAAATCAGGATTGAAAGCAGTAAGCACAAATTTCTCGACATTGGTGAGTGCACATGAGAATCATATCGACCATCTATTGCCATTTCACCAAATTGCTACTACGAAACATCAAATTGGTACAAGCTGGCATTATATATATATATATATATATATATATATATATATATATATAACAAGCAACAGTCAAACAACTGCCGGATTAGATTTACTTAAAAGTTCAAGCTTGCCATGTTTTGATTCATGAACCAGTCACATAAAGTACCAAAAAATAAAGAGTTTAAAGGCAAATTTATGCTAAACCTAATGCTATCTGAAAGTAAGATTCAGGCGACCAGGCCTCAGGTTAGTTTCTTTAACGAGCAAATCTGGAGCTTATCGTTAGACTGGTATGACAATATGCTAAGTTTGGTTGATTTCAACACAGGAGTGAAATAATATCATCTAGAAATATTAGTAGTTAACCCAAAGAATAAACTTAAACTTATATTGTTTCTGTCTCTGGGAGGAGATTATCCACTACTAAATATGACATGAACAAACTAGGAAAAAGTTCCGTGCACCTAGAAATGGCCAGAACCAAAACTGTGAAGATCACTTAACAGGAGCCTTCTAAGAAAAAGGGGCTCCTCCCCAAAAATCATGAAACATGTCACTCCAAATCAATGTTGTTGTTCAAATCAGGGTCCATGTCAAATCAAGAAGGTTACTATTAAGGTAACATGCGTGTTCCTTTTGATAGCATTATCTTACAAATAAAAGTGGAAGAAAAATGTTTCGTGCACCTTTACTGTGTATTCGATTCATGAAGGTATCGTTGTAGTATTCTTAACAAAACAGTCATTGCAAAAATATGCTAACATATAACAAAAAAGGGATGTTAAGCATGGCAACCAAAAAAAAAGGGAAAGAGTTAAGTTAAATGCCAATGTGGACAACTACATGTAATTATCAATTGCTTAGTTGAAAACAATAATTGTATATGTGGTTGAAGCTATATAAAGGTATACAACTGCAAAACGGAAACAACCATCAGGCACAGAAGTTACCGCTGCAGTTCAGGCATAAGCATTCCTATTATGTATAAAATGTTTAACCTTCTTTGAGCTGATAAATATACTTAAAATGGAATGAAATCAAACTTTAGAAGAAAAGCGCAAGATCTTTGCGGTTTAAGGGAATAAAGACATATTCAACAGAACAGTTAGCTTCAACTTACAATATTGAGTTTGGAAGGTATCAGAATAGTTGGAGTTCTTAGTAACAAAACAAAACCAAAGTACACAAAATCAAAGTATCATATATTATTCTTGTGCTATACTTTACCAGCTGCAAGTTCACTAACGGAAAAGGATGATATGTAATTGTAGTTCAAGTTAAGTTCAGAATATAACCACATACCAACAGTTAACTGCTTTGGAGCTGAGATATAGTGAATAAAGAATGTAACTTGTATGAAGATTAAGATAGCAAAATTTAAAAATATCTAAATGATTAGTCCAAAAGAAACACACCTGTGAGACAAAAATATGAAACGCTTCGTTCATGGAACCATTTTATATCAAATAACCAAAATAAACTATAAACACAAGATGCCTAAAACAATTGACACATATCATTTTCCTTTCCATTTCCTAGAAGGCTAGCACTTGTTGTAGTTTTCACAACATAACTAGTTCCACCAAACCCACAACTTCTTACCACAACACTCGTTCCAACCCCCAATCTGTTGAAATTTGGTGATGCTATAAATACAAAGTTATACCAAGTACGTGCGTTTAGCTTTACCAATACCAATACCATACCTCATCGTTCTGTTTTCAGATTCATTGTTCTCTCCCCTAACAATTGTCCATATCCAAAAGAAGCAAAGATGACCAAACAGGAATATCACACAGAGAATGATCTCAAAACATAAAAAAATGGGGAAAGGGAGTGAAATAATAGATGGTGTAAGATCATCACATCTTGATGGATGAACTGTAACGTATTGATGAAGTAGTGAAACTTTTTTGTTAATACTAATAATTTTTTTTAACTTGTATAAAAAAAAATCATCGGAATACCAATGACTCAGGTGACAAGCCTTTTAAATGTTAAACTACAGCTCTTGAGATCAAGCTCTCTGTAAAGGTAAATTTTCAGATAAATAAACAAATAAATAAAATTTTTAAATACCTCAACTTTGTTAAGCCAAGCAGTAGCAGTTTCGACCTGACCTTCTTCCCAACCATTAATAATCGACTCCTATCTCCTGAATCTGCTATCGATTTTAGATAATTCTTTAGCCCGCCATGATGATATTTTCGAACACACAAAACAAGAGAGAGGATGTTAAGTGAAATCATGCCACCTATACTAGTTTCGTTCCCAAAATCGTGAGTGCCCTAGCTTGAATCGAACTTCAATCTTTGCGATGGAATAGCGATTTCCATTTTCTATTTATTTATTTTTTATATGGGGTATCGATTTTAGGCTGGAAGGAAAAAAAGAAAGGGGAAATATTTCATTGATTTGAGAAGAGGAAAAAAAAAATGAAGGCGATAGCTTGAATTATGTTCATCGAGAAAATAAAAATTTGGGGGGCAAAGTAGCTAAGGCAGTGAAGAAAATCAAATTGATGTGGATGGATAATGCAGACCATTAGATTGTTTTCACATGGATTGATAATTTTTTTTATTTGAATATGTCTATGGCTACAACAACATAATTTAATATCTATGCTAAAACATTGAAGCGTGCGTTGCAATAGACAAAAATCAGCATAGTTGTGGCAACATTTTAGCTGGCAACACCTTGGATTTTCATTGCAGTAGGTCATCTATAGCGTAGTGTAAGCTATACTATTCATAAAAGGCTATCGATCAGATTGATAAGATCATAATCACTTAATATATGCATCAACATGTGTATGAATGATGAAGTAATGGCCCAAATTAAAAGTAACAATCAATAACGTGCTCAACTTCATGATTTTCAGCCCTAACTAAGAAGAACGAGTGAAATCAATCGTTCTACTTAAACTTTTAGCGGCCCTAAGCATCGAGCCAACCCTCTTGGACAAGCATGGGTCGAGCACTTCTCAATTGTTTTTTTTTGCTTGACCTCAAAGGAGTCGACCAGTAATCCTACCGACCCAAGACCGGGTATTATTTCTAAACGTTTTGAGGACAGTTACTTATTCAATAGCGCCAAGTCTACAAGCATCGGCTTTGAAGTCATTTTTTTCTCTTTCCGCTTGATCACATCAATAGCCATCATAATTACCTGAGCACACCCATCCAATCGCACTCTCTTTCCCACTGCCATGTGTCTTCAGAATTAATGGCACCTCGAAATTCAAATTGCTTCAAGGAAAGAGATGCCTTTTCATCATCATGCCCTTTAACAAATATAATCCCACTTCCATTACCAACCATCATCATTATGCCGCCTGAGCCGCCTGTGACCGTCGATTTATCATCGGATCACATTTCCAACAAACTCAATGTTGATGATTTGAGTCACAGACTATATTGAATAGAGTTTGGAGCGGAAAAAGAAAAAAGGGAAGATTTGTGTGTAAAATCATATCAAAATGTGTTTAAAAGCAAGAAAAAAAAGATTAATCCATACCTGCGAAGAAATCGGAAGAAATAATCTTGGTCTTCCTAAAAAGAGATTTTTCCTGTTCCTTTAAAAAGTAACTGGTTCGGCTGTAGTAAACAAGTAAAAGTAAATAATGGAAGTGGGTCAGCCTTTTATAATAGAAAGAAGGGAATCTTCATGTTCCATTGACATGACCGTTGAATATGATTACAAGGTTAACATGTCAATCCAACAGCAAGCCAGATAAAGGTGAATAAACATATAACTGCAAGGCTTCATCATTTCCCGAGTTAATGATAAACCCCAAAATATTCGACTAATCAGTCTGTGGTTCACGCAATTTCATTAAAAGGTTTTCAAGATGATACAAACGTGGCCTTTCGATTCCCTTACACTTAGAGATGGTCTCGGATGAAAAAAAAAATACAAAGTTGCCCCGTTCTTAACGTGACATAATTTGGGGGCATAGTGTTGACCAACATTTTGGGAAGGCTATCAAGATTCATTGACATCATAAACTTCGGCTAAAGTAGCATGGAAGACCGAGTAACCTCGACCAGGGAACCAGTCGACCAATGGATGGCTCGACCCAAGCATAAGACTTAAGCTAAATATCGGAACCCAATATGCAAGCCAGTTGGAGCTCGTGATCTGTGGACCGACCGAGTCAGGCCAAGCCTGATCCTGCGCCAAATATCCTCCTAAAGATTTTCTCCTACTCCTACTTGACCGCCTCCAGTCATCCTTGAGTACCAAATCAACTTCCACTTGTCACTACGTGTTCAAATCATGCCATTCTTTGCAAGGAGAACGCCTCTTCACGATCTTCTAAAATCCTTGATCTGATAATACATGCCTCAGCCAATTTAAATATTGTAGCATCTATAAATAGACATTTTGGAATCAGAAGAATGACCTTTTTGGCGAATCTCTGATTGACTGATTATATCATTGTTGTGACTGCATCAACTATAATAGATCATTTTATATATAAGAGATTATAAAGTGGACATAGGCTCGTTAAAACCGAACGATTATAAACTTGTGTGTGGTCGCTTTTCTCTTTATTTTCCATTTACTTATCTTCATTTATTCTCTGCAATTTCATTTCTTGGGTGTTGTACCATTTTTTGGTGTCAACAAATATATATATATGAAAATACAAAAAATATATAGTTGCCGGTCAACAATATCGAAAAACTGATACTTCGGTTTGTGGTTGGTAAAGACTGATAAATATCGACAATGAACTTTTACCATTTACAATATCATATATATATTTGTGTATATTATTATATGTTAAAAGATTCAATATTAAGATTTATTATGTGACCATTTATTAATTTAATTTTGTATAGTCAAACATTAAATAAATGTTGTGTAAAAAACTAAATTTAAAAAAATCATATTATTTAAAGAAAATACACGATAAATCTAATATCATATTTGTATTTTGGTAATTTTTTTGTTAAATCACTATACATTAAATGGAATTATATATATATAATGTGTGTGTTAACTTATGTGGTAGGTACGGTAATATCATATTTAGTAGTTAATTATCATAATTACATTGTATATTTTCAAACGGTTCGGTAACCCATCCCAATCAAAATGGTTACAACTATTTCGATGCCATTTAGTTGATAGGGTTGGTAATGGTTGATAAAATGTAATATGGTTAAAATTTCAAACCCTAGTTTTAATGATCTTTTACTGCTAGTTTTCGAAACAATTTCGCGATTACCAAACAAGGCTATTTTGAGCTCAATCAACAACACAGTCAGCAGTTTTATAAATGACTGCATATTGATGCAACTACATATATTTAAAAAAACAAAACAGGCACAATTCTAAGTTACGTCTACATTTTTATTTTTAATTTACAGAAGCACAACCCATATTTACATCCATTTTTGCTACTACCTTACACAGAGCAGTAGTCCCATTCCTCCCTCTTACTTATAATTAAATTGTATGCAAATGTTGCATACACACAACATAAAATAAATTGCATTCACAAAACGTATTAGTGACATAAACTTTTGAGAAAACATAGCAATAAATAATGTTTCATATAAATTAAAAGTACAAGTTTTACAGGCATAAAGACATATGTAGTAAAAACAATTAATCAGATTACTATTGTCTACATGTTCTCTTATGACCAAGATTACAACATTGGCCACGTCTATCTTGTCGTCTATCCCTCATCTCCATCACCCATCTAATTTTTGTTAACCTCGGTCTTTCTGTACTCCTACGTGTAAGCGATGGTTTATAATCTGACCTTCATGTGCACCTCAATATCTATCATCGAGAATAGAGTGAAAAATTAGGGAATAACCCTGTTTGTAGTTCTCAGCTCTAAATCATGGTGAAGTAAATATTAGGAATGCCTCACATGTTGTTAAGGAGGAATAATGGTTTGGATGCAAAGTCCCACGTCATGAAATAAATTGAAGGAGTTGTGTACAAATATGAGCTGTTAGGCACGTAACATTAGGGATTCCTTTTGCTATATGGGAGTTGTGTGTCAGCTCATGTAACGACCCGCATTCTACGCATCGGAGGATCGTAGAATATTTATTTTATTTTCATATGAGGTCATATGGTCGTGTAACTTTGGGGAATGACTAATTGGGTCATTTCCCATGTTCACAATTTTTGCCGATTTTTAAATGACCATTTTACCCCTAGTGAATCTTGTTTCGCCTATAACTTTTGATTGGTAAAGAGTTTTCACCTAAATCCATTTCCATTAGATCCGGACGATGGTTTGCCTTTCCGTAGAGTGGTCACACTTGTCAAACAAACTCACCGTTTGGGAGATGTGGCTGAAACAAGGTTTAGAAGGTGAAAAACTGCTTAAGTGGGCTGATTAGGGTAATTAGCAAATGGGCCCATAACCCAATTCGGGAATAAGGTTATGGGGAGGCTGAAATGAGTTAGGTTTTCATTCTATTTCAGTTTTCTAGCCGCCATTTACCTCTTAGAAACCCTAACAATGGCTTCCAACTCCCAAATCACCTTCTAATCACAGTTTAATCAAGTATTAGCATAAGTGAAAATTAGGCTCACGTCCTTAAAAATAAAGTTAATTAGGCTCACATCCTCCCCTTTTGAAACATCTAAATCTCATCCCTATTTTTGAATCGTAGCTTTTATTTTTCCGGAAATGCCCTCATTCAATTTTAACGGTGTATGGATTGTTTATAGGTTACGTATTAGGTTTTATTTTGTACAGAAACAAAATTGAGCAATCCATGGCGGCGGCGGCTCCAGATCCAAAACTCCACTGCTTACATCGTTCCCTTCTCCTCAAATCACATCGTTCCCTTCTACACTAATCACATCGTTCCCTTCTCCTCAAATCGGAAGCCATCACCTCCGCTCGTCGGTCGCACCACCATTCGGGCGTTCGCTACTTGGAGCGTCGCAGGCCCCACCGTTTGTCCGTTGTCTCTGGTTTGTGCCGCAAGCTTGACCAGTCACCTCTTCTCGTTGCCGTGATCGACGGAGTGTAGGTGAGTCCCTTTCTCTCAGTTTTCTATATTCAAGTTTTCAACTTTAATTTTAAGGATGACTGGGCTATGTGAATACTTGGTTTGATTCCCTTTTGGTTCAAAATATTTGATTGTGCCTTTCGAATTTGTGATTCACTTTTGGTTTGATTACTTGTGGACTTTGTGATTCACCGGGCTAAGTTTGAGATACCATGCTGTTTGAGAAGGTTTCATGTAGTTTTTTATTCATTGTGCCTTTCGAATTTGGTCTGTGAGTATTCTTCACTTACGTATGTGCTAGATCCTTCTACACTACAGTTTATATATATAATTAGATAAGTTGATATTGATTTGCTGAACTTCTGATAAAAAGTTGCAGACAAATATGCATCTATTCTTAATATATGCATGTATGTATTCATTTTTTTATCAAACAAACAGAAAAACATATTATTTTATAAATATTCTCACATTTCTATGCATATATCTGGAATACTTGCATATAAATATTCATAAATTATTGTTATTTTGCTGAATTGTACGCATGTATTTATATTCTGAAGCAGTTTTTGTAATTTTTTGCTGAACTTCTGATAAAAAGTTGCGGATAAATATGCATCTATTCTTCATATATGCATATATATATGAATGCAATTTTTAATCAGACAAACAGAAAAACATATTATTTTACAAATATATTCATATTTCTATGCATATATTTAGAATACTTGCATATAAATATTCAGAAATTATTGTTATTTTGCTGAAATGTACGCATGTATTTGCAATAATCTGAAGCTTTTTTTTGTAATTTAGGTTATTGCACATTAATCTTATTAATGTTGATTTTCTTTTTTTGATAACAGTGTTCCGGCGGATATTGGTGTAGTGGTGTTGTTGAAGATTGGTCCTCCATCCTTTTCCAACTCATTGAAATCTTCAGTTGTTTCTACCGAGATTACTAGGTGTGGTTTGCGCAACAAGCTGGGTCTTAACAAATTTATTTGTTCTTCAACAGACCATTATCTTTTCTTCGTAAATGTTCTGAAATTGTTGATGTAGTACATGTAAATGTGGTCTGTACTTATTTTTTGATGTAGTACATGTAAATGTTATGAAATTTTTCACGTAAGTATGCAAATATATCTGTTATTTGCATATATATATATATATATATGCATCTTGTTATAATTATATGTATTTACTTTTTTGTCATTTCTTTTGTTTCAGCAATTATGCAGTAAAGTTCTGTATATGTATGCAATTAATTCAGTTTTTCGCATAAATGTATGCAATTTTAATTAATATTTGTTTCTAATTGTCTAGTTTTTCGTAAAAATCTTAATAAAAAAATTGTAGTCCCTACATTCAAGTAATTATTTATTTCTGAATAATATTAATGTATGCACGTCTACTTCATAGTTTCACAAAACTAATAATTTATTTTCTGCATAATATTAATATATGTATGCAATTATTCCACTTAGTTGCATAAATGTATGCAATTTTCCGTAATATATGTATCTAATTGTCTATTTTTTGTAAAAATCAAAAAAATTAATTAAAAAAACGCTGTTGGAGTGATCGACGGTTTTCCAGAATTGTAGGATTAGGTTTATGAGCGAGATAATAGGAGCATAGACTGAGTAAATGAGGACAAATAGTTGTTGGATAGTTTTTTAGGTTTGAAGGGTAGATCTGGAATTTTTTTAGCGGAAATTCAAAAATAGGGATGTATTCTATATTATTTTTATCACCGTTTTTTTTATATTTTGAAACTTAATAGGGACCTGTAAAAAACGCACCCTTAGCATAATCTACATCAACTCAATGGAAATTAGCATTGGATTTGGGATAGAGCCGCTGGATCACATAGAGATTCAAAAATCAGAGATACTTTCAGATCTATAAATTATTTGTGGCTAAGGTGAGTGATTTGCATTGTTTTTCACTAATTATGGCGAATCAGGGGTGATTAGTGTTAATTAACGAAATTATACATTATTAAATTCTGGAAAAATGTTTAGAAATTCTTAAATATCATTTTATGTCTCTGTTAGAAAATTGGGTTAATTTGGATATGTTTTGCTAATCCTGTCATTAGTTGTTGTTGTTAAACATGATTAAGGGGAAAGCATGAGTTTTGGGTATGTTTGATCCATTTTGACATGTTATATTGTTGTTTTGGTGTTTATGGTTGATTATACATGTTGCAATGACTATTTGGAATGATTTGTGATTACATAGAAAAGTTAGATTGGTCAAAAACACCGTCGAATGACGTAAACAACTCGCTGGACAAAGTTGCAGAAAAATTGTGCAGGATCGGATCTGATCGCCCCCACTCGCGAAGCACGTATCACGACCCGAGGGAAGCATTATTCTCCGAACCAAACCTCCTGCATAGGCCAAGGGAGCTCGACCTGAACCAGAGCACGATCATGAGTCCGAACCAGGGAGCCTTCCACGAGCGACATGAGGACCATGAACCAGAAGCTCCGAACCGACCCGCTCTCTTAGAGTGTGCCACGAACCGCTTGAAGGAGCAAGCCACGACCCGAAGCTTGAATGGGAAGACCAAACTGGTGGAGCCACGAAGCCTAGAGTCACGATCCTAACCAAATGGGGTGATCACGACCCGACCCAATGGGTGATCACGACCGAACCGAACCAAAGATGAGAAGGAAGACTGAACCGATCCAGAGATGATAACCAAAACCCGAGATGCAAAGGTAGTCCAAAGGAGAAGTTTGTACTCAGGATCTAGATGGGAACCAACAAGTTAACTTCATGATTGAGCTTTGCTGCGAGACGTGTGCTAAGGAGTTGTCGACGTCCATAGCTTTGATTCACCACCGAGAGACGAATGTTAGGCTACGGATCAGTGCAGTAGGGTAGTTATTACTCCATGGGGGCAGAGTGATCGTAGCATGGCTATGAGTCAGTGCAGTGAAGTCGTCATGACTTAGTGGGGGCAGAATGGACATAGCAAGGACTAGTGGCTATAGAAAAGTGCAGTGGAGTCGCCATGACTCCATGGGGCAGAGTGATCATAGCGAAGGATTTGGGTGGTCAAAGCAGTGGATATCGTATGCTTTACGCACTGAGTGAGACATGTGAAGATGGTTTTATGATTGATGGTTTGGCATCACTATGACATGCACACCCCCTCCCCTGCATCTTTACACCATATGTTAGTGTCTCCTTAGAGTATTGTATATCTTGTTGCGCTAACTCTTTGGTTGCAGATCCAGGTTCAGGTATTTTTTAGTATACCTGTTATTATTCTGTTTTGTTGCTTATCGCTCATACCAGACTTTTGTCTGACCCAGATTTTTATTTCTCTTCTTATTACTCTGGGTGATCTTAAATGGGAAGACTAGAGATAGGACATGTGATTATGCACGAGTATCTATACGAGCAAGAGGCTTCCATATATATATATATATATATATATATATATATATATATATATATATATATATATATAAAATTTCCCTGTGTTGTTGCTGGTCACCACTTTGGGCATTAGTAGTGTACCTCTTTCTTTTGTTTTAGAGACGGTATTTCAAAGTTGTAATAATGATGGTTTGGATGGTAAGCTGTATTTTGGATTTTCGCTGCTATGATGGTTTAGTTTTCATCTTATACATTGTCTCGCCTGTTTTATATCAAAGTTATGTTATTATTATATTTTATCCCATGCGCTGTGAGACATTCTACATTGTCTTGCCTGTTTTATATACACACACACACTATTAGTATATCTAAGGATGGAGGCGCACTAAACTGGCACCACTGAAGAGATGGTTAATTGTTTTCCCCTTACAGATTTAACGATGAGACGACATACGAAGGGTACTGGTAGAGGAGCTAATAATGGGAATGCTCCTGATATAAGGACGATGTTCACTGACTTCATGAGAGAGGTGCTTAGGGATGTTCAGAGGGCAGCCCCTAATGCTGTAAATGGTGGTGGTGCAGTGATGCAGGCGCCTAGGTCCGATTTTGCCAAGCTCTGTAAAGACAACACTAGTCTTGGTGGGAAGCCGTTCCACGGAACGTATTCGGCTACAGAAGTTCAGGACTGGCTGGATAGTTGTGAGTGCATCTTTGAAGATTTGGGAATCGAAGATGCTATGAAAAGGAAGTTAGCATCCCGTCAGCTTCAAGGATGGGCTATGAATTGGTGGAATGCTATTAATGCGGCTACCCCTGAGGATCAAGTTACTTGGGATCAGTTCAAGGCCCGATTTTGTGATAAGTTTATCCCAACTTCTCAGAAGTCAGAGTTGTTTAGGAAGTTCTTGGAGCTTAAACAGAATGGTAGGGCAGTCTCAGAATATATTGTTGAGTTCGATACTTTATCGAAGTATGGGTTATCCCTTATTGACACTTCCGAGAAACAGAATGAGAAGTTCATAACGGGCTTAGATCAGTGCTTAGAGGAAAGGCTTATCAACCATATTGATGAGACTTTTGAATCGATTGTTGGAAAAGCATTGAGATTAGAGAGCCTTTATCCTAAGCCTAAGGCTGAAATTTCTATTGCATCTGCAGAGGGGCCAAAGCCGCACGCAAGCAGTGGAGGCAAGAATAATTCTCAGAATAAAAGGAAGCAGAGTCAAAACCAAGCTAAGGATGGTCAGAAGAAGAATAAGAAAGATGTAGAGTGCTTTAGCTATGACAAGAAGGGCCATTATGCTAAAGAATGTCGAGCAAAGCCAGCAGATAGGAAGTGCTTCAACTACGGCCAAGTGGGACATCACAAGGATAAATGTCCGCAACCCCCGAAAGAGAAGCAGATTGTGAAAGCATATGCTATTAATGTTATTCATTTTTCATCGAATGCCTCAACTGCGGCGGAGAAAGGAAAGAATGTCGTTATACAATGTATGCATTCCGTTTATGATGTTCCAGTTAGGGTGTTGTTTGATACCGGGGCTTCCCGTTCATATCTAGTGACTTGGTAGATAGATTGGGATTGGAACCCGAGATAGTCGATAGACCTTTAGCGGTGACGAACCAGATTGGTGGTTTGACTAGCCTTAGTATGATTTGTCGTAATGTGGTCTTATCGTGTCATGGATGTATGTTTGCTTGTGATTGCTTTGTTTTGGGCTTTACTGGGTTTGGCATTATTTTGGGAGTCGATTGGCTCCACAGGTACGAGGTGATGGTAGACTGTGAGTGATTTTCGGTGACTATTAGGGCGGATGATGGGTGGAGGGTAGTGTTTGGTGGCCTACCTAGTGATGAGGTGATGGCTAGTTTTCTAAATTCTCTCGGCACCCCGCATGACGAGTTAGCAGGAATTCCCGTTGTTGGCCAGTATCCGGATATCTTCGAGGAAGTGACCGAACTTCCACCACACCGAGAGATTGAGTTTTGTATTGATTTAGTGAAAGATGTCAGACCTATAGTGATGACATTTCGTCGTATGGCACCAAGGGAGCAGTGAGAGCTCAGGGTGCAAGTAAGCAATCTTTTGAAGAAGGGACTTATCAGAAGAAGTGTTTCTGAGTAGGGAGCACCAGTTGTGTTTGCTACCAAGGCAGATGGTTCCCTTCGGTTGTGTGTGGACTACCGCGAGTTGAATAAGGTTATGAGGAAGAATAAGTATCCTCTACCGTGGATAAATGAGTTATTTGATCAGTTGAGTGGAGCAAGAGTGTTCTCCCAATTGGACCTCGTGACAGGATTTCATCAGCTCCGAGTAGCAGTTGAGAGTATTCCTAAAACGACCTTTCGGACGCCGTCTGAATTCTCTGAGTGGTTAATCATGCCATTCGGGTTGACCAATGCATCAACATATTTTGTGGATCTTATGAATAGGGTATTCAGAGATCAATTGAATAAGTTTGTTCTTGTGTTCGTGGACGATATACTTGTTTATTCGAGGGCAGAGGAAGAACACAAGGAACATTTAAGGACATTGATGGAGGTGTTGAGAAAACACCAATTGAAAGCAAAGTTGTCACTTCTGGAGGAGGGAAGTGAGATTCTTGGGCCATGTTGTTTCAGAGAATGGTATTGCTGTGGACCCTGCGAAGGTGGCTACGGTACAAGATTGGTCTACGCCTAAAAATGCAACAGACGTGAGAAGTTTTTTAGGATTAGCTGGATATTACCGTAAGTTTATCCAGGACTTATCCAAGATAGCGGCACCGTTGACTCAATTAACCAAGAAGAATCAAGCTTTTGTTTGGGACGAAAAGTGCGAGGTTGCATTTAAGAGTCTAAAGGAAAAGTTGACACGTGCGCCAGTATTAGTCATTCCTAAAGGGAATAAAGAGATGACAGTATACACGGATGCATGTGGTACCGGACTAGGTGCTGTATTGATGCAAGGAGGTAGGGTCATAGCTTATGTAAGTCGACAATTGAAACCACATGGGAAAAGATACCCTACCCACGATTTGGAATTGGCAGCGATCGTATTCGCATTGAAGATGTGGAGACATTATCTCTTGGGTTAAATATTCGAGTTGTTTACCGATCATAAATCGTTAAATTATCTCTTCTCTCAAAAGGATCTAAATCTCCGACAGCAAAGATGGTTAGAATTCTTGGCTTCTTATGATCGATATCACATATACACCAGGAAAGTGCAATGCAGTAGCTAATGCATTGAGTAGAAGACATGCCAGTTTAGGGGCTATGTTTCTGGAATGGAAGTAACTGGAGTACATCGCTGGGTATGATTTCAGACCAAAGTGTGAATTAGATCCACAAGTATTAGCAAGTTTGACGATCAGACCCACTTTGATTGAGAGGATTGGTTCCAGTCAGAGTGATGATCCTAACCTGTTGGAAATCATCTCCAAGTTAGAGACGGGTATCGACGAGGGGATGAACGAGTATGGGCTTGATCAAGATGGATGGCTTAGAAAGAATGGGAGACTGGTTGTACCCAATGTCAATGGATCGAGAGATGAAGTGCTAGAGAATGTCATCACTCAAAAATGACTATAAACTCCGGTGGTAACAAAATGTATCGAGACATGAAGCAAACCTACTACTGGGAAGGGATGAAAAGAGACATTGGGAAGTTTATATCCAAATGTATGATTTGCCAGCTAGTTAAAGCCAAGCAAAAGAAGCCTAGTGGTTTGCTACAACCATTTGAAATTCCAGAATGGAAATGGGAACAAGTCTCAATGGATTTCATTGATGGATTACCAAGGACTAGATCGTCCCATGATAGCATTTGGGTGATTGTGGACCGATTGACCAAGAGTGCAAGGTTTATACCCGTCAGGTCGAAGAATGACAACTAAGTTAGCGGAACTGTATGTGAAGTGGGTAGTGAGATTTCATGGAGTACCCAAAGGCATTGTGAGTGACCGAGATCCGTTATTTACTAGTTGATTTTGGAAAAGCTTACAAGAGGCTTTAGGATCAGAACTACATCTCAGTACCGCGTACCATCCTCAAACCGACGGTCAGACAGAGAGGGTGAATCGAGTATTAGAAGATCTCTTGAGAGCTTGCATATTAGATTTTGGTGGATCATGGGATGACCATTTGCATCTAGTGGAGTTCGCATATACTAATAGTTATCAGTCCAGTATTGGTATGGCTCCATATGAAGCTTTGTACGGAAGACCATGCAACTCACCATCATGTTGGTTAGAAACCAGTGAGAAATTTGTACCTGGGCCGGATGTAATAACATAAACTTCAGACAAGATCAAGGTTATCTAACAGCGAATGAAGGCTGCCCATGATAGGCAGAAGAGTTATGCTGATTAAAGGAGAAGAGATCTAAAATTCTCCGTTGGCCACTTGGTGTTTGTCAAGATTTCTCCGTTAAAGAGCGTGATTCGATTTGGTAAGAGAGGCAAGTTAAAACCAAGATTTGTTGGTCCATTCCCAGTTCTCGAACAAGTTGGGAGTTTAGCATATAAAGTTAAGTTGCCGGACAAGATGGCGGGAGTTCATAACGTATTTCATGTTTCTTAGTTAAGGAAATTCGTGCATGACCCCGATGTGGCTATTTCACCTGATCAGTTGGATGATATCGAAGTAGAACCCAAGGCGGTTGGGAACCGCAAGCAGATTCGTATTGTCAAGCACGATATGAAGAAAATTCGTAGGAAAGCAGTGAATCTAGTCAAGGTTCAATGGGGCGAGGATGAGAATGACTGTACTTAGGAGACAGAGAAGAGCATTAAGGAGACGTATCCAGAACTCTTTGCCTGGTAAGGTTTTCATTTCGATTTAGTCTTTCTGCATGCTAGGATAGGTTTGTTTTGTTTGTTTTAAATGTTTGATTGCGAGATATGGCTGGTAGGCATGCGGGACACATTGGTTGTTTCTTAGTTGAGGAATTTCGGGGGGGAAATTTCTTAAGGGGGAGAGTGTAATGACCCGCATTCTACACATCGGAGGATCGTAGAATATTTATTTTATTTTCATATGAGGTTGAATGGTCGTGTAACTTTGGGGAACGACTATTGGGGTCATTTCCCATGTTCACGATTTTTGCCGATTTTTAAATGACCATTTTACCCCTGGAGAATCTTGTTTTGCCTATAACTTTTGATTGGTAAGGAGTTTTGACCTAAAACCACTTCCATTAGATTTAGATGATGGTTTATCTTTCCATAGAGTGGTCACACTTGTCAAACGGACTCATCGTTTGGGAGATATGGCTGAAATCAAGTTTGGGAATTGAAAAACTGCTTAAGTGGGCTGGTAGGGTAATTAGCAAATGGGCCCATAACCCATTTTGGGAATAGGGTTATGGGGAGGCTGAAATGAGTTAGGTTTTCATTTTATTTCAGTTTTCTAGCCGCCATTTACCTCTTAGAAACCCTAACAATGGCCTCCAACTCCCAAATCACTTTCTAATCACCGTTTAATCAAGTATTAGCCTAATCTACATCAAATCCAGGCAAATTAGCATAGGATTTGGGATAGAGCTGCTGGAACACATAGAGACTCAACCCAAATCATAGATACTTTCAGATCTATGAATTATTTGTGTCTAAGGTGAGTGATTTGCATTGTTTTTCATTAATTACGGCGAATTAGGGGTGATTAGTGTTAATTAACGAAATTATACATCATTAAATTCTGTAATAATGTTTAGAAATTCTTAAATATTATTTTAAGCCTCTGGATATGCTTCGCTAATCCTATCATTAGTTGTTGTTAAATATGATTAAGTGGAAAGAATGAGTTTTGGGTATGTTTGATCCATTTTGACATGTTATATTATTGTTTTGGTGTTTATGGTTGATTATACATGTTGCTATGACTGTTTGGAATGGTTTGTGATTGCATAGAAAAGTTAGATTGGTCGAAACCGCCGTCGAATGGCATAAACAACTCGCTGGACAAAGTTCTAGAAAAATTGTGCAGGATCGGATCGTCCCCCACTCGCGAAGCACGTATCACGACCCAAGGGAAACATTGTACTCCGAACCAGCCAGCCTGCATAGGCCAAGGGAGCTCGACCAGAACCGGAGGATGACCACGAGTCTGAACCAGGAAGCCTTCCACGAGCGACATGAGGACCACGAACCAGAAGCTCCGAACTGACCCGCTCTCCTGGAGTGTGCCACGAACCGTTTGAGGGATCAAGCCACGACCCGAAGCTTGAATGGGAAGACCGAACTGGTGGAGCCGCGAAGCCTGGAGTCACGATCCAAACCAAGCGGCGTATCACGACCCGACCTGATGGGTGATCATGACCGAACCGAACAAAAGATGAGAAGGAAGACTGAACCGATCCGGAGATGATAAACAAAACCCGAGATGCAAAGGTAGTCCAAAGGAGAAGTTTGTACTCAGGATCCAGATAGGAACCAATGAGTTAACTTCATGATTGGGCTTTGCTGCGGGACGTGTGCTAAGGAGTTGTCAACGTACACAACTTTGATTCACCACCGAGAGATGAATGTTAGGCTACGGATCAGTGCAGTGGGGTAGTTATTACTCCATGGGGGCAAAGTGATCATAGCATGACCATGAGCCAGTGCAATGAAGTCATCATGACTTCATGGGGTAGAGTAGACATAGCAAGGACTAGTAGCTATGGATCAGTGCAGTGGAGTCGCCATGACTCCATGGGGCAGAGTGATCATAGCAAAGGATTTTGGTGGTCAAAGCAGTGGATATCGTATGCTTTACGCACTGAGTGAAAGATGTGAGGATGGTTGCTATGCTCGATGGTTTGACATCACTATGACATGCACACCCCCTCCCCTGTATCTTTACATCATATGTTAGTGTCACTCTAGAGTATTGTACATCTTGTTGTGTTAACTCTTTGGTTGCAGGTCCAGGTTCAGGTATGGTTTAGTATACCTATTACCGTTCTGTTTTGCTGCTTATCGCTCATACCAGACTTTTGTCTGACCCATAGTTTTATGTCTCTTCTTATTACTCTGGGTGCCCTTAAACGGGAAGACTAGAGATAGGTCAGGTGATTATGCACGAGCAGCTGTACCGGAGACGAGCAGGAGGCTTCCACGTATGATATATATATATATATATATATATATATATATATATATATATATAATCTCCCTGTGTTGTTGCTGGCCACTACTTTGGGCATTTGTAACATTCCGCATTTTTAATATAATTAAAAATGAGATATATGTATATATGCATGGATATATTTAAAGGAAAGATTAAATAATATTAATGTAATTGCATGTAAGAAGTTTATGCAGTGAAATAAAGAAAAGATTAATAAAGAAATTACATGCAATATTTGAAATAAGAAGAGATACAGTTAAATGCGAAGAAATACATGCGAACATTTAAAAAGAAATAAAAAGGAGAATTTGAAGAGACTCTAGAATTTGGTCATGAAATTAGCATCATTACGTTCGCGGTGATTTTATGGTCAATTTAGACCTATAGTTTGTAGAAAACTGATTTAAAACGAAGAAGTTATCCATAATCTAAGAAGTGCAATAAAACATGAAAAAGAGCAATGGGAAAAGAATAATATGTAGCTTGTTCCTAAGTCTTGTTAACAAAAGACTTAGTAGCTCATTTGGTTAATACATGAGACTTGTACATAAGAGGTTGTGAGTTCAATCCCCACCAGTGCCGTATTTTTTTGTTTTGTTTTAAGGAGCGGCTAAATAGTGGCTTAGCAAATTGGTTCAGTGCTAAAGGGGATAAGTTAATTGGAGGTTTAATTGAAAGAATGAAAATAAACCATTAATTGATTAAGGAAGATAATTTCCAAATAAAATAGACAATTGTTTGCATATAAAAATTAGTATACGCATAAGAGATGGATGCATATGAACATGATTCAAATTTGAAGTTGCGCGCGAACATAGAGACAAACAAAAAGGGGGCATATATGTATACATGTTATTTGAAATTAATGCAATAAGGGAAAGAGGATATGTGAAATTATTGCATTAAATAAATGGATGATGCATGAACCTGAATAAAAATAAATTAAAGTGATGCAAATAAAAGAAAGAGAATATGGAATGCAAAACATGTCAAATGTGCAATTAAAGTATGCATAGAAAAAGATTGTAAACATTAAAATGGAGCAATTAAATGTGAAGGGGATCAACTTTTGAAATTTAAACGTTTAAAAAGTAAACTAATAAGGCCACAAGCAAGCCACAATTGGAGGAAGGTTAATGTTATTAAATAACATTCAAATCAGAGACGCATGCACATGTGATTAGATGTAAATAAATAAAAGAAAATGATTTAAGGACATGCGGTTTCTTTTCAAAAAGAGTAGACAAAAAGAGAAAGAAATCAATTAATTGATTAGGAGAAGAATATAGCAAATAAAGGTTCACGTATAAGTGCAAATAAATAAATAAATAAAATAATTGAATGCATGAAGGAAAGAGGTTGCTATACGTTAAAAATAGTATGTAATGCATTAATTAGAAAGAAATAAAGCGGTTTCTTTTTTTTTAAAGGAGCACTAAGTGCGAAAAGGGTTGTTCTGGATGGTTCTTTTCTAGGGTGAGGTGGACGGTTTAGATGAGTTTTTATTTAATCCTAAGGTCCTAGTTGCTCTAACCCACCTATAAAAGAACACCTAACTTAACCCTAAAATCATTCTATCTCTTATAAGATGCCTCCATGCCACCAAACTTCAACCCAACATAGCCGCCGCCTCTAAACTCTAAATTAAATTGCAAGTTCTTCATCAATTTTGGAGTTTAATCAAATCAAGTAGCAAGTTTCTTCAACAACAATTCACGTTCTGCATCAATAATCAAATAAGAAGCCTAAACCAACGTTCTACCTCAACAACCAATTGTTTATTTCTCCAATCCAGTCAAGGTGAGTGGTTTAAAATACAGTTGTTGTATAATTGTGCTTCTATCATTTGCCATTCCCCATAATGAATATGATGATAATTTAATAAGATCACTTATTTCATTTATGCTTACGATTGAGCTCTCTCCTTTTTATTCTTTCCCCTTTTTATTTTTATAGCTAAGCTATCTCGAGCCTACATCTATCATGAATTTATGCGTTGTAAACGAGAACGAGAAAGTAAAAGGGAAAAAAGGGGTTGTTTGGGCATAATATGGGTTGGAAGGATTTATATATGATTTGAATAGAATTATGGACATAATTGTATGGTAATTTTAAAATTTATGTAGTTTGGCATGATTGAAATTGGATATGGAATTAGTACAATTTAATATTAACAACATGTAATTGGATATCATGGATTGGTGAAATTTATTGGTAAGATAAGCCTAAAAGGTGAATTAGGTTATATGTATGAACATGGTAACGTTGGGAAATATATTGGAAAAATATTGATTTTATGAACTTGAGTATTATTGGATATTTTGGATAATTGGAATATAAAAGAAATTGGCATATTTGGGTATGGATTACATGGAATTGATGAAATTGCCTATAATTGGAAATTTGTAATTAATGCTAATTAATATGTAATTAGTGACAAGTTGGAATAGGCAAAATTGTAAACATGACTATATGTTGAATTGGAAACACATAACATGAAAATTGAGATTTGGGTGAAATACGATGTTAATGAACCTTTGACACGAGGTTAGGCGCAATTATGGTGTAAGACTGCCCGGAACCGCCCGGCAAATCCGGTTGCCACAATTGGACGTCTAATGTGAGAGGTCAAAGGCATGAATTGTAGGCGTAACGGTTGGTGACACGAGGTTAGACCCTCTTTGTGGTGTAAGACTGCCCGGAACCGCCCGGCAAATCCAGCAGCCACAAAGTGTTCGGTCTAATGTGGGAGGTCATGCACCGTTCGTCATAATGAATGAATTAAGGAATACTAACCATAATAAGACATGTGGGTGACATGGGTATGGTTAGAGGGTTAAGTGGGTGACATGTAAAATATGACATGTAAATATGGACTTAACAGTAGTAAGACAAGACATGTAAAACATATAAATGTGGACTTAACTGTAGTAAGATATGTGAAGTAAAACATGACTAAGGTGGACATAACTGTAGTAAAGCATGTGTAAGGCATGGAAACAATAATAAAAGAGGTTAAGTGGGACATGGACGACATGTAAGACATAAATAAATAATGCTTAACCAAAGGGGACCCGTTATGGCATCACAAATTAATTGAATTGGGTAAAGTTTAGGTAACGGGTTAAATAAATGGAAAGGGTTAAGTAAATCTAAATTAATGAAAAAAGTGGGGAATGGTAAATAACCTATTATGAATGAATTTGAATAATAAAAGGAAGGATAATAGGTTAGACTTATCCTAGGGGCAAGTGGAAAGTATAACTTATGGGATAAGGTAAGTTATAAGAAACGATAGAGGAAAATAAGGTAACTTATATATGAAGATATACTTAATTATAAATTAAGTAGTTTGGGAAGGAGAAGTGTGAAATTTAAGATGATATAAGTTATATGAATGGAAAAGAAGTAAATTAGAATCATATATGTTGGCTGGGTTGAGTAATTCTCTGGGTGCCAGTCTGATGTTGATTTCGGTCTTCGGGATTGGTGTTAGGGGATTATTTTCCTAATCAGTATATATGTGGATAAGACATACGTAACTATGAATTATGTATAACATGTTGTTGTAACCCTAAAAGGGAATAATTTGCGAAGTTGGAAAACAACATGTTGTGGTCTTATTAATGAACTTAAATGGGTTAAGTATAAATTGAATTAATAAGCGGGGGTAACTTGGTAAACTTGAAAAGGAAGTCAATATGAATAAGAATAACCAAGTTAAATAAGAAAAACTGACAAGGTAACACAAGCGTGTAAGAATTGATTAGATGTAGGGTCTAATGACATATAAAATCAAGGTGCTTGGGGCAATCCCGTACGTTGTAGGATGAATAACCCAACAAGGTAAATCATCATGGTGTCATAAGACACGAGGGGAGCGCACATTCATTATTTTGGCAGCTCCAACGGACTGGAAGGGGAAGCACGCGACTTCCTGATACGTTAAAGGTGCTCCTAGTAGTCCTCTTTGTGGTGGCAGTAGTTTCAGGCTGTGCCCGCAGAGGTTGGGTCTGCGCGTAACTACTAGGTGGGTGGGCCTTGACTGCAAGAATTGCTAGGCAGTCAGAATGCTGTTCGCGGTGACGGAAAAGGTGATTCGACGGCTGCCTCAACGGAGGTGGAGTGTCAGAACCAACAAAGATAGTAGGTCGTCGAGTGCCTGTTACCACAGCCAGTAGGATGCGGAAAGACTAGAGCTAGACCCAATATACCGTTAACCATTCACTATCGTGGGACGGTGGTTGAGGGGAGACGCCACATGGATGTTTAGATTGGTTGCTTAGGGGCTTGTCTCTTAGCTCTCGTAGTCTTTATTAGTTATGGGAGGGGCCGAGGTGGGGCCATAGCCACCATAGAAAACAGACCCTAGGGATTTTTGTGTGGGAGGCTCTTAAAGGCGGGCCTTGCACAAATATAAGGAAAGCTCCCGACCGAGTTCCGTGTTTCTTGTGTAGCCCTGCCACGGAACTCGGGCACGCACATACCATGGGTGTGTGGGTTAGATATCAAATACGATAGAGAATACGTACGTGGAAGAGTCTAGATATAACCATGTCTGCTCTGGGTGGTGTATCGTAGACTGGTGGGCATTATTTGATAACGACAGTCAAATTAGAGTGACCCTATGTGGGCTTAGTGTTGTATTATATATATAAGAGGAATATACATTACTATGACATAGGACGGGGGACTGCGTATATCACTGCGAGGATTCGGTGGGGACCATGCGAGTAGGGTACCACGGGGTGTACCTCAGTTTGGGGGTAGCTACATATACATTATATTAGGTTAATCTACTGTGAGTAGATATGTGCAACGTGTGTGTAAGCCTAGAGCGCTAACCACACAAATACCCTAATAAACAATAAAATGTAATTGAACGGTATATGTAGGATTATTCAAGAAGTGTAGTTTAAACTCATTCACACAGAACTTATGTTCTGACCCCCTCCTCATAACATTCGCAGGTTAGATTCAGGACATAGATTTATAACTTTGGAGATACTGATTTAGCAGTATTGTAATTAAGGTAAAGCTATGTTTATATATATATTATATTTTATTCGTTCCGCTGTGAGGTGTTTTCCGAACTCTGACATATTTTTTGTCTCTGTCTTTTCTACAGGATACCAGAGCAACCAATTCGGGTTTTAATGGATTGAGTTTTTGAAAAAAGTCGGTCCGTCGGAATTCGGGTTGTTACAGCATTAGTAGTGTACCTCTTTCTTTTGTTTTAGAGACAATATTTCAAAGTTGTAATAATGATGGTTTGGATGATAAGCTGTATTTTGGATTTCCGCTGCTATGATGGTTTAGTTTTCAGCTTATACATTGTCTCGCCTGTTTTATATCAAAGTTATGTTATTATTATATTTTATCCCATGCGTTGTGAGACATTCTACATGTTCCTTGTTAGTTCAAATTCCTTTCTTTTCCTTTCTTTGGCAACCGTCCCATGCTAGTCAGGCATTGGCACATCGCACTTTCATTGGAAATGTCGGCTGGTGGGGGGCGGCCCATCACATATCATATGCGTGAAAAGAAGTGGGGCTTTGTTCTAACTGTCGTTACATAACAGTGGTATCAGATTCGAAGGTTATGGGCTGGGCCATGCAGGCTAGGCAGTGCTCTCAAAAGTTGCTCGTAGGATGTGAGTAAAGGGGGAGACTGTTAGGATTGCCTCGCATGTTGGTAAGGAGGAATGATGGTTTGGATGCAAAGTCCAACATCCCGAAATAAATTAGAGGAGGCAAGTATAGATATGAGTTAGTAGGCATGCAACATCAGAGATTCCTTCTGTTACAAGGATGTGTGTGCCAACTCATATGCGTGCGCCCCTATGTTGAAGGAAGGGAGCTTGTTCCGACCGTCGTTACGTAATAGTAAGATCATATATAATAAGTTCGATTTTCTCCTCTTCTACATCGTGCATATGAAGCTAAAACATGAGAGCATGGAAAATGGACAAGAATATGAATATTACATGAATAACTACACCTGTCAATGACAATATTTACCATACAGTTACATGTGTTTATATTGGTTACTTGCTACTCCATCGTGTTGAATCTATTAATGCTCATACTTCTTCTACTGTAGTCTTTTCCATGGATTTATGGTATAATTTTATAACGCGGATGTGTACTCCAATCCATCAGTGTATCTTAAAGTAACTATTCAGACGATGAAAGGTACGTGCTACCAATGCTTTCACCTGTAATGACCTTGTGTTTTTGGGACTCCACTGAAATTATCCTAAGCATTTGTAGTCATCATATAAAATCATTCACCATTGTCTTTGTAAAGAGCTCATTGTTCATCCTATTGTCGAAGATTTATATGAATCCATCTCTCAACATATGCACCAACATTTTTTAGCTGGTCTTTAAGCTCTTTGTATGTTACTTCATCTTTTATGCAACAAAAGCATGAAACAAGCTCTAAAAAAAATTTACTATTAAAAACCTTTTTAAAGTTTACTTTCAAATGGCGAAGATGGAAGCAATGATGATAAGATCTTCTTCATTTCTCTTTTAAGGTTGTTGGAATTCCATTCATTCTGTTAGAAATGAATGTAATACACCACATTTATTTAGAGATGGAATCAAGTATCTCATGAAAGAAAAAACCATCTCATGAAAGAAAAAACCGCCTTCAAGTTTCCGCTGATTCTGTTTGCACAATAGCAGATGCTAAAGGAAAAAGTCGAGTTATTTGCATCAACGCCTATAGCCACAAGCAACGCACCTTGGTATTTACCATAGAGATGTGTCTAAACTATAAAAAGGATAAGGAGAAAATGGTGGAAACCTTCAAATGCTCGGCCCAAATACTTAGAAAAGCCCTATAAATTGAAATCCATCTGTATGAAAATGAATGCATGGATTGGTTTTCTAGATGGCACAAAGATACCACGATAAGTCATTGTACGATGACTTCCAATCACCGAATATTTTCAACGCGGCTTTACTAAATCCTTTCCAAGCTCTCATATCGCTTATTTAAATTTAGTACATATTTGCTATAAGCTTTTGAACTAATTTTGCAGTGTTATTTGCTCTCGATCGAACACATGGAAGTACTATGTACATATGAACTATGAGTTGTGCTCCTCTAAATTTAAAAAAAATATGGGTGGAACTCAGAGTTGCGCCCGCCCAGATAAAAAATACGTGGACACAACTCATGTGCTCATACAGAGTCAGTTACGAAGCTACTGGCTAGCCTAAAACTAGCATTCTATTGTAATAAATTTCAAAATCAACATCATTCACGAAATTATTTCGAAAATTAGCCTGCTTAAAAAATTTGTCTGTTTTAATACCATATATGACGCAACCACTTTATTCTTTCATGTCCACTCAACCTTCTAACTGGGTTACAACAATGATTTTTAATTTGTTCCTTAAAATCCTCCATTCGATCATCTTTCTAGTTGAATATGCATAAAATATGCATTAAACAATGATCGGTACTTAAAAGCAATATGTATTAAAGATTTTAGGAAATGATCATGAAGTAAACATATTAAATAAAAAATATGGAAGAACATTATGTTATGTAATGACGGTCAAAACAAATTCCCCTTCCTTCCTACGTAGGGCGCACGCATATGAGTTGGCACACACATCCTTATAACAAAAAAAATCCCTAATGTTACGTGCCTACCAATACATATTTATACTCCACTTCTTCAATTTATTCCGTAATGTAGGACTATTTATTCAAACCATCATTCTTACCTTAACAACATGCGAGGGAATCCTAACAGTCTCCCCTTGACTCGCATCCTACGAGTATCTTTTAAGAGCATTGCCTTGCCTGCATGGCCCGTAAACTTTTATGTTCAATTTTGACATGTTATTCCCCTTAAACTTTTATGTTTTGATCTATGACGTATAATGGACTAACAACGCAAACTCATGGCTCTTAGATGCAATAACTTCCAACTACACATATAAATATGGATCTATATGCAATAGGAAGAAGATCTTTGTATGGTTTCATTACATACCTAAGGTGAAGTGCTGGAGTCACATTTTTTGATTGATCTCTTCTAGATATAGTAATAAGTAACAATTAATTTCTTTAAAGTAGATGTGGGCATGGCTTAATCATTGTGAGTCCTTGCACTTGTTTTTCCTCTCTATTCCTTTATATATTTGCATTCTTATGTTGATTTTCTCTTATATATAGGTATAGCGATATAGATCTATCACACTTATTGATTCAATGATATAATATCCATAAATTTATAACAATATATTATTCACTTGATTTTATTTATTTGGTGTTGGTGAGATTTTTCGTTCATCCAATGCTAAACTAGAATTTTGAAGTAACGAATATCAAGCGACGTTGAATTCGCTTTTTGAAGCAATTATGCCACATTATGCATGCAGAGTCATGGGGATGTGATTAGTGAATATTATCTTTTATGGATGTTTGAGAAAACTCAATGAGAAATATGAACAACAAGAAAATGCTAAAAATGCAAAGACGAGGAAGAATTTTATGTGGTTTGGATCTTTATTGATCTTACATCCACATGTAATCCAATATATAATGATTTTTTAAAGGCAAACAAGATTAGAGCATTTTTTTCTTGAGAAAATTCTCTAATTTCATGAAAGAAGGAAGAGTCCATTTTTACATCTTCTGCTTTCTTCTTTTATAGTGTTAAAATCGTTATGTTGATTACCTGTTTTATCCTTTATTTCCCACATTTGTCTTTACTCCAGATTCTGACACTTGTCATGTATCTATAATGTTTGTATGTTGTGCCCTGATTCGTGGCATGCTTTTTAGAGAGAGACATTGTCTTCTGCGAGAATTATAAAAATTTAGGTGGGATATTTGAATTACCTTAGTGATAAGTCTCTAATAGGGGTCATTGGTTCATTATTTCTTCTGGAAGGACAGACAACACTAGACGTATCATAGTGAAGTTACCATGAAGCATACAGTTAACAGGCGCTCTTTTGTTTTGTTTATACTGGGAGAGCCTATAAGTCAATGGTGAGATGTAGCTTGTTTTTTCTTATGAATGTGGTCCTGAATTGATACATGTACTAAGAGGTCATGAATGCAACTTACTTTGGATGCTTTTGATTCTATGGAGCCCTACCTATATTGCTTCCAGTTTATGTGAACCTATTATGGGTGAATGTGGGCTCGGCTTACTTCGAATTAGATTATCCTATAGCCAAAGCTTTAATGTGTTGTTTCTCATTATTTTTTGCTCGTGGTGAAAAATTAATGTAATACTTACCCTCTGTGTCTGCGGCGACCATAGGTCAGTGAACACTTATGATTTAACGGACTTTGTTTGAATGTCTCTTCAGTTCCGTCTTTATGATATAAGGGGAAAAAAATCTCTTCGGCTGCTTTTGCATTTAATACATTTGTACACGTGTTTTTCCCCCAACAACTCCATTCCAAATCGCTGCTTTGCTTTGACATTTCGTGATCATTTCTTAGTTTATGGACTTTATGTGTTTATACTTTTCTTCTAGATTTCTTTCAATCCTTCCTCTTCTTGGTTCATGTGGTTGTCATTTATATTCAGGTGCACATTCCTTTTTTCCTCCCTAAATTGGCAATTTTTACCTTATTCGCCCTTTTATATTCAAAAAGTGGTGATTTCCATTCTTTTCTTCTTCTGATTGGAATGCGAACCTTCATCTATCGCGATCGAACAAGTATTTCGATAACACCTTTCATTTTCAATGCATCTCTACTTACGAGCCGAGCCAAGAAAGCTTGTCTAATTTATTACAAGTTTCAAAATAATCCTTGGCCTTAATCTAAAATATTTTAATTTATCAATAAGAGAAATCTCTAAAGTAACAACTTTTGGCACATATGCTGAATGAAAAAGTACTCGATTTTCATGTCAAATTGACATAAAAATTCATGAATTTCCTATAATAGGTCATTTTTAAATATGCCTCAGAACCAATGAAATTTTGCCAAAAATCCCAAAAAACAATAATGGATTTCTATCTTCCAGTCCCTTTAGTTCTCCAACACTTTGCAATTTCTTTTATGAAATCATTAAGTTGGCTCGGACTTATATAAGGTCTTCGAATCGAACTACAACTGATTCCGACAACCTTAGTAGGAAAGTGATTCAACTCTAAGAGATGTATTATTGGTATACTAGGCAACTCTATTCCATTAGTGAATCCATGTTTCTCCTACTAGTCAGTCGTGCTACCTTCTTCGATAAGAATTCCAATCTTTACCTAATTAGTAAAACAAACTTCGAATTAAACTTTCCCTCTTTAGATATTTTCAAGAATTTTTGAAATCGGTTCTCCGTCTTCTTCTTTTTCCTCGTTTGCAATTACAAAATAGGATGAAAACCTTTCTATTTTGAGGCAGTTTTGGTTTTTTGGCTACAAAGTTAGGAATTCAAAACTTCACTAGATGATTAATTCGCCACCACTCTAATCATCCTTGAGCGCATCAGGATCCCACTTAGTACACAACATCGTTTCATCCTATAGATAATAATTTACAGCGGAATCAAACGTAATTACACATGAGAGAGTGTATTAAAAAGTTCGAAAGAAATGATAGAAAGATCCATCTTCATATCAAAATAGCATCCACAACTCCAGTGCATGTCCAAAAGGAAGAAAATAACCTAATCAATTGGCTGCCCATGTAAAATTATGGGCACCCGAGTTTGCTAGGGGAAAACAAACTACGAGTTAGTCACGAGACTGATATGAGAAACACTAATGTTACTTAACTTGTTTAAAAATAATGCAAATCACGGGACCATGCCATATGGCACAGAATGTTTTTCAATAGGAGAAAAATCTTTTAATATGCCATTGAAAAAGCAATTTTCTTCTGGTAATAAAAATGGTCTCGGTTTTGGGAAAACAAATGATTTTGAAAAACTGAATTATTCTTTTTTTAAAAGTCCTTCAAATTGCTTCAAGAAGGGTCATTCTGAAAATTTGAATTCTGAAAATTCCAAAAGGTTTTTGAATCACAAACGAGATAAGAATTTGTTTTATAATAATCTATTTAATTCTTTTTGGATCCCAAATGGAAATAAAACGATTTCGCCTAAATTCAAATAGATTTGTGTCCCAAAAGGTACAATGGTAAATTCTGACGGATTGTTATACAAACAGGTTTTAGTACCAAAATGTAAGAATACAACTGAGAGTGGTTTTACAAATTTTGTTAGAACACTCGATCCCCTAAACTGTTAGGTACTGGAGGAGACTAAGGAGCTGCTTTGGAAAAGAGAATTGAATTCAAGCTGTTCTATATTTCTGTATCATTCAGAGTTCCTTAGCCAAGTTTGTTGAGTTTGGGATTAATTTGCTCATATCAAATTCTGGTATGATCTTTAAACTCATCTCTGTTAATATTTATTTTCTTTATGTATTCCTCCTTCTACCTTTTCTGATTATTTTCTTTGATAATTCTACTTTAATTTGACATTGCCATATATTTTTGTTTCCTCTTGAGTTTTCTTGACTTCAAATTGCAGAATTCATGTTTTTCTGGAAATTCACTTCATTTGAATAAAACTCTCATGTTTTAATCATTTCCAGATCTTGAATTCAAAATTGTAAATTTCTGCAATTGTTTTGAAGTTTATTTTCTTAGAATTCCTAACAGTGTTGAAACATTCCTATTATATCTTGAACATTGTCATTTTTGAATTCTAAAATTTTGAAGATCTGAAAAATTAATGAAATTTCACACACCCCTGTTGCGTGTGTTTTCTTCTAATTCATTTTGTAAGGGCTTGAAATTTATACTCATTACAACACACTGCTATTTTTCAGTTGTGAAATTTTCATTGACTTTTGGATTGGCTTGGATATTTCTAATTTGAAAAACATTTGGCTTCATGGTATCAGAGGCAAGAAATTCTTTTTATTCATGATCATATTTGGTTGGATATTTGATGGTTTGAAATCATCTGAAATATTTGATATTTTGAATCACACATACCTATTAGATTTAAAATTATTAATCTTGTATGATTGATTCATTATATTTCAAAATTCACATTTATTCAAGTGATTTCAAATAAAACCATTTTAATTTTGGATCATGAATTATCTCTTAAGTAGGATGTAAATATTCTGAATATTACTCTTGTAGTTGTCAGAAATAATTGTGAAAAATTCTTTGAAGATCTTGTATTGAAACTCACTGTTATTTCATGATCATTTGATTTAAATATTTGTTTGTTTGCAATCATTTGAAATTATTGATTTCTTTAATCTCACACACATCTTGGACTTGAAATTTATAATATAGTGTGATCGATTCATTGAATCTTATGATTTTATATTCCTTCAAATGATTTAAAATAAAATGTATTTTTAAATCTTGGGTCATGAATCATTTTTTATGACTACCATAAATATTTATGAAAAATTCTCATCACAGTCTGCTTCAAAATTGTCTGTTGTGCTGCTCTGATAAAAGAAATCATTTCAAAAATGTTTTTGGATAACTGTTTGTTTTTGGTATCATCTGCTACTTTGATAAAAAGGTTCAAAGATTTTCTAGTTGACTTAACTACTCTGAACTGAAAATATTTTTGGCATAGAATCTTGTGCTACATCCTGAAATCCATTCTGAAATCATGATCATCTACTTGGATATTGTGTTGTTCGAAAACATTTGAATTTGTTTAATGTAACAGCCCGCATTTTATGTATCAGAAAGATTGTAAAATATTTTTATTTTATTCCTTGAGGGTTGAATCATTCTCATCTTTTAATATGTTGCTTATGGGGATGTGAGACATGTCCATAATTTTTACCGATTTTGTTTGTGACCATTTTTCCCCTGTTAGTCTTGTACAAGGCATAACTTTTAACTCATGTCGAATCAGAGGGTAAAACCTGTGCTATTGGAAAGGAATTGATGTTTGCCTTTCCATCGAGTGGTTACATTAAAGATTTGGCTCAGTAGGTTAGGAGAATTCGCTGTTTAAGTTTTTTCAGTTGGCTGTCAAGATATTGGGAGCCTAATGGACTGATTTGGGAGAGGCCATTAGTGGGTTGGTGGAAACTATAAATAGAGGGTGAGAGGTATGGGAAATAGTTTACTTCCCCATTCTCTCATTTGATGACCTTGTGCTCCTTCTTCCTCTAACACATTTCCACCATTAAAAAAATCAAAATCAAAGGAGGGAAATCATAGATCTACACCATTGGAGGCTAGATCTACATCAATTGAAGCAAGGATTCATCGGATCAAGAGGTTTGGTGCGAATTGCTTGCTGTTTGGATTCATATTTCTACCATTTTAGCTTATTTTGGAGAATCAGTGAGTGGATTACATCTCCCACATGGATTCAATGAAATGTATGAGTGTTTGTTCATTTTTTTCGTCAATTTCAAGTATGCTTCCATAGATCTATGCATTGATAAGTCCATTTTCAAATGAATCACTCTATGCTATGATTTAACAAGTTTAGATAGGTAATTTCTATGCTATTCCATAAGATTATGCAAGCTAGATCTATAATTTTGTTCATGTTTTACATTCATGGTGATTTTGGTAAATTTCACATAATTATTGATGAAATGGCTAAATTGGTGATGTTAGTGGTTTCATAACATTGTTATGATTGTGTTGAATGGATTGGTTGAGTTGGTTTCGTCGATTGTGTCGATTGGCGAAGATTTGGTTGAAATTGGTGTTGCATTGAAGCTGTGCATGTTTTGGGTCACACAGAAGGGGGTCGGTCACGCCCAAATGTTGTCTTAGAGAAAAAGAAAAGAAGCAGGATCGAGCGAGCCAGGGGGTAGGTCGGTCGCACAAGTAGAAAATTCCTGGGGTCTTGGTTCGAGAGAACAAGTGATCCGTCGCTCCTAGTAGTGGGTCGGTTGAGCGGCCCTAAAGTAGAGTAATGGGTTCGAGCATGCGAGCCTGGGTAATTGGTTCGAACGAGCGAGTACAAAGCCATGTGAATTGTGAAGGAGTATGGTTGGTTGGTCATTCTTGTCAGAAGGGAAGGGTCGGTCGCTCCTAAGAAGAAGGGACGGTTGGCTATTGAGGGTTGGTCGACTACTGGAGGGTAGGACGGTCGTATGGGTATATAAGGGTCGGTCGCCTCTGGGGTAAAGGAGGTCGGTCGGTCTTCTGAATAATGGCCTGGTCGTTCATAGTAACTCGGGTCTGATTGTGTTGTGAAGATTGAGCCTTATATTGATTGTTGTTCGGTTCAAGGTGTGGTGACTTTGATGTATATCTAGAAGGGAGTGTTCGAAGTGACATGATGAGTTCGTTGATCGATGTAAAGCAATGAATGTGCAGGCAACTAGAAAGGTGTTCGGTTATGGATAATGGTCACTCGAGTGGGACTTAAGTTTGTGATTGTTCGTCGGTGATGACGACTAGAAATGCGAAGGCCGAGAGATTATCGTTATCATAAGTTCTAGTAGACTTAAAGACGAGGTACTTTAGGCAATCGTGAAGGGCCTCGTACCTTGAGCAGTCGTGAAGGGACCAGTTGTCGAGGACAAACATACGAGTCATGATGGCGTATGGAGTTGTGTTAGAACTGGGGTTACCATTAGCCCTTGACATATAGCAATCATGATGAGTCGTCATTCGATTAATGATGGTTTCAAAGCAGGATTGGCAGTGATAGCCAGTGTCTGTCATGGATGTTTGAATGTTTGGATGTTTTTTTTGTATCATCTCACGTGGATTATCCAACATCGAGGGAGATGTTCCTTGAGTGCTTGACTGATATTGGTTTAGGCCTCTGGGGAGAATACTTGAGGGATGTTAAACTTGATTAGGATCGTCTACGTGAGACCTACATAATCTGGATGCCATGAATATTATTAATGGTTGTTCTAATTTCCATGGATGAATTGTTATTACCTTGGATGTTATGGATTGTAAAGGCTATCACTTTCGGATGTGGGAAATACGGGTGCGAGTTCTTTTATGGTGTTAGGTAGTGGTTGGTAAATCTACCCATTCTCATATACTTTATTGATGAAGTTTGTTTATTGTTTTATCTCTCACTAAGACTGTTGTCTGACTCAAGGTTTTATGTTTCCTCTTATTACCTTTGGCTGTTCATCCAGATATGGATGGGCAGCTGGAGTAGCTGGTGACAGGTGATGCTTTAGCGAGGATGATGATGCTAGTCGATGGTGAGCATGAGGCTTACATATCAGTTTTATTACTATCTAGTATTTTCTATTTTCGCAGATACTATATACTCTAAGGATGTAGTGAGGACCTTTGTATAGAAATATTATCCTAAGTTGTATGGATCTTTCTATGGGTTCTGTTAAAAGTTTTTAGTTTCTATGCAATTGGATTTCACTATTATTACTGTTGTATATGTTCTATTATATCTTTTCCTGGTCATTTTCATTGAATTTGGAGACCTTTTGAAAAATGGTCATTTTCTGGTCGATCCAATTCAACTGAAATTGAAAAAACACGTTTTCTTTTGCCACGCTCACATATTAGTTCCAAAAATTATGAAATTTTAAACCTAGCAATGATTTGACATTCCAGATCCAACAAAAGTGGTTTCATCGAAAACAGAGGTCGTTTGCAAAATGGCTATTTTTAAGGGCGTTGTTATTATTTAAAAATGGAATTTTTAAATTCTGACACATTTTCTAACAAAATTTCCTTAAAATAAAATTTTAAATTGGTTCTGATTTTTCGGGTTGTTACAATCTCCCCCACTTAAAACTTTTCGTTCCCAAAAAGGAACGGAGCTAAAAGTTGTTTAACAAACAACTCAACTTTCATTTTTTTTTGGTTTCAATAATTTTATTAGTTGGACTAATAATCACACAACACAATCATCAATCATTTGGTTGTTTAGCTTTTCAAATATATATAACTTTTATATATCAAAAATCATATTTTCTAAGATCAGATTATATATATAATCACAAATATGTTAATTATGAACTTATCACTCTCAACTCATTCTAGGGCATTACTAACCCCATCTCTAATGAGTTTTCTCATTCTAGGATACTACTGATCCTATCTCTAATCAGTATTCTTTTATATTATATTTCTAATCCTACCTATGATGACTCTCTTGTTCAGTTCTAACGAGTTGTACCCCAAAGATTTGAGTTAACCAAAGCTCTGATACCAGCTATAAAGACACAAATTTCGCCCGGACCTAATCAATCGCTAAATCGACCAAGACCGTTCGAATCCCGCATATGCTAACTTTGGGCATACAACACATCAAAACAAATAATAAAAGACTTTTATTACATCATAATAATGTAACATCAGAGTACAGAATACATCAGAGTACATCGAAATAATAATACTACATCGGAAGATAATTTACAATAAACTTAATACAATGCAGTGGAAGACTATCAATGCTCTGGACACGGCTTCAAGCTTCAATCCACAATCCTGCTCAATAAAAAATATATGCAAAACAAGCCACTCGACTGCCCGTGTGAAGAATATGAGCACCCGACTTTGCAAGTGAGACAAACTACGAGTCAGCCATGGGACTGATATGAGAAATCTTTCTTAACTTATCTAACAATAAGGCTAATCACAGGAGCACGCCGCTAACGCGGAACCGGTTTACTCCATTGGATTGCCAATGCAAAAACATCAACCATAAATAAACATATGGATCTACAATGCATAAATCAACATGCAATTCCTTAATCTACCCATGTAGGCTTAATCCCGAAACTTAGATTTCAAACTCCAATTCACTTTACTGAAATTATTCTTTCGGACTTTATTCCACGATTTTTTTTTATTTTCAAATCATTTGAAATACATATCTAGCATTTATATCAAAGTAGATTTCACTTCGGGATCTCAAAAACAAAACATATGGAAATACGAATTCCAAAATGCAACAACGTATAGAAACAAGTATGCCACCAAATATCGCGCTCCCCGTCGACAAGGCAAAGGGCACGCACCTAAGCAACTCAGTATATGTATGTGCACCTCCAACTATGGAGCAGGCTACATTGACGATGCACCATCCCACCTATGGGGGGAAACATACACCGCCCAAAGCCATTTAAGGCTATAACACTCATACTTTTTGTCGTCCGGGTTGCTCGAATCTCTAGTTACACACCAAATCATTTCATATCCCGAAGTAAGGAAAATCATTTCACAACATAATAATCACAAGTACTTTCAAATCTATATAGACTTCCAATTCCAAATCATTTCGAAAACATCGGGTATAGCCCTCTAAATCCTTTCTGTTTTATAAAACATTTTACAAAACATTCCCTGTCCAAAATCGGGAATACTAATCTTTTTACTTAAGAAATCTCATTTCAAAAATCATTTATTAAATTTTGAAATAAACAACATCACTAAGCACTTTATAGTCAAATCGTGAAGTGTTTCACAAGATGTTAGCACATAGACATTTTTACCCAACCGAATGCTAAATATAAAAGCATATTTTGCTCATAAACTGGTCGAGCACAATCCAAATAGTTAATACATCACAATCAATATCAGTAACCAAGTATATTTGGTTCAATCACATTTCATGTTACAATAAAAGAGTATTTTATTGTCTACACTTTTTCCATATTTCCTATGTATACAATAAAAAGATATTTTATTTTCTACACCATTTCTGCATTTCATATGCAAACAATAAAAGAATATTTTATTGTTCACATATTTTTACATTAACAAATGTTATTTCTTATGTTAACATATTTTATCAAATGATACATCTTTTTAGGATTCATTTTACATTAACATCTTTTGTTAACATATTTTATCAAATGATGCATCTTTTTAATGATTCATTTTACATTAACAAATGTAATTTCTTATGTTAACATATTTTTCAAGTGATACATCTTTTTATGATTCATTTTACATTAACAAATGTAATTTCTTACGTTAACATATTTTATCAAATGATACATCTTTTTATGATTCATTTTACATTAACAAATGTAATTTCTTATGTTAACATATTTTATCAAATGATACATCTTTCTAATGATTCATTTTACATAAAAATGTAAATTTTAATGCTAATACATTTTTATTCCAACTCTACGTACTTTAGATGATCACTCATACATAAAAAAAATATACTTTTTGATGTTACATCATTTTTATCAAACTATGAATATTTTAAATGAATCATTCTTTACATTCAATAAAAATGTAAATTTTCAATGTTGAACTTTTCTACTCCAAATAATGATCATTTCTCATTATTTCTTACATACAATAAAAATGTAAATTTTTATTGTTAAACTTTTTTATTTCAAATAATGATCATTTTAACAAATTCTATTTATACAATAAAAATGTGCTTTTTAATGTTAAAATATTTTCATTTCAAATAATGATCATTTATGTACAAATAAAAAAAGAGTTTTTATTTGTATACAATTCCTATGTTCATATAACAAAAAGAAAGAGAATTTTTATTTTCAATAATTCCTATGTTCATATATGACAAATAAGAAAGAGAATTTTTATTTTCAATAATTCCTATGTTCATATATGACAAATAAAAATGAATATTTATTTGTACACAAATTGCTATTTTAACAGATAAATAAAAATGAATATTTATTTGTTCACAAATTTCTATCTTTAATATGACAAATAAAAATGAATATTTATTATTGGTAAACAAATTTCTAACTTTAACATGACAAATAAAAATGAACATTTATTTGTACACAATTTCAATATTTAACACGTCAAATAAAAATGAATATTTTTATTTGTATACAAATTCCATATTTAACAATGACAAATGAAAATGAATATTTTTTTATCTGACAACAATTCAATGTTTAACTATAACAAATTAAAAATGAATATTTTTATTTAACAATAATTCGATGTTTAACTATGACAAATAAAAAATATGAATATTTTTATTTGACAACAATTTTCTACTTATTCCATTAAATTCAATTAAATCAACATATTACACCAAACAACATCAATCAATATAGATCAAATCACGTACATGTAAGATTTTTTAAACACGATAGTAATTAATTTATTTTTAATTACTTAAATAAGAAAATCTCACCTGTATGCTAAGAATTATATTTTTAACAAACAAATATTTGGTGATGATTAAATACAGATAAAAATCATGACAGTTTATATAAATAACTGTACGAGAAAGTTTTAGTGAGGGAGTTCTCACCTTGATCGGTTTAGAAATCATTTAATAACAATTGTTTTAATTAAACCAGAAATTGTAACTACATCCAATCTTGTCCAAATTGATTTCACTGCGAAGCCTTCATCGCCACAGTTCAAACGCATCTGAAATCGTCGAATTCTGTTTTCATATGCAAAAGTTATGGGGTTTTATATGTTAATAACACACTTTAATTAACTAATGTAATTAATATAGTAATTAACCTAATTAACTACCTTCCATCTCCTTAATTTCTGTCCTCCGTCACGTTCCCATCACTCCTCATCACGCATGCAGGAAGAAAACACACAGCCCCTTCAAATTTCGCACCCCATTCCAATCCTCCCGGACCCGATCTAAATGCACCACATCTGTAACAATACGGATTTTTCTCGAACCTAATCGATCGCAAAATCGACAAAGACCGTTCAAATCCCGCATACGTTAACTTTGGGAATACAACACATCAAAACAACATAAGACTTTTATAAAACATTATAATAATGTTACATCAGAGTACAGAATATCATAGTACATCGATAAATAATAATACAGCGGAAGATAAATTACAGTAAACTCAATACATTGCACCGAAAGACTATAAATGCTCTAGACACAGCTTTATGCTTCAACCCAGAATCCTTCTCAAGAGATAAATATCTGCAAAACAAACTACTCGACCGCCCGTATTGAAAATATAGGCACCCGAGTTTGCCAGTGAAACAAACTACAGGTTAGTCATGGGACTAGTATGAGAAATCTGACTTAACTAATCTAATAATAAGGCTAATCACAGGACCACGCCACTAACGCGGAATAGGTTTACTCCATTGGATTGCCAGTGCATAAATAAAGTAAATCGTTAAACAACGCAATGCTTTTTAGAAAAATGAAACCATTATAAGACTCAAGTCCCATCACACAATGCAATGCAAAATAATGGTCAAAAATGCTTGATACGATGAAAATGGATTGGATATTATTGTTATTGTATATATGTTTCAAAAACAATTTCAATCATAATGTATCAATCATAGATGGCGTAGGTATCATATACTATGTCGCCATACTAGTTCTACAATAAAAACCGCACGGTGTCATATTAGAAATTGGGTTTCCATCATGAGTCGAGGCTAGGGATCGTCCTCTCCGATTCGAGACACTCTAGCAAATGCCTCAGGATTCCCCGTAGTGAACCCTTGGATGCGGTAAGGCCAGTCCACATATACGTTAGTGGATTAGTTATGCCTGAATACACGCTTCTCGGTTATTTTGAACCTCTAACATGGCCGCTAACAACCTATAAAACCCGAGGTACCTCATAATCGATCATCCACATTAGTAAAAAATGTCAGGGCTGGTAAGACGCTGACACCACTTCTAGCTAGAAAGAAACGTGTGCACTTCCTATGGTCCTGATCCCGTTTTAAACTCATACCGGGGTGTGAGGCTCGTGAAGTCATGCTATACACAAAGCTACGCCTAAACAGGCTATGCTTTGATCATCAACGACAAGGCCTGCTTTTCAACAAAAGCCTTGATCATTTGCATCTTGGCGTGCCACATTGACAATCCACGCCATGCGATCAATAACTACCAATATATACCCTCTGAGGGTGTTAAGCAAGGGAATAAATTCTACGCCACCAAATGGATATATATTAATAGAAATCAATTTAGTTTACATGAAATGAATTCCAATGTCAGACACACATCCATTTACAAGTCCGTTCTGGGTCTAAACAAAGCCAGGGTCACCTTATTCCTCCCCGTATGTCCAATACGAAGGAGAGGCGCTCACATATCCATACAATCAACAAGTACGTCCAGACAAACTACCACTATTAACCCTTTACTAGGATCTACCCAATGCCGGGCATCAGTAGTCGTCCATTCAATGTGAAGGTCGCCGGTCTTCAATCACCGTCTTCAATATCTTCGACTTAAATCGTCATATAATCATTTGAAATGAGATTGAACTCGGTCTTTTCAAATGATTCTCGCATATATATAATTTAAAATCATTTTGTATCGTTAATACTATTTAATAATGATTTATCGCTATTTTTATTTATATAAAAAAAGCTCGATTTAATTCAATGATGCTTCGCGTCGATGTGCGACCCTGGCGCTATATTCATACAAAGTTGGTTTACACATCTCTCGAAATCTAACCGTTGGATCTTAACAATATTTATATCACTGGAAAGATCTTCCCAAAGCGGTCCTAATGGTTCTAGTTTTGGGAAAATCCGACAGTCGGATCTTTCGCAATAGTCATTTAAAGTTACGATTTCGAAATGCGAACTACCATGCGCGATTCGTTTAATATATATATATATATATATATATATATATATATATAATTCGCTCGGCGACTTCAAAACCATTTATTGATCAACTAATTTATTCCCACCATGCATTGTCCTAGCGAATCATCCATTCAATAAAAATGTAATTTTTATTGATTAACCAATTTATTTCAACTATGCATATTTCTCATCATTTCTATATACAATAAAAATGTAAATTTTTATTGTTAAACTTTTCTATTTCAAACATTGATCATTTTTTTCATGGATCCTACTTTACTTTAAAGATGTAAATTTTAATAATTCCACATTATTATCCAAACTATGAATACTTTACAAAATTTCTTCTTTTCATTAAAAATGTAAATTTTAATGTTTCAATCATTTTATCTATACAATGAATATTTACATATATTTTACCTTTACATTAAAAATGGCATTAAAATGTAGCATTTCAATTCTATCCTTTTTATTGCCCCTAAAATGACAATAAAAATATAACATTAATTTCTATTCTTATTATCGCATCTAAAATAACGATAAAAATGTAACATAAATTTCTATTCTTATATCGCCTCTAAAATGATGAAAAAATGTAACATAAATTTCTATTCCTTTTACCGCATCTAAAATGACGATAAAAATGTAACATAAATTTCTATTCTTTTTACCGCATCTAAAATGACGATAAAAATGTAACATAAATTTCTATTCTTTTTATCGCATCTAAAATGGCGATAAAATGTAACATAAATTTCTATTCATTTTATCACCTCTAAAATGACGATAAAAATGTAACATAAATTTCTATTCTTTTTACCGCATCTAAAATGACGATAAAAATGTAACATAAATTTCTATTCTTTTTATTTGAACAACTTTGACGCTAGAAATATGTTCTTGTTACCTAAAAAGAAAATGTCCACAAACTATGCTCTTTTTATCTAAAGGTAAATGCCAACACGAATGTCCTTTTTTATATAAAAGAAAAAAATGATAACAATATGTGTTCTTCTAATCTAAAAAGAAAATGGCAACTAAATGTATTCTTTTTAACAAAAAAGAAAAGAAATGATAACTAAATATCTTCATTTAACTAGAAAGGAAATGATAACTAAATATGTTCATTTTAGCTAAAAAGGAAAATGACACTAAATATGTTCTTTTAACTAAAGAAAATGACAACTAAATGTGTTCTTTTTGACTAAAAGAAAATGATGGCTACATATGTTTTTTTTTTGACTAAAAGAAAATGATAAATATATATGTTCTTTTTAACTAAAAGAAAATGATAATTACATATGTTCTTTTAACTAAAGAAAATGATAACTACATATGTTCTTTTAACTAAAGAAAATGATAACTACATATGTTCTTTTTACTAAAGAAAATGATAACTAAATGTCAATAAAAACGTCCCTTTTTATCTAATCTTTTATTTACATCTAAATTATAAATAAAAATATAACTTCAAATCTATACTTTTATTTACATCCAAAATGTAAATAAAAATGTAACTTTTATTTCTATGTTTTTATTTACATCTAAAATGTAAATAAAAATGTAACTTTACTAATTCATGTTTTTTATTTACATGTGAAATGCAAATAAAAATGTACTTTTCTAATTCATGTTTTTATTTACATGTAAAATGCAAGTAAAAATGTACTTTTCTAATTCGTGTTTTTTTTCCATACCTAAAATGTAAATAAAGATGTCACTTTATTTTTATTCTTTTTATTTACATCTAAAAATGTAAATAAAGGTGTCACTTAAGATATATTCTTTTTGTTTGGCACAAAAATGTAATCTTTTCATATGGCATAAAAATGTAATCTTTTTACATAGCATAAAAATGTAATCTTTCAATATAAAGACCTTTTCATTTAACAATGATTATTTTAATGGTCCATTTACATTAAAATGCAAAATTCAATGTAAACACATTTTTATATAAAAATGTTTATTTTTAATGTTCCATATACATTAAAAATGTAAATTCATTGTTAAACGATTTTCTATGTATTCTAATGACAAATAAAGGAATGATTTATTTGTATACAATTTTCTAGGTGTTTCAATGACAAATAAATGAATGATTTATTTGTAAACAATTTACTATGTATTCTAATGTCAAAATAAAGAATATTTATTTGTTTACATTTTTACTATGTATTCTAATGTCATAAAAAAGGATATTTTATATGTTAACATTTTTCTATGTATTCTAATATCATATAAAAAGGATATTTTATATGTTAACATTTTAATAATAAATAAAAGGATAATCCATTTGTTATTCCTAATCTAACTTAGCAAATAGAAATGATAATTTTATTTCAATCAAAAATGACATTTTGTGCTATCTAAACTATTTTAACAAAAATGAATATTTTGTCCAATTATTATATTTTGACAAAATGATAATTCTAATTCACATTTGTCAAGAATGATAATTATAATTCAACTATTCAAATTTGTCAAAAATGAAAATTAGAATTCAACTACTCAAATTTGCCAAAAATGACAATTATATTCCAACTATTCAAATTTGTCAATACTAATTTAACACAAATGACGATTATATTTTAATTCTAATTTAACCCAAATATTAATTCTTGAATTAACAAATCTATCAAACACAACATAATGATTTTGTTTGACTATTTTAATAATTAACATAACTGTTAATTTACAAATCTAATAACACAACATGATGATTTGGTTTAACACAGTTGTTAATTAACAAATCTAATAACACAACAATCATCGATCAAATCATGTATGAAAGTCCACAGAATATTAGAGCGTATGATTTAACAACATCAGTTCTATATACGTTTCATGCTTAAATGAATGTAATTATATAAAAAGAAAAAAAATAGAATTTCTCATCTTGCTTTTTATTCAGATTCGAAATTTGGCCAAAATTGGATCTGCTCAAAATCAGTCCTAGTCAGTTCAGAAGCGTAGATCTTGGTCTCACGATCGTAATAGATCTGAAATCGTTCAGTTTCGATATCGTATGAATTAGATACAAATTAATTTAGATCGATAATAACTTTAAATTAATTAATTAATTAATTAATTAGAAAATATACCCCTTCTTCCCAAACAGATAACAGGCCGATGTTTCACGGTTCTTGTTCAAATCTAGGTTTAGGGTTAACTTCCGATCGGTGGAGGCCGATCAGGCACTGCCACGTCGAAGTGCTAGGGGAAGCGCACCCACACCGGTGAAGGGGCGGAGCTCGGTGGCGTAATGGTGAAGTGGCGGGGGTCGAAGCGGGCCAACTTCCCAGGCTCGGTTCTTCGTGGATACTCCTCGATAAATTCCAAACCAAGTATGGAATCGAAGAGGAAGAAGAGCTCTATAAAACTTCCAAAGGAGCATCGAATTTTGTTGAATGGTTTGGGAGCAATCGGAGGGAGAAGGATCGAGGCTCCATGGCCATTCAAACTGATAGTTGTGGCCGTGTATTTCTGAATTAGGGTTAGCGTATTTTATACTGTATATATACAGTATATTCTATATTAATTAATTATTTAATTAAGAAAATAGCCCGTTAATCTGTACAGACTCCAAATCCAGCCCAACAAGAATTATCCCCAGGCAAATACCCACGTTCCGGATGCAATGGGCTAGGTCCCGCCAGCTCGTTTGATCATCTTCAGCTTGTTTTCTTTAATATAATCTATAAATCATTTAATTATTTAATTTGGTCGTACATTTAAATTTACTGGGGCCACATACTGGCTCTAAAAATTCCAGAAAATTAATTTCTAATTATGTTTTGACGATACGGTCCTAACAAAACTAATTTCGTCGAATTCCGAGACCGTTTGAAAATGGCCATTTTCTAGTCGATCCGATTTGACTAAAACTAACAAAACACATTTTCTTTTGCCATGCTCACATATTAATTCTAAAAATTATGAAAATTAAAACCTAGCAATAATTTGACATTCCATATCCAACAAAAGCGTTTTTGTCGAAAACGATGGTTGTTTGAAAAATGACTATTTTTAATATTAAAAAATATATATAAATTCTACAGCGACTATTCTAAATTTTAAACTGGGAATAACTTTTTATTTATAATGCGAAATCTCAGTTTCTTACATTCGTTAGACAGATATGATTAAATAGATTTAAATATTTCTTGTTTTGTTCAATTCTGATTTATTTTGAATCCTGTACATTCAGTCAAATTTCAAATTCAAATTTTCAAACTGCCGCGCTATTTCCAACTCCTTTTCTAATTAAATTAAATTTATTTGTTATAACTTCGATTAAAATAAATTTTTAGTTGTTATTATTTAAAATAAATTATTTTAAATATTCAAAATTCATTAAAATTTTCTAGATTTTTTTTTAAATTGGTTCCAAAATTCCGGGTTGTCACAATCTCCCCTACTTAAAATCTTTTCGTCCTCGAAAAGGAACGAAGCTAAAGGTTATCTAGTTAACCAAATCAACTTTCATTTTATTATTGGTTTCAACAATTTTATTAGTTCATTAACTTCTCAAATATATATAACTTTTATATGTTTAAAGAAAAAAAATCTTATTTTCTAAGATCGGATTATATATAAAATCAAAAGTATGTTAGTTATAAACTTATCACTCTGAACTCATTCTAGGGCATTGCTAACCTCATCTCTAATTAGTTTTCTCATTCTAGGATACTACTAATCCTATCTCTAATGAGTATTCTTATTGGATATTACTAATCCAATCTCTGATGAGTCTTTTGTTAAGTTCTAACGAGTTGTACCCCAAAGATTTGAGCTAACCAGAGCTCTGATACCAACTGTAATGATAGAATTTTTCCCAGACCTAATCGATCGCAAAATCGACCAAGACCGTTCAAATCCAGCATACGTTAACTTTGGGAATACAACACATCAGAACAACAACATAAGACTTTTATTAAACATTATAATAATGTTATATCAGAGTACAAAATATCAGAGTACATTGATAAATAATAATACAGCGGAAGATAAATTACAACAAATTCAATACATTGCAGCGGAAGACTATAAATGCTTTGGACACAACTTTAAGCTTCAATTCAGAATCCTTCTCAAGAGATAAATATTTGCAAAACAAACTACTCGACTGCCCGTGTGGAAAATATGGGCACCCGAGTTTGCCAGTGAAACAAACTACAGGTCAGTCATGGGACTGGTATGAGAAATCTAACTTAACTAATATAATAATAAGGCTAATCATAGGACCACGTCGCTAATGCGGAACAAGTTTACTCCATTGGATTGCCAGTGCATAAATAAAGTAAATCGTTAAACAAGCAATGCTTTTTAGAAAAATGAAACCATTATAAGACTCAAGTCCCATCACATAATGCAACACAAACTGGAGGATAGAGTTTTACCTTATAATGGTCAAAAATTCTTGATACGATAAAAACGGATTGGATATTATTATTAGTGTGTATATGTTTCAAAAACAATTTCAATCATAATGTATCAATCATAGACGACATAGGTGCCATATACTATGTCGCCATACTAGTTCTACAATCAAAACCGCACGGTGTCGTATTGGAAATTGGGTTTCCATCATGAGTCGATGCTAGGGATCATCCTCTCTAATTCGAGACACTCTAGCAAATGCCTCAGGATTCCCCGTAGTGAACCCTTGGATGCGGTAGGGCCGGTCCACACATACGTTAGTGGATTAGTTATGCCTGAACACACGCTTATCGGTTCTTTTAAACCTCTAATATGGCCACTAACAACCTATAAAATCCGAGGTACCTCATAATCCATCATCCAGATAAGTAAAATTGTCAAGGCTGGTAAGACGCTGACACCACTTCTAGCTAGAAAGAAATGTGTGCACTCCCTATGGTCCTGATCCCGTTTTTGACTCATACCAGGGTGTGATGCTCGTGAAGTCACGCTATACACAAAGCTACGCCTAAATAGGCTATTCTTTGATCATCAACCACAAAGCCTGCTTTTCAACAAAAACCTTGATCATTTGCATCTTGGCGTGCCACATTAACAATCCACGCCATGCGATGAATAACTACCAATATATACCCTCTGAAGGTGTTAAGCAAGAAAATAAATTCTCCGCAACTAAACATATATATATATATATATTAATAGAAATCAATTTAGTTTACATGAAATGAATTCCAATGTCAGACATGCATCCATCTACAAGTTCGTTCTGGGTCTGAACGAAACCGTAGTCACCTTATTCCTCCCTGTATGTTCAATACGAAGGAGAGGCGCTCGCATATCCGGACAATCAACAAGTACGTCTGGACAAAATACCACTATTAACCCTTTACTAGGAGCTACCCAATGTCGGGCATCAGTAGTCGTCCATTCGATGTGAAGATCGCCGGTCTTCAATCACCGTCTTCAATATCTTCGACTTAAATCGTCGTATAATCATTTGAAATGAGATTGAACTCGGTCTTTTCAAATGATTCTCGCATATATATAATTTAAAATTATTTTATACCATTAATATTATTTAATAATGATTTATCGCTATTTTTATTTGTATAAAAAAATAGCCCGATTTAATTCAACGACGCTTTCGGTCGACGTGCGGCCCTAGCGCTATTTTCATCAGAATTTGGTTCACATATCTCGAAATCTAACCGTTGGATTTTAACAATATTTATATCGTTGTAAAGATCTTCCCAAAGCGGTCCTAATGGTTCTAGTTTTAGGAAAATCCGACAGTCAGATCTTTCGGAATAGCCGTTTAAATTTACGATTTTGAAACACGAACTACCATGCATGATTCATTTAATTTAAATATATATATATATATATATATATATATATATATAATTCTCTCGACGACTTCAAAACCATTTATTGATTAACTAATTTATTTCCACTATGCATTGTCCTAGCGAATCATCCATTCAATAAAAATGTAATTTTTATTGATTAACCAATTTATTTCAACTATGCATATTTCTCATCATTTCTATGTACAATAAAAATGTAAATTTTTATTCTTAATTTCTATTTCAAACAGTGATCATTTTTTTCATGGATCCTACTTCACTTTAAAAATGTAAATTTTAATAATTCCACATTATTATCCAAACTATGAATACTTTATGAAATTTCTTCTTTTCATTAAAATGTAAATTTAATGTTTCAACCATTTTATCTATACAACGAATATTTACACATATTTTACCTTTAAATTAAAAATGGCATTAAAATGTAGCATTTTAATTCTATCCTTTTTATTGCCCCTAAAATGACAATAAAAATATAACATTAATTTCTATTCTTATTATCGCATCGAAAATAATGATAAAAATGTAACATAAATTTCTATTCTTTTGCCGCCTCTAAAATGATGAAAAAATGCAACATAAATTTCTATTTTTTTTACCGCATCTAAAATGATGATAAAAATGTTACATAAATTTCTATTCTTTTTACTGCATCTAAAATGACGATAAAAATTGTAACATAAATTTCTATTATTTTTACCGCATCTAAAATGACGATAAAAATGTAATATAAATTTCTATTCTTTTTATCGCATCTAAAATGACGATAAAAATGTAACATAAATTTTTATTCCTTTACCGCGTCTAAAATGATGATAAAAATGTAACATAAATTTCTATTCTTTTACCGCCTCTAAAATGATGATAAAAATGTAACATAAATTTCTATTCTTTTTATCACATCTAAAATGACGATAAAAATGTAACATAAATTTCTATTCTTTTTATTTGAACAACTTTGACGCTAAAAATATGTTCTTATTACCTAAAAAGAAAATGTCCACAAACTATGCTCTTTTTATCTAAAGGAAAATGTCAACAAAGTTTGTCCTTTTTTATGTAAAAGAAAAAATATGATAACAATATGTGTTCTTCTAGTATAAAAAGAAAATGGCAAATAAATGTATTCTTTTTAACAAAAAAAAAAAGAAATGATAACTAAATATGTTCTTTTAACTAAAAAGGAAATGATAATTAAATATATTCATTTTAGCTAAAAAGGAAAATGACACTAAATATGTTCTTTTAACTAAAGAAAATGACAACTAAATGTCTTCTTTTTGACTAAAAGAAAATGATGACTACATATGTTTTTTTTTCACTAAAAGAAAATGATAAATACATATGTTCTTTTTAACTAAAAGAAAATGATAACTACATATGTTCTTTTAACTAAAGAAAATGATAACTATATATGTTCTTTTAACTAAAGAAAATGATAACTATATATGTTCTTTTAACTAAAGAAAATGATAACTAAATGTCAATAAAAACGTCCCTTTTTATCTAATCTTTTATTTACATCTAAATTGTAAATAAAAATATAACTTTAAATGTGTACTTTTATTTACAACCAAAATGTAAAAAAAATGTAACTTTTATTTCTATGTTTTTATTTACATCTAAAATGTAAATAAAAATGTAACTTTACTAATTTATGTTTTTTATTTACATGTGAAATGCAAATAAAAATTGTAAAAACCCGGAAATGTGAGCCAATTTAAAATTTTTATTTTGGCAATTTTAGCGAATTTTTGAATATTTAAAATAATATCGACGAGAAATTTATTTTGAATTGAATTCGGACGTATATATTTATATAGATCATCGTTAGAATATAAATATTTTATTTTAATTAAAATGAATTGAAAATGGCGTGGTAGTTCGATAATTCGATTTCAAACTTCAAATGAATGTACAGGATTCAAAATAAACCGGATTTTGGTGAAACCAAAAATATTTGGATTTAATTGAGAATATCTTTCCAACGAATCCGAAAAATCAAAATTTCATAGTGTGAATCAAAAGTTATGCCCAGTTGAAAATTCAGAATAGTCGCTATGGAATTCTGGCCCTTAAAAATGAAAATTTGGCAAACGATATCGGTTTTTGACGAAACCACTTTTGTTGGATCCGTAATGCCAAGTTATTGCTAGATTCCAATTTTCGTAATTTTTCGAATCAATATGTGAGTGTGGCAAAGGAAAATGCATTTGACCAGTTTTAGTTGATTTTAATCGACTGGAAAATGGCCATTTTTCAAGCGGTCTCAGAATTCGACAAAACTAGTTTTGTTAGGACCGTATCGTCAATACGAAGCTAGAAAATATTTTTCAGGAATTTTTTGAGTTCGTATGTGGCCCCGGTAAATTGAAATGTACGTTTAAAATTCAATATAATGATTTAAATGTAAATTTGATGAAGACTGATCGAAATGGTCGAATCAGCCTACGATACATATACCATTGTGTTCGTAATGAGGGTAATTAGCTATGGACGACAAGCGATGGGTCTCGTTTCGAGTTCGAAAATAAAAGTTGCTTTTTGAAATTAAATAGTTAAATAAATTGAAAATAAAAACTCTCCCTCCTCCTTTAACCATTCAGCCCCCCGATTTCATTTTTAAATCAAAAAAAAAAGAGAAGGAAGGGGGAGGAGCAGCCGCCGCTCCTCCCACCGTCGCGCCACCGCGCCGCAGGCGCGACCACCACCACTCCTCCCCTTCTCCTCCTCCAACCTCTCCCTCCTCGATTCCCTCCTCCTCGAATTAAAACCGCAACCCCCCTATTTTCCCAATCGGAACCACCGCCACCGCGACCCCCTGCCCCACCTCCACCGCCCTCCACGAGCCCCCTCTAGTAAACCCCGCCTCCTGCTCCCTCCCTTCCTCTTTCTTAAGCCAAAACCGCCATCCCGTGACCCAACTCCGCCACCGAGATCCCTGAGCCGCCATCGATGGCCCACCGCCACCTCCCGCTACGAACCGCGACCCCAACTCTCCCTCATCCTCTGAAAATCTGATTTACTGTAAGTTTCACTTATTTTATTTTTATTTTATTTAGTTGCCTTTGTGTTTTAAGGTAATTAATTCTATAGAAATTGAAAATAGGGTTTCTATATATGTAATGGCTAGGAATATTTGAAATTTATTTTACCTTGACAATAAAAAGATGAGATTTTTAACAATCAAAAGACAAGATTTTTATTTGCTTAAAGGTTTGATTTTTATCATAAAAAAGATTTGATTTTTATAAATAAAAAGGGACGATTTTTATAATATAGTAAACGGATAAAGTTTAGATTTTTGTCATTCAAAGATATGATTTTTAACTCAACAAAGCTATGATTTTGTTTAGCGAGAAGATTGGATTTTTGTTAGCGAAAGGATATGGTTTTTAAAAAGTTAAAAATATGATTTTTATATTATAGAAAGATTAAAAATATGATTTTTATATTATAGAAAGATTAAAAATATGATTTTTATATAATGTAGATAATAAAGATATGATTTTTATTATATATATGTTGAAATAAAAATGTGATTTTTATTTAGATAGTAAAGAGATAAAGATTCGATTTTATATGAATGGTGGCGAAATAAAAATAGAATTTTTATAATGAAAGTGAATTGGTAAAGACAATGTTTTTATCATATATATATAAAAATATGATTTTTATTTATTGAAATAAAGTAATAAAAATATAATTTTTATTATGAACAGCGTAGTAAAGACTGCATTGGAATTTCAAATAGATCCAGACGGTTCAGCAGTTCAAAAGCAAAGCACGACGGAGTGGAACCCTCTGTGAGAACTTCTCACTTTAAATCTTGTTTTCTAGTTAAAATATATACTAGGATGCAGACGGTGCTTAGTAGCACCCGACACCCATCGTCCACAGACCATGGATGACTTGTATGTTTGATTGTTTGTCGTGGTGAAAATTGATTGTGTGATGTGAAATGAAATAAAATATTTATATGGTTAAAAATATTTTATCGTTAAAAATATAATTTTTAACGGGTATGTGAATAAATAAAAATCTGTGTTTGTTGATTTGAAACCCCACACGGGTATTGGGATAAAATACGACATACACTAATCTCAATAATTAGTTGTATGTCGTTCGATTGATTGACAAGCTGTTATAAGCGCTATATCTATATTTGATGCTTATACAGAGTAGTGCACTTTGGATGATGGTTGATTATTTGTTAGTGCCATTATATACATGTGTTGGGTGGAATCCATATAATTAACATTATATGGTAATTGATTGGGCCTCATTCCGATTGGGAAAATAAAGAATATTAGAATATAAAAATAGTCATGTGTTGACAATGCTCATGTGTTGAGAATATTCATGTGTTGAAACTATTCATGTGTTGAGTAAAATATTTTAACAATAAAATTTACATCTTTATCATATTTAAGATTAGAAACTACTTTACGGTTGGAGTCTGATTGAAAATCAAATGATAGATACCATAATTTTATAAAATATATTACATAACAAAAATAGTCATGTGTTGACAGTACTCATGTGTTGAGATTAGTCAGGTGTTGAAAGAAATATATATTCATGTGTTGAATAGAATAAATATTCATTTGTTTAGTAGAGTAACGAATTTATTGAAATATATAAAGCCGTGTTGATTAGAGTTGCGCTATTTTGACGTGAACGATATTTATATCGATTATATTCGTTTTTATAATGAATTTAGAAAAAGAAGTGATTTCAAAATGATAATTTAAATGTAAGTTAAATCTCTAATATTTTCTGTATAATATTTATTCGTACTCTGTATATTCTTATATCTGATGGAATTGTTGTAATAACAATGAAATGTTCTTCTGTTTGCGTTCCAATTTGTCCTGTTCTCAAAACGATCAGGGGTTTCGAACGGTCTTAGTCGGTTTAACGATCGATTCGGATCGAGCGAAATTCTTTACCGTTACAAAAATGTACTTTTCTAATTCATGTTTTTATTTTCATGTAAAATGCAAGTAAAAATGTACTTTTCTAATTCATGTTTTTTCCATACCTAAATGTAAATGAAGATGTCACTTTATTTTTATTCTATTTATTTACATCTAAAAATGAAAATAAAGGTGTCACTTAAGATATATTCTTTTTATTTGGCACAAAAATGTAATCTTTTCATATGGCATAAAAATGTAATCTTTGTACATAGCATAAAAATGTAATCTTTCAATATAAAGACCTTTTCATTTAACAATGATTATTTTAATGGTTCGTTTACATTAAAAATGCAAAATTCAATGTAAACACATTTTTATATAAAAATGTTTATTTTTAATGTTTCACATACATTAAAAATGTAAAATCATTGTTAAACGATTTTCTATTATTCTAATGACAAATAAAAGAATGATTTATTTGTATACAATTTTCTAGGTGTTTCAATGACAAATAAATGAATGATTTATTTGTAAACAATTTACTATGTATTCTAATGTCAAAATAAAGAATATCTATTTGTTTACATTTTTACTATGTATTCTAATGTCATAAAAAAGGATATTTTATATGTTAACATTTTTCTATGTAGTCTAATATCATATAAAAAGGATATTTTATATGTTAACATTTTAATAACAAATAAAAGGATAATCCATTTGTTACTTTTCCTAATCTAACTTAGCAAATAGAAATGCTAATTTTATTTCAATCAAAAATGACATTTTGTTCTATCTAAACTATTTTTTAAAAAATGAATATTTTGTCCAATTATTATATTTTGACAAAATGATAATTCTAATTCACATTTGTCAAAAATGAAAATTATAATTCAACTATTCAAATTTGTCAAAAATGACAATTAGAATTCAACTACTCAAATTTGCTAAAAATGACAATTATATTCCAACTACTCAAATTTGTCAATACTAATTTAACACAAACGACGATTATATTTTAATTCTAATTTAACCCAAATATTTATTCTTGAATTAACAAATCTAACAAAAACAACATAATGATTTTGTTTCACTATTTTCTAATTAACATAACTGTTAATTTACAAATCTAATAACACAACATGATGATTTGGTTTAACACAATTGTTAATTAACAAATCTAATAACACAACAATCATCGATCAAATCATGTATGAAAGTCCAAAGAATATTAGAGCGTATGATTTAACAACATCAGTTCTACATACGTTTCATGCTTAAGTAAATTTAATTATATAAAAAGAAAAAGAAAAAGAATTTCTCACCTTGCTTTTTATTCAGATTCGAAATTTGGCCAAAATTGGATCTGCTCAGAATCAGTCCTAGTCAGTTCAGAAGCGTAGATCTTGGTCTCACGATCGTAATGGATCTGAAATCGTTCAGTTTCGAGATCGTATGAATTAGTTACAAGTTAATTTAGATCGATAATAACTTTAAATTAATTAATTAAATAATTAATTAGAAAATATACCCATTCTTCCCAAATAGATAACATGCCGATGTTTCACGGTTCTTGTTCAAATCTAGGTTTAGGGTTTACTTCCGATCAGAGGAGGGGGAGGCCGATCAGGCACTACCACGTCGGAGTGCTAGGGGAGGCGCACCCACGCCGGTGAAGGGGCGGAGCTCGGTGGCGCAATGGTGGCGTGGCGGGGGTCGAAGAGGGCCAACTTTCCAGGCTCGGTTCTTTGTGGATACTCCTCGATAAATTCCAAACCAAGTATGGAATCGAAGAGGAAGAAGAGCTCTATAAAAACTTCCAAAGGAGCATCGAAATTTGTTGAATGGTTTGGGAGCAGTCGGAGGGAGAAGGATCGAGGTTCCATGGCCATTCAAACTGATAGTGGCGGCCGTGTATTTCTGAATTAGGGTTAGCGTATTTTATACTGTATATATACAATATATTCTATATTAATTAATTATTTAATTAAGAAAATAGCCCGTTAATCTGTATAGACTCCAAATCCAGCCCAACAAGAATTGTCCCTAGGCAAATACCCACGTTCTGAATGCAATAGACTAGGTCCCGTCTGCCCATTTAATTATCTCCAACTTGTTTTCTTTAATTTAATCTATAAATCATTTAATTATTTAATTTGATCATACATTTAAATGTACCGAGGCCACATACTGACTCTAAAAATTCCAAAAAAATCATTTTTAGTTATGTTTTGACGATACGGTCCTAAAAAAACTAATTTCGTCGAATTCCAAGACCGTTTGAAAAATGGCCATTTTCTAGTCGATCCGATTTGACTAAAACTGACATAACACATTTTCTTTTGCCACACTCACATATTAATTTTAAAAATTATGAAAATTAAAACCTAGCAATAATTTGACATTCCAGATCCAACAAAGGAGGTTTCGTCGAAAAGAGAGGTCGTTTGAAAATTGACTATTTTTAATATTAAAAACTATATATAAATTCTACATCGACTATTCTAAATTTTAAACTGGGCATAACTTTTTATTTATAAAATGAAATCTCAGTTTCTTACATTCGTTAGAAAGATATGATTAAACAGATTTAAATATTTCTTGTTTCGTTCAATTCTGATTTATTTTGAACCCTGTACATTCAGTCAAATTTCAAATTCAAAATTTCAAACTGCCGCGCTGTTTCTAACTCCTTTTCTAATTAAATTAAATTTATTTGTTATAACTTCAATTAAAATAAATTTTTAGTCCTTATTATTTAAGATAAATTATTATAAATATTCAAAATTCATTAAATTTTTCTAGAATAATTTTATTTAAATTGGCCCCAAAATTCCGGGTTGTTACAACATCGAAGGCCTTCTTCTTCTCCACCTTCACCATGAATAGCTTTGAATTTAAGCTCCCCCATGGCCATGAATTTGAAGCCAAACCGCCACCCTTGTGGACTGAGATTCACGAAAAATACTACCCAAAACATGATCTTAACCGTATGGATTTGTAGAGCATGTGAATCTCTACAACTTTCATGCAGAAATCATCTTCTAATTCTTGATGGATTGAGAGAAAAGAGGGAAAGAAATTAGAATTATTTTAGCCTTGAAATGAAACCAGTGGCTAGGGTTTTGATAATGAGGGTTTGGGCTGAAAATGGGATATTTATACCCTATTTTATATTATTATTTGATTCCATTATCTCCAAAAAGTGAAATTTTGCGTCCGAACTCCAAACGAACTCCAACGACTGTCATTCCTAACCAAATACCCCCATTCCGGACATAATGAGATGTGTTCTGGAAGCCAATTCTACTGTTTTGATTAGTTTTTATCAAAATTAAAATATAAGATAATATAACTGTCAATATTGAATTTGAACGTACATTTTTAATTTATCGAGGCCACATAATGACTCCAAAAATTTCATAAAAATAAATATACCTATGTTTTGACGATACTGTCCTAACAAAATTAATTTCGTCGAATTTGGAGACCGTTTGAAAAATAGCCATTTTCGTGTCGATCCAATTCAATTGAAATTGAAAAAACACGTTTTCTTTTGCCACACTCACATATTAATTCCAAAAATTATGAAATTTTAAACCTAGCAATGATTTGACATTCCAGATCCAACAAAAGTGGTTTCATCGAAAACGGAGGTCGTTTGCAAAATGGCTATTTTAAAGGGTTTTATTGTTATTTAAAAATGGAATTTTTAAACTCTGACACATTTTCTAACAAAATTTCCTTAAAATAATTTTTTAAATTGGTTCTGATTTTCCGGGTTGTTACAGTTGTCTTATAACAAGTTCACTCTGTTTTATTGCTTTAACAAGTGTACTGAAAATATTTTAACAGGTTTGTTGAAAATTTTGGTAGATGGATGATTACTAGACTTTTTGGTTAATATTTTAATTGGCAATCCACCATTGGATGCATTTTTGCTCACATGTAGGGTCGACTATCCATGCTTATTAGCTTTATCCAAATGTCGGATGCTATTGCACTTAACCTTAGTAAAATGCTTCTTTCACTAGCAACTTTCCCTTACTTTGTAGCAGAAACTTTAGTGTAAGTTATCTTGCACTACACAGTCTGCTTCAAAGAAACTGAAAGTTGCAAGTGAAAGCAGCTTTTTCCAAAGGTTAAGTGAAGGGGCATTCAACATTTGAATAAAGCTAATAAGCATGGATTACTGACCTAGACATGAGCTAATATTCATCCACCTGGTGGATCGTCCAATAAATTCTTAATTAGAAAGTCGAGTATGTGTGTCACCCGACGATGATGATTCGATATCTTTAGACGTTGGAGCAGGTATATGTTATTTTACGCTTATCTCTATGTAGTATCTTACATAAGAATTGAATGGGCATATACTTTGTGCACATATTGAATATTCATTTCGTTTATTTGTTCCTTTTTGTGTGTATAGGAGGATGTTCTGTATGCTAGGGTATGAACTACCGGTGTTGCAGTTGGACTACACTTCAGGTGATTCTTCTTTTGGGTTTGCATTTTTGATGACTATCAATTTTCCACTCCTATGTACAGTTAATTTCATTTAAACGTCTATGGTCATAGCAAAACCAGTTTACAATGTGTAGTCATTCAATTTTTAAGATATATACTGATCGACTACACAAACACATGGACGACGCTCGACTAGTTGCAACTAGTCGTTGACTAGTTCACTAATCGAGATCAAACCATCGACATGAAGTATCGACTTGCTTATTGTATGAATTTAGGCCGCATGGGTAGAAATTAGTTGACTAATCAACTAGTTGATTCGACTAGATTGTTATTGCCTCCCACTAAACTATTTGTACACAAACACACTGATTGACTACCATTAAATTACACAAACACACTGATCGACACGATATGCCCTTCACTGTTATTAGTGTCCAGTGAAATTACACAAGTCCAAAATATTGAAATTATCATCTAATCCATTATATTTGTAATGTGATTCCCTCAACTTTACATCCAACTCTGATTCATACGGTTTTGTAAAATCCAATTACTCATCATCCCACATTTCAAACTCAGATATACCCTGCAACATTGATTTTTTGTTAGAACCATTGTTGTTATCACCTTTTCTACCAGAATTAACATTCAATGGCGCATTCTGAACATACTCTGAATACAGATCTTGTAAAGAAGAGGCATTATATTTCATATTTTGGACAAATTCTATAGCAGGATAAATCTTTGGAAAACAAAACTCAATTAGTTTCTTTTTATATCTGTATTAACATACACTTAGCTCTGTATTCATGCTTGCATCTCAGTCATAGTGAGTTACAATGTCGTTCTACTGCCCAGCTATGAAGTATTTGTAACTTGTTTCTTGTATTTTATAGGTAGTCCTATTGGAGATTATGGTGCTTTTGTGTTGCTGGAACTCGGGCTGCAGGCTATATATCACGATTCAATTTTGCTTCCAAATGACACTTGAACTCCAAGCTGGCTATCGCGCTCAATCTTCCCAGCCTCGACTGGAGTTTTATCAGGCTGTTATACCTCATTTTTGTTACTTTGTAATGTGATGAAAATCTTTGATAGTTTCCTTTTATTGTATATGTTTGTATGTACATCATGTTATGACAAACCTTGTAATGCTTTGAGTGTATATATGTGTATATATATAAATTGTGTTATTCCTGTGTATACTTTGTGGTGTGTATTCCCTGTGTTATGAAAGATATGTGCTACAATTTCTGTTTTTTTTATATATATATATACATATACATATATATATATATATATATATATATATATATATATATATATATATGCACACACAGATTTAATTAGATACGGTTAAAGGCCATGTCTGAATACAGTTTAGATACAGCTATAAGCTGTATGTTATCACTAATGAGATACGGTTTATAGCCGTATCTAAAAATTTAATATGCCATTTTTTGTTATAGCTTTTTGCCGTGTCTAAGTGCTTTAGATACAGCTAAAAACACAGCTTAGTTAGCATATATGGTGTTGTGCTTATTAATGATTTTTCTAACTTCCATGGTTAATTATTATTACCTTGGATGTTAATATGGATTTTAAAGGCTATCACCATCGGATGTGGGGAAGATGGGTGTGAGTTCTTTCTAGTGTTGGGTAGTGGTTGGTAAATCTACCCTTTCTCATATACTTTATTGATGAAGTTTGTTAGCTGTTTTATCGGTCGCTAAGACTATTGTCTGACTCAAGGTTTTATGTTTCCTCTTATTACCTTGGGCTGTTCATCCGGTTGTGGATGGGCAGACTGAGTAACAAGTGACAGGTGATGCTTAAGTGAGGATGACGATGCTGATCGATGGCGAGCAGGAGGCTCACGTACCGGTTTTATTACTATCTAGTATTTTCTGTTTCCGCTGATACTATATACTCTGATGGATGTAGTGAGGACCTTCGTACAGAAATATTATCCTAAGTTGTATGGATCTTTCGACGGGTTCCGTTAAGAGTTTTCAGTTTCTATGCAATTGGATTTCACTATTATTACCTGTTGTATATATTCTATTATATCTTATCCTCTCGCTTTGAGATTTACAATAGGTTTTGATGGTGTTTACCTACTTTGATGATCGTCCATAGCTGACTGACACACCTTTCAGCGCATTATTCCTCTTGTTTAGTGTGGGGGCTGTAGGGGGTCATCACATTTAATGTCTTGAATCTCACACACTTCTTAGATTTGAAATTTATAACCTTATGTGATCGATTCATTGAATCTTGAAGTTTTCACATTCCTTCAAGTGTTTTCAAATAAACCATTTCTTTAAATCTTGGATCATGATTTGTCTTCTTGGACTTGTTGAAAATTTCTGAAAACCTTTTTGTGAAACTTATTCTGATTTTGTCTTGCTACTCTGAAAAATGGAACTAAATTATTTGATTTGTTTGCTTGGGCTTGGTGATTGGATACTGTTATCTGAGATATATTTTTTAGCCATCAGGGTGGTACTAAAATCCCCATTAATAGAGACAACAAGTAATATCGGTAATGCTTCAAAATTTTCTCACTTATGTTTTTCTCATCTTGTATAGATCTCTTTAAATCCCTCCTGTCTTGTATAAAATTCTTAAATTCCCTCTTTCAATTGATTTTTCAATTTTAATGTCATTTATTGATTATTTATTTAGAAATTGAAGTCAATAACCAAATAGAACTGTATTTAGAATTCATCAAAATAATCATCAGAATTTTAAAATTGTGATAAGTTGTGACTACAATATATTTCACAACAAGAGGATATTTTATTTCAATTTTCATGATGGTTGAACATTTTTTGTAATATCTTTGAATTGGTTCTTGTTTCACGAACATCTCCTTTATCTACCATTATTCCGCCATCCATCATGATTTTATATTAATGTGGAGTGTTTAATATTTTTAAAAATCATCTTAATAAATTTACAATGTCAAATTTGTGATGGAAATGTGACTGTGTTATTTTTCAGAAATAGAAATAATTGAAAATTTTCAAGAATCCCGGTACAGTTGAGCATATTTCGTAATATGATTAACTGAGAAATTTATTTCACAACCATTTCTATACCTATCACATTTCTATCATCCATATTGATTTTATATACTGAGGAATTTTTTCTTTTGAACCAGAAAATAATAAAAATATGTTATTCCATAAGTGTTTCTCTGACCTCATTTAAAAATCCTAGCTCTAGTTATGTGTGGTTACGAGATTACTTATTTTTAAGCTGCAACTGGCCTCATTTAAAAATCCAAGATCTGGTTATGCGTGGTCAGTGTGCTCTTAAGTAATAATAATAATAATAAGAAATGAAAATAAATAATTTTTTATGAAATTCTCCTTGGTGTGTAAAAACCAGCCTATCTATCCACTTTTGTAATTTGTTAAATGCGTTAATATTTTATGAAATATTATGATTTGTTGATTGATAACTATTAGGATTTGAGATTATTTGATTTTGTCACTTAAGTTGAATTTATAATTGTTGTCCAAATCCATCACTGTTTTGTGCTTCATCTTTAAAAATTCTTATTTAAAAATAATGGAAAATCATTGTTTTTAAAACTCTCTCCATTTGTATAAATTTCATCGTAAATCCATCAGTCTACAATGTGAAAACTGCCACTAGTTCTTAGAATATTATGATTTTTGTTTGACTAATTGAGGTTTATAATGAACATTCTTCCACTTAAGCTGATATTATATTTTTAGTCAATTATTTCAAAACTATTTAATTTCTGTATCCTTTTGATGATAACAAAAGGGAAGAATGGGTTAAGATTTTGATCGATGAGTGGATATTCTTTGAATATTTTAATATTGAAGTTTCAATTACTGATTTTCACTCATGCACATATCTAGGGGGAGTTTTGTTGTGGGGGAGCGCACAAATAGGGGGAGTTCAATAATTCATTGTCAAACACATTTATTATAATATTATATTCAAAAACTTATTTTATATTTGTCGTCATCAAAAGGGGGAGATTGTTGAATCCAACAATTCTATGATATTTGTTAGATGATAACAAACATATATTTATTATTATAAATGTGTTTGTAATTATACTATTATATTACATCACAGACAGAATATAATATTTATATTTAAATATAATACTACTGCACAAGAATTTAAATATTCAAATAGTATTTTACATAAATATAATGTTTTATTTCAATACTTCAACAGTACAAATTTATAACTCCACTATTTGTATATCTCACTATAATACAATACATTTCATACTCAATTTCATATATAGAGATATCTCTCTTCATGCATAGAGATATCTCTCTTAACCTGTTGATCACTCTTAACCCGTCAACAAGTTGGACACCTGCTAACATACATAGAGATATCTCTCTTCATCGACTTCCACCAGAACGTGCGCTTCAGGTTTTGATACATCTTACTAACCCCTGGATGAATACTAAGCTTAAATTTATGGTATTCATCCATTACTTCTCTTTTGAGCTTAGAAATATTTTGAACAATTGCAATCTCAGAATTCCACTATTATCAATCTGAAAATTCGAGACTTCGAATTCCCGAATTCTCTTGCTAATCTTTTGAATAAAATCATTGTCTTTCTGTAAAATATAGTAATCTTCCCAATTAACGAGGGCATAATAATAAGGTTAGCGATGATTGCGTTCTTTCTGCTGAGCGCATCTACCACTACATTGGACTTTCCCGGAGTACATAGAATATCAAGATTATATGCTGCAAGAACACTGTTGTGTCAAATTCAAATCTTTTTGAGTAGCGAACAGATATTTCAAAGATTTATGATCCATATGTAACTCAAGCTTCTCACCCAATAGGTAATGCCTCTAAATTCTTAAGGCAAATACCACAACTAGCAACCCTACTTCATAAGTAGCATACCTTTTCACATGGGACTTCAACTGACGACTTGCATAAGCAACAATCTTGCGTCTTTGCATCGACATTTCTCCTACTCCTTCGCCCGAAGCATTTGTATGGACAGTCAAATCCTGATTATCATATATAATAGTCAACACTGGTGCAGTAGTTAATCTTTCTTTCATATTTTGAAAGGCTGCTTCACATTCGGTCATCCAATTAAACTTGGCATGCTTCTTTGTAAGCTTTGCCAATAGACTAGACAATTTCAAAAAATCCTTAATGATTTTTCGATAATAACTTGCCAATCCCAAAAATCTTCTGACTTCAGTGGAAGTGCTAGATTGCTTCCAATCTCGGGTGGTTGTAATCATACCTGGATCCACTGATATCCCTTCCTTTGATACCACATGACCAAGGAATTTCATTTCTTCTTTCCAAGATATGCATTTAGAAAATTTGGATTTTAATATATTTTTTCTCAGAATTTTCAAAACCTGTTCTAAATGTTTCACTTGCTCGCTAGCTATCTTCGAAAAGATTAAAATATCATCAATGAAAACTAGCACAATTTTATTCAACACACTATGGAACATCCGATTCGTTAAATCAAAGAAATAAGAAGGGGAGTTGCAAAACCCGTAGTACATTACTAACCATTCATAAAATAAATCTAGACCTCTGAAAGCTGTTAGAGGAACACACTCTTCTGCAATTCTTAATTGATGAAAACTGGTAGTTAGGTCCATCTTCGAAAACACCCACCCTCCATTCAAGCGATCTAATAAATCATCAATATGCGGTAGTGGGAATTTATTATTAAGTGTCTGCTTATTGAGGTCTCGGTAAACTACATACTGTGTAAGAGTACCATCTGACTTCAGATCAAACACCACGGCTACTTCCCAACTCGAGAAACTAGGCCTGATTAGACCCTTCCATAACAACTGTCGAGTTTGATCATTCAACTCTTCTTTCTCTTTCAATGTTAGTCTCCAAATCACATGCACAATTGGCCTCGCATTCGAAACTAAATCAATTATTAAATCGATTTCTCTTCATGGAGGTAGACTATCAACTTCTTCAAACACATCCCCATAATTCTTAACAAGTGGAATATTCTCCAAAGAAGTGGGAGAAACTTGAAGAGCAAACCAAAATTCTTTTCTATCTGAACTCGAGCCTTCATATGGCATAGTGATAATATTCCCAAATTTAGTTCAAGTTTTAACAACTCTTTCGGCGCATTTAACTTCGGCTTTATATTTTGTCAACTAATCCAACCCAAGAATAATATCGGACTTAGCGATATCCGTAACAATTAAACTAAAGTAAAACCAAAAACAAGAATAAGAAATGGACACTTTGCAATATAAAAAAGATCAAGAGAGCCTCCTATCGGATTTTGAATGCTAATGGGTCCTTCTAGATATATAAACTTCAAATTCAGTTTCTAACCATGTTACTTAAAATAAAACTTTGCGATGCTCCCATATCAAATAATACTTTAGCAGGAATATCTTTAACTGTAAGTGTACCTTCCAAGATATCTGGCCTTCCCCTACCAGTAGAAGTTGTTGGATCATCTACCACATTATAGACGTGAGAAACCTCAGCTTTCTGTATTAGTAGGCAATTCCTCGAAATATGTCCTATTTTATGGCAATTATAGCACTTCATGGCAATTCAAGGTTTCCAACTAGACTCTGATTCATTTTCCTTGGTCTCCTGGGAGCTTTGCATTTGTTAGCACAATGTCCAAAATGGTCGCAGTTATAAAATTTAATTATCACTCGTTTATCTTCTTCGGGCTTTGCTTCTTCAATCTTGATTATCTCGAGCTTCTTGTTCGAAGCATTCCTTTTATTACCCGACTGGCCTCTTTCCCTATCATCCTGAGCATTTTTCTTGTTAATTTTCATATCTACAAGCCACTTCTACCACTTTGGCAATTGGGAGCTCTATATGGGTTGTCACTCTGCTGCGGTACCTCCTCTGAAGACCCTCAATGAACCTCTTGTTCTTCTTAGTTGGATTATGAATTAATTCGGGACCAAAACGAGATAATTCATTAAATTTGTTGACATATTCATGAATGGTCTTGTCACCTTGCTTGATATTAGCAAACTCATCATATAAGCGCTCGACTTTTTCCTATGGGACAAAGCTTTCCTCAAAAATTTCTTTAAACCTCTCCCAAGTCATATCACCTCCCGGATTACCCACTGTCACTGCTTCCCACCAAATTAGGATATCATCTTTAAGCAACCAGGATGCTAGAAGACTTTTTCGATTATCTGCCAGTTCTAAGCCTTCAAAGATTCGCTCGCAAGACCTCATCCATGTATGTGCCTCAATCACAGATCCACTACTAGTAAATGGTACGCCACCCAAATTCTTATACTTCTTTGCAATAGTGTCTAGATCAAACTGTAGTTATGGTGGTTGCCATTGTTGAGGCAATATGGGCTCATTATCAGCTTCCGCATGATCTGGTTGTTGAGCTCCTATGTGATTGGGTTGCTCATTTACAACTGGGATGTCACCCCTTCCTCTACCTCTACCTCTCTTGCCTCTGCCTCTACCACTCATTTTCTTTTATGTCTTCAAATAGCAAGAAAAGAATCAGGCCAACAGAAAAGATATCTCAAGGAATTACTAGAGCATAAAGACATATGCATAAACAAAGATGTACTTACTGAGTTATATGCTATTCTGCTGTACTCATTATAGGATATTACTAATCCTATCTCTAATGATTTACTCATCCTTGAATACTACTATCTATCTCTGATGAGTCGTTTAATATGTTATATTCCAGAACTAAGATTAACCATTAACTCTGATACCAAGGTAACACGACCAAAACCCCTGATCCATGGCGGTAAGGAATGTCTTTGGAATATAACACATTAATCATATCAACAGATCATAGAACATAACAGAATACAAAATATCAGAGAATAACATACATCGTTTTACATTAGCGGAAATAAACATCATCATCACAGTTACACAGTACTACAGGATTCAACTTAGTACACAACATTGTTTCATACAATATGTAATAAGTTTGCAGTGGAATGAAACATAATTATACATAAGAGAGTGTCTCAAAAAGTTCGGAACAAATGATAAAAAGATCCATATTCATTTTCAACCAAAATAACACCTACAGCTCCGGTGCATGTCCAAAAGGAAGCAAATAACCTGATCACTTGACTGCCCGTGTAAAATCATGGGCACCTAAGTTTGCAAGGAAAAACAAACTACGAGTCAGTCGTGGGACTGGTATGAGAAATCCAAATGTTACTTAACTTATTTAAAGATAAGGAAAATTACAGGACCACACCGTATGACACGGAATGAGTTTACTCCACTAGATTGCTAGTGCATAAAATAAAGTAAAAGAAAAGAAAACAACACAATGATTTTTAAAAAAATGAAGGCGTTATAAGACGTAAGCCCCATCACACAATGCAACGCAAGCCGGAGGATAGAGTTTTACCTTACAATGGTTAGATATGCTTTTTACGAGAAAATAAAATCATTTGGTATTATTATTAGAGTCTAGGCATTTTAAAAGAATTTCAACATAAATGTATCAATCGTAGACGACATAGTAACCCATCCTACTATGTTACTATATAGGTTTACAACTAAAACCGTGAAGTCGCGTATTAGAATTTGGATTCCATCTATGAGCCGAGGCAGGGATCTCTCCTCATTGAAATTGAGACATCTCTAGTGGGATACCCAGGATCACACATTTTGGCGACCCTTGGATTGCAAGGCCGGCTGGTCACTACACTGCTAATTATTTACGTTTGAATCATGTGTTTTGTGGTCCTATCGGACCTACAATTTGGTCTGTACGTCGACCATCTGTGCCTTTTATAGTCGTATCTGAGGCGCCTCGTTATCCAACATCCACATAAGTAAATATTCCTTGGTTCCATAGCACTACATCTAGCTAGAAAGAAGCGCATATTCTCTCTACGGTCCGTCATCTCATTTTTGACTCATATCGGGGTGTGAAGCTCGTGAATTCACACTATACACAAAGCTATGCTATATTAAATCCACGCTTTAATCATCATCCACAAAGCTCTGTTTTTCAACAAAAGCTTTGATCACTTCATCTCAGCATGCCATACAGTCATTCCAGGCCATACAACTGATAACTACCAATATATAACCTCTAAGCTTGTATGTCTTAGAGAAGGGTGCTAAGCTAGGAGGACAAATTCTCCTCCACCAAAAATATATATATTTAATTTAAATCGATTAATAAAATTCATAATACCGCATTAGACATACGATCCATCTATAGGTTCGTTCTGGTTTGAACGAAACCGGAGGAACCTTATTCCTCTTCCTATATGTCCAATATAGGAGAGAGGTCCATGCAAATCCAGACAATCAACAAGTACATCTGAACAACTGCCATTATAATCCCTTCAAGGGAGCTACCTGAATCTAGGGCATCAGTAATAATCCATTCGATGCGAAGATTGTCAGTCTTGCACCGTCCTCAATATCTTTGACCTTTAATTGTCGTTTAATTATTTGTAATGGGTTAAACCCAGTCTTTTCAAATAATTTTTGCATATACAAATCAAATCAAGTTCTTACTTGAATTATTGATTTACCAATTAAATCTCTTTTCAATTGGTTTCCTTCTTAAGACTGAAAATCTTATTCTTTTCTCTAGTTAAATCATTTGGCTTTCACAAATCATTTCATTACCTAATATTAAAAGGTTTACCCGAGATTCCAATGCAATTTACAAATTAAAATCCTTATTTTCAAACATTACCAAAATCTATTTTATGCGCTTTTTACGTAAACCGCCTAATCGTATTTAACCACTTTTATCATTATAAATCATATGAAATTGGTTTAGGCGCATTCCAAATTGTTTATAATATTTTATAATGATTTTACACTATTTTTATATTCATAAAAATAGTCCATTTCAGTTGAACGGCGTTTTAGGTCATTCAACTGTACTAACGCTATTTTTTTTTCAAAATTGAATTAAACATTCCTAAAAATATAACTGCTGTATCTTAACATTTTATTATTGTTGGAAAGACCTTTCCGAAATGAATTTAAGGTTCTAATTTCGGGAAAATCCGACGATCGGATATCTTGGTATGCTCGTTTAAAATTACGAGTTGAAAACACAAACTATCGCTGCGCGATACGTTTATTTTATATATTCAATGTATATAAATATTATACGATGAACAACTTCTAAACTATTTAATTTATTAGATATTTGGCCGACGCTTTATATTTTTGGAAAAATTCATCATAACCTCCTTTGTACGAAGTATTCGGAAAAATCTCAACTCGCCTATTTAGACCCACATAAATCAATATATATATATATATGTATATATATATATATATATACACACACTCTAGAAAATGGTGGACGGTGTCCCGCCAAATACATCATCTTCTCAAGCTTGAAATACAAATCCAGTGATATTGGATATAGATCTGAACGTAGTGGAGGAGTCTGGAGATAAGATCGTTGATGATTCTACTTCTCTTCACTTTATTGCGCCTCAGAAATCTCATGTTTTTATCTCAGAGGTAACGTTTAGGGCATCTGCATGTTCGTGGAGGAATACGATTGCTATTCATCTAGTGGATTTCAGAATTCTATTGGTTAAGCTGAAGAAGTATATTCAAAAGTTTGGAAGCCCAAAGGCAGTTTTCGAGTTCACATAGCTCCAGGTTTTCATTACTCTGTTCAGTTCGATCAAGTATTTGATTGTATGTTTGTGTTGAAATCGTCAACGTATTCATACTTTAGGAGATTAATGATGGTTTTCAAATGGTTTCCTGGTTATGATTTTGAAAGTTTCAAGGCTAAAAGGGTTCAGATCTGGGTGAAGCTTCATAATATGGATATGGAACTGTGGACGAACAAGGCGTTCTCGTCTATTAGTAGTTATACTGGGATCCAATTTGTGTAGACGGTAACACTGCAAGTAAGAGGATAACAAAATTTGCTAGAGTGTTGGTGGGGATTGGGATGGAATCTAAGCTGGTGGATAAAATTCCAATAAAGATGTTTAATGGGGTAGAGAAGGTTATTGCTGTGGAATATGAATATGTTCCTTTCAGATGTGATACTTGTAAAAGATTTGGGCATAAATCCATGGTACATAAGCATTCTGATGATCCAATGTGGGTGTGGATAAGCATAAGGTAAATGAAGAAGGTCAAACTAGTGGTGAGAATCGGAGAAATGAAGATGGGGTTGAAGGGAATTTACAAGGAAATGGTACAGTGGAAGGGGATTTAGATTTTCTCAATTCAGACCTACCTGATAATTTGTCAGCAGAGGATATTAATCATGTGGCTGATCAATTAACTGAGGAATCTGATGATAAATAAAACTAGGGTAATTGGGATGTATCGTTTGGTGTATCTACTAATACTGAGTATTTAGCTAATTTGAAAGGTAAGAAGAAGATGACTACTATCACTCCTCCTAAAAGGCCTTTGAGGAGTAACTTTTCTATTAAATGACGATTATGGTGTGGAATGTCAGGGGGATGAACTCACCATTTAGAATGCGCGTGGTTCTTTCTCTCTTGACAAAGTTTTGGCTTAGTAGAAAAAAAACTTAGTATTGGTAGTTTAGATAATTTTAGAAGATTAATCCCAAATGGTTGGGAATACTTACCTCATGATGAAACTCAGTATGCTGGTAGAATTCTTTTGTTGTGGAACTCTGAGGTATGGTCGATTTCAGTAATTTTTTCATCTTCTCAACATGTCACAGTTTAGGCTAGAATATAGGTGGTCTATCTTTGTGTTTTACTGCAGTATATGCAAGTAATAGTCCTCAAGATAGACAAGTTTTATGGCAGCAAATTGTGAATGAAGCTGAATCTGTAGGAGAGGAGTGGGTATTGATCGATGATTTCAACAATGCTACATCTCATGTTGATAAGAAAGGTGGTCTTCCAATGCCTTTTTAATATATAAGAGCAATTAACAATTGTATGACACAATCTGGATAAATAGAGATCAAGGCTTCTGGGTTTAATTATACATGGAGAAGAAGTGGTATTGCATGCAATATTGATAAAAATTTTGTTAATCATATTTTATTACAAAAGTTTGCAGATATAAAGGCTCTATCTCTCTCCCAACCGTCAAGCAATCACAATCCTCTTCTATTAGATTTAATTCCTACTTTGGATTCGAAAGGGTTCCCTTTCAGGTACGCAAATGATTGGCATCTTAAAGCAGATTATAGTGAGTGTATTTCTAAAGGCTTGCATACAAGTGGGTGGGGGTTTCCTAGTTATGTTTTTCAAGGAAAGTTAAATGTATGCAAAGTGGAATTAACGCATTGGAATAAGATTAGGCCTAAAGATAATGATATGCTTCTAGAAATTGAGAAGTTATTCAAAGAAAGGGAAGTTGCAGCTGATAATGATCTTGAGAATGTGGAGTTATTTGAGAGCATGATGGAAGCAAAGAAAGCATGGATGGTCCAAAAGCAAATTAAATTTTGGAATTACAAATAAAAAGCAAAGGTGTCTTGGCTTCAAGATGGTGATACTAATTCGAAAAAATTTCATTCCAAAATGTCCATGAGGAAATATACAAATCATCTTAAAGCATTATTTAATTCTGATGGGGAGCTTGTATATAATACAGAGGAGGTTGCCAAGGAGGCTACTGAATATTATAGCTCTTTGTTTAATGGTGAGAAGATCAAAGATTTTTCTCATTTTCAAGCTATTGCTACCATCAATGAGCAAGGTAAGGATATTTTGCTTAAATCTATTACCTTAGAAGAAGTAAAATTTGCTGTTCATTCGGTGCACATAGATACAAGTCCAGGACCTGATGGATTCAACTCAAAATTTTACATATTGCATTGGGATGAAATCAAGTATGATTTACTAGCAGCATTGCAAGATATTTTTTAGTCAGCAAAGTTACCTAAGCATATTCATCATACTTTTGTAACTTTAATTCCAAAGATAGAGAGACCATTAGAAATATCTCATTACAGGCTAATTTCTTGTTGCAACTTATATTATAAAATATTTAGCAAGATTTTGTGTAGATGGATAAAGTGGTTTTTGCCTCACATCATTTCTTCAAATCAGAGTGCTTTTGTGCCCTCAAGATCGACTGGAGAAAATATTTTACTTGCCCATGAGCTGCTGAGAGATTTTAAAAGAGATGGAATAAGTAAATTTTGTGTTAAGGTAGACTTATACAAAGCTTATGATGTGGTTAGTACAGAGTTTATTTGTCAAATAATGAGGAAGATGGGTTTTCCTGTGCATTTCATTAACGTGGTTTATGAATGTATATCAACTCCTACCTTTTCATTTATGATTCAAGGAGTGCCCAAAGGTTTCAGTACATCTAACAGAGGTATACGTCAGGGAGATCCTCTTTCACCATACCTCTTCACTATTGTCATGGAGTACTTTACCTTTTGTATGAATGAAGCCACTCTAAAGAAGGTGTTTATCCCTATTCATAATTTTCAGCCCATTATCTCTCACTTAATATCCGCTGATGACTTAGTTATGTTTGGAAAATGCTCTCCTGTGTGTGCTACCTCATTGAAGAATAACTTTGATAAACTGGAAAGATATACTGGTTTGAAGGTTAGTATTTTAAAGACTAAGATTTACTTTAGTTCTTATGATTATAATACAAGAGAGATCATAAATATTTTGGATTCCAGTGTGGTCAGTTGCCAGTGAAGTACCTTGGAGTTCCCTTATCGTCAAATTATATTCATTATTCTGATTGCCAAGCTTTGTTGAGTAAAATTTAGAATAAAATACAAGCATGGGATGCAAAGTTCCTCAGTTTTGCTGGAAGAGATGAGCTGATTCAATCGGTTATTACCCCAATTATCTTATACTGGCTCTTTATATATCAACTGCCAAAATGTGTGTTAGATAAACTCAACACCATGTGTGAAGATTTCTTTTGGGGAGGGAAAGTTCACAAAATAAGCTGGCAAAAGCTTTGTTCTCCTAAGAGTGAAGGTGGAATAAGATTAAAGTATCTATCTGATTTAAAGAGAGCTGCTTAAATTAAGTTGTTGTGGAAGTTTATCACAGGGGATTCTCTTTGGAGTAAGTGGATGAATGCCAAATATTGTAGAGGGAAGAAATTCTGGCATATGAAGATGGATAACAATGCGTCATGCACTTGGAAATCTATCTTAAGGTTGAGGTCTCAGGGTAAGCAGTTGTTTAATAAAGTAATTATTTCTGGTACTTCTACTTTATTACGGTTCGAGCCTTGGGTGAATTGTAGATGTCCAGTGGACTTGATTGGTCTGTCTAGGTTTCAGGTTATTGGTAGACATGGAGATATGGTTTCTACAATCATAAATGAAGGGAGGATAGATTATAATTTGCATGCAGGAACTAGAGAAGCTCAACAGCAAGTTAGTGAGGTTTCAGTGAACAAGAATTTCCAGAATGACTGCTATGAATGGTGTTAAGGGGGAATGTTCACGTTTCATAAGGGATGGGAGTTTGTTAGAGAGAAACATGAGGTTTTGGCATGGTTTAAAGTGATTTGGCATAGTAGGAATGCTAAAAAGATGTTGTATATTACATACTTTGCTGCTAGTAATAGAGAATATACCAAAGACAGGATGAGGAATTTTGGTATGATAAATGAGAGTTATTGTGTTTTATGTGATAGAGAGGAGGTGATTGTTGATCACTTGTTTTTTCAGTGTGACTATTCTAGTTTCATATGGTCGATGATTGCCAATAAATTGGGGATAATGGCTGAGGTTGGGTGTACTTTGAGAAATGAAGCAGAGAAAATTATAAATCACTTTAGAAGGAAAGTTCAAACGAGGGATGTGCCATGTGGTGTTTTAACAGCAGCTGTGTATCATTTGTGGATGGAAAGAAACATTAGAATTTTTGAGAACAGAAGAGTTACAAAAGAAATGAGATTGCATAAGATTGAGAGAGAGGTGTACATGTTGGTGAAGGATAATGGTAGTAAAACAGTAAGGTCGAGGCAGAGGGAGGATTGGCTGAAGCAGTGGGGAATTAATCTATGTGACACTGGTTGAGTTTGTTTTTTTGTATAAAATTGTTGTGGGTTTGTGAGTATATGGTTGGTTGGTAATATTGTATAGTCAATATATATAATTTATATGTGCTCTTTTCCCTTATATCGCACTCGTCTAGGTTGGTTGGGGGGGGGTATAAGGTTTTGACGAGGCATATAAATGAGTATATGTTGGTATAAGCAATTAAGTGTACCAATTTTCAAAAAAAAAATTGTATATATATATATGTAACCAATAAATTTTCAAAAAATATATATATCCAACCAATATCAATTGGGGGATGTGTAAAATTTATCATCCCAACACCCGTGTAGGGTTTATATCTTGTGAACAAACAATTATGACTTGTCTACACCCAAGGGGGATGTGTAAAAATTGTCATCTCTTGACTCTATGATGGGGATTAATCGCGATCCATGTGACTTATCTACACGCAAGAGATACCTGTATGTTTCTATCATCTCAAGACCCTGTGATGGGGTTTGTTATTAAATCCTACGAAATTTTCGTTATATGTTTATTTTGTCCATATCATATAAGCATGAAATAATTTCATGCTATATGATTACATTGTCCAGTTCACATCGGATAGTCATCAAATAATTACGTGCTATGCAGTTCTTCTTCCCTCGTCGTATAAGCATCAAGCAGTTACATGCTTATACGAATATGATATGCTATGTAGTGTGATCCACATTTGTTTACTATCCAATGGTGTATGTTCAATTTCATAAAAGTAACCATCACAATGCATCCAATTCATACACAATTAATAATAATAATTAAATTGTGCAAACAATGCCATTTAAGGCGCAGTGAATTCCCAATAGACTCGATGAATAGTTGAAATGATGGACTAAAAAGGGATATCATCTACAACTGATAAAAGTAATATTTTTATCTAACTAATCTATGCTTAATATTGAAATAAACTGGTGTGATCAATGATAAACATGATTAAATATTTTTAATCTACAACTAGCAGTCAATTTAAAATTAAACAGCTTACTACATAAATTTCAGTTTCACGCAAATGCCAATAACCACGCGTATCTCGATTAAAAATTATATTTTTATATTATCACTTGTCAACTAACATCATAATAAATTATTATTATTAACTGATATTCTTTCCATAATGTCGTAGTAATTTTATTATTAACTACTATCAATTAACGATTAACGGTTAATTTTATTTAATCTTTTTAAGCTACAGTTTCTCATTGTCGATACGGTTTTACATATATATGTCATGTACGAAAACTACGTCTCGTATATTAAATAAAAATGATATTTTTAACTTGCTAAACATCATTTAGCATCATAATAAATTCTATTTACTGACCGATACTTATTATTCAACCCCATAATTAACGTTCAAATAGTTAATTTCTAATTTAGCCCTTTTATAAGTGAGCTTTGATTTCTTACTGAGGTTCCCACTCCACCAATCTTTAATTCGGAGGAATGTGAACACTTGCTGGGCATCCACATCACTTTCTGGTGGCCTCTTGTACTCGAACGACATGCTAATGCTCATTAACTCACGTATACTTGTAGATCCGGGAGTTTGGAGCTTAATAGGGAAAGAAAAGAGGGTGTTTGGGGCTACGGGATTTGTGGGGTGCCCGGTCTAGATTATCGCAGCGGGGAGGAAGGCTTCTCTGGGTTCGTAGGGTGTGTGGAGGGTATGGAGGTGGTAGGAGGTGTAAAAGGGGGGAAAGGGGGGGGGGGTGTTTTGTCAAAATGGAGATGAAACGACCCAAACTTCCCCGTAAAGGAATGCCCGGATTGAGTTGAGAACATGACAAATCGGAACACAAACGACAAAACATTTCATTGCTATTACAATAGTTTACATCAGAGTACAAGAATATAACAGAGTATGAATAGATAATATACAACAGAAAATATCAGAGATTTAAATTACATTTAAATACATAGCAGCGGAAAAATAATACATAACACATCTGTAAGAAATACGCGGGTATAGAGCATTCCGAATATAGCTCCAGCTGTAAACCAGGATCTTGTAAAAATAAATCTGCAAAACCAAAACTACTAGCTACCCGTGTCGAAAATAGGGGCACCCAGAGTTTAGGTTAAAACAATAAACTCCAGGTCAGTCATGTGACTGGTGTGAGAGCTAAAATAGTTATTAAATCCTTAATTTAAAAATAAAGTAAATCAAGTGACCACGCCGTATAACACGGAACGTGTTTCCTCCCAAGAACACCAATGCATAAAACAAATAGCGCAATGCTTCTTGGAAAAATGAAGCTATCATAAGACTCAGGTCCCATCACACAATGCAACGCAAGCCGGGGGATAGAGTTTCCCTTATAATAGCCATACATGCTTGGTACATTTAAAACAAATCATTTGATACTATTATAAGTGCACAGTGTATAAAACAACTTCAAATATAAATGTATTAATCATAGACAACATAGTGTCCCATGCTACTATGTCGCCATACTAGGCTTTACAATCAAAACCGAAATGTCACGTATTGGAAATTAGATTTCCGTCTATGAACCAAGGCAAGGGATCATTCTAACCGAATTCGAGACAATCTAGCCTACCATGTCTCAGGCTACAGCTGCAACTGTACCTTGGATCTTTAGGGTCGGTCCTCTCTTACCTTTGAGGATTGGTAATTCCTGAACAATGCATTTCCACGCCCTATGGGGTGTAATGGTCAGTATGTCGACCATATCATCCATCGGGCCTGTAGTGACCGATATAACCGACACATCACGCTTTCCATCATTCACATAAGTAAAAATGTCTGGGCTCCATACCATGACACCACTCCTAGCTAGAAAGAAATGCATGTCCTTCCTACAGTCCTCTCCCATTTCTGGTTCACACGGGGTGTGAGGCTCGCGAATTAACGCAATACACAAAGCTATGCTATTTAAAGCCATGCTTTGATCATCAACCACAAGACTCTGCTTTTCGACAAAAGCCTTGATCACTTGCATCTCAGCATGCCACATTGACGTTCCACGCCATGCAACTGATGTCTATCGGTATATAACCTCTGAGCTCGTATGTCTCATAGAAGGGTGTTACGCAAGAGAATAAATTCTCCGCCACTAAACAGATATATATTTAATAGAGATCAATCAACACATAATAAAATACAATGTCAGACACACATCCATTTAATAGTTCATTCTGTGTCTGAATGAAATCGGAGGCATCTTATTCCTTGTCCTGTGTCCAATACAGGAGAGAGGTCGTCGCATATCCGGTCGATCTCCAAGTAGGACCGGACGATCACCGCTTATTACCTTGTCTTGGGTGTGCAGCCCAATCAAGACATCGGTAATCGTCCAAACGATGTGAAGACCTCCGACTTCAACCACCGTCTTCATCGTCGACTTATCGTCAAATTAGTTTTTCAGAATGGGTATAAACCCGGCCTTTCCGAATAACTCACGTATATTATAAACAAGTGCTGCACAAACACAACATACGCCTCATTCCAATTTAGAATATTCTTTTATTCAAATATTCACATCAATAGGGAAATGTTCCCATTAATTTTATTAAAGATAAATTCTTTAAATTTATTCTTCAATATTCCTTAGGATATCAATTGAAACCAAATTAAGGTTTATCCAAACTAGTCGGGATTTAGGGCTTACCGAAGTAATTATTTGTTTAATCTCCCAATCCCAGTCTATTCATCCCATGGAGCAAAACTGGTAATACCCTGTATCTAACACCGCGGTGTTATCGGTAAATTTAATTACCATTTCTAGTTCAAATCTAATTAAAGATTTAACTATCGCTTAGAGCAAAACTGGTGATACTCCATTCTCGATCATTTCCCAAATTTGATAATTTAATTCATCAATCCACATTTCAATCTAATTAAGATTCATTAAAAGTCCACTTAGTTTTGATCTTCCCAAAAATCAATACTAATGATTATTTAACTTTGGGAAATCAAACATCCCGCATCGGCAATCTACACCGTACCACTAATTTCTACCGATATATAACCTCTAAGCTCGTATGTCTTAGAGAAGGATGTTAATCAAGAGAATAAATTCTCCGCCACCAAATAGATATACATTTAGCAGAGATCAACGATACTATTCGAAATACAATGTTAGCCACGTAATCTTGTTTTTATCTGGGTTAAAGAACCAATGTCATTTAAAACACAGTTCACGTTAAACCCAAAATCACATTCCATTAAATATGGAATCTTCACAGAAAACAAATCAATATATAATCGATATCAATTTCCGTATCCGACTAATAATATAAATGGAATAACAGTAAAGCCTTTTAAATTCCATATATAGTAATAGTCTTCCTCCGCAGAAGCTCACTTCAATTATTACCAAATCGTATTCCATTCCAATTTATTTTATTAAATTGGAAAACTTTTCTTTGGAAAATTTACATTAAATCTTAATAAAAAGATTTATAAATTCTAAATCACATTTCACTATTAATCGGGTTAAAGAACAAGTGTTACTTAAAACACCATTCACGATAAACCCGAAAATCCAATTCTTTCATTTAATTCCAATTAAATATTCATTAATTGGAAAACTTCTCTAAATCTTAATTTAAGGATTTATTCTTTTCTTTACTGGTTTTAAGAACAGTGTTAATAAAGATGCCATTCACGACAAACCCAAAATCTCATTTGATATTAAATAGAAGGCTCTGAATAGAAATTATATCGGCTTATATTCAATATCAAATTCTTAAACCAACAAATATCGTATTGGAAGTAACGATATAAATATATCTTCCAAATTTCCATAACTATAACCGTATAATCACGAAATCCAACATCGAAAATATTCCGAAGATGATTTCCATTCAAATCCACTCCAATTCATATCTTGGAAATTCTGGTTATATTAAAACCCATTCTTAACCCAATTTATTTATTTAAAAATAAGTGGATTATAATTCTAGTTAATAACTAGTTCATTTCGATAAAAATATATTTTTATCTTTTCAAATATGGAATTTTTCATCCCAATTCTTTCCAAATCATTTATTACGATTTTACACAAATTATTAATATTTTTAATAATTTTATTAAGGCCCTTTCAGTCGATTTCCATAAACGGTCATCGAACTACACTTACAACGACCTTTTCCAAATTTGATTTGGACATAATTCCAAATCCAACCATTAGATTTCAAAATCTCTTATATTTGTTAAAAAAGCTCTTTTCGATACGAACCCAATGGTTCTGGTTTTAGGAGAATCCGACGGTCGAATCTCCCGTAATATCAATTCGAAGTCCGCGGTTGAAATTCACGAACGGCCGCAGCGTGGCGCCTTCTTTTCAGGCCATTATATTACATATATAATATATATTTCGTCGATTTCTATTTAAATTATAAATCATTTATAAATTCGTTTTAAAACAATTCTAACTTCATTTCCAATTTTAAATCAAAATTGAATACTCCTTATCATTATATTATTTAAATGATAATATTTTCAAAATATCAGATTTTGAAATCATTTCCTTTTCGATATTCATTATAAAAATGAATAAAATCAATGTAAATATCGTCCACGTCAAAATGGCGCATATCTAATCAGTATGGCTTCACATATTTTAATATTTTCGTGTCCATCCAAAATCAGACATTAAAATCAGATTTTAATCCTTTATTGAATATTATTTTAAAATATTCCTTATTTTAAAATATTCGTTATTTCCGAATTGGAGTCAAACATAGTCAATTACAATATAATGTTATTTATATTGATTTCATACATCTTATGTATACAATAACAATTATAAACAATCCACCATCATCCAGAGTGCATTACACAACTGCATAAGCATTAAATATAAATTATTAATGCTTACAACAGTCTGCCAACCAGTCGATTGACATACAACTAAACAATTGGGATTATGTATGCCAAATATCAACCCAATACCTGTGTGGGGTTTTAGTTAACACACACAGATTTTATTTGTGCAGTCGGGCGATGTGTAAAATATATCATCCCAATTGATGTCAGTTAAATGAATGTACATAAACAAATTGTCTGATTTGTATATGAATATTTATTCTCATTTCGGGAGAATTTTATGTCGTTCATATATACGTTAAAAATTATATTTTTAACGCTAAAATATTTATTTCAACACTTGACTATTTCATACAATCAATAAAAATAATATTTTTATTGTTCAGACATTTTATTCAACACATGAATATTTTAAACAGTTCATGTATACAACAAAAATGATATTTTTATTGTTCAAATATTTTATTCAACACAATGAATTCATAGTCAATTCTCACAATACAATCCAAACAAACAACCATGGTTTGTACAATAAATAGTGTCGGGTGCTGCTAAGCACCGTCTGTATCCTAGTATATATTTATCTGTAAAATAATTAGAGTGAGAAGGAGTTCTCACCGTCGATTTCCACTCCGTTATTCTTTAAAGAACAGTTTGAACTTAAATATGCCCGAAAATCTATCGTGCTCCAAATTGGACCCGGTTAGTCTTGTTCTGAAGCTCTCGACTCCATGATCACAACGGATCCAGTTTCGCGCGATTTCGACCTTGTATGTAAAAGATATGAGAGTTAACACGTTAAAGACATAATTAGAAAATTAATTAATTAATAATTAAATTTGTTTACCGCCTCTCCTCCTTCATTTTCACTGCTCCGAAATAAAACCCATCAGCTTACATTCTAGGGTTCCGATTTGTGCGTCATTGGAGGGGGTGGAGCACAACCGGAGGGTGCCACCTAGAGGCGGCGGAGCGACGCCTCCCCACGCCCTGAGTGGGGCCCAACTTAGTGGCCCCCTGATCCCTCAATCCACCTATGAAGCGAACGGGTTTGAGCCCGAAATTCGAACTCCATGCTACACGGTTTTTGATCATATTGGTCTTGATTTGAAGAGGAGAGAGAGCTCTTCGATTTTCCCTACTAGAGCTTGGGGATTCATGGCGTGGATCGATCAGAATTTGAATGGGAAATTTTGAGCTCCATCCGCCGTAGGTCGCGAGTCAACGAAGCGCTTTTCTCTTTTTTTAAAATCAGAATTCTCATTGGACGGAAACATTTATATAAATTATTTTATTATTATTTTAATTCGTTAATTAGCTATTTAATGCCACGAACTACAAATCAAACCCAACGACTATCGTTCCTAGTTAAGTACCCCCATTCCAGACACAATGGGATATGTTCCATAAGCCAGTTCGACTGTTTCGATCAGTTTTCATCAAAATTAAAATATAAATCAATGTACATTTAATTTAAACGTATATTTTAACTTACCGAGGCCACATACTGACTCCAAAAATTCCAGAAAAATAAATCTAGTATGTTTTGATGATACGGTCCTAACAAAACTAATTTCGTCAAATTTGGACATCGTTTGAAAAATGGCCATTTTCTGGTCGATCCAATTCAACTTAAATTGACCAAACACGTTTTAATTTGCCACGCCCACATATAAATTCCAAAAACTATGAAAACTGGAGTCTAACAATAATTTCACATTCCGGATCCAACAAAAGCAGTTTCGTCGAAAATAGAGGTAATTTGCAAAATGGCTAATTTTTAGGGCAATATATTATATTAAAATATATATAAATTCCATAGCGACTATTTTGAATTTTCAACTGGACATAACTTTTTATTTCCATTATGAAATCTAGATTTTTCACATTTGTTAGAAAGATATAATTAAACAGATTCAAATATTTCTGGTTTTACTGAAATCCGATTTATTTTGAATCTTGTACATTCAATTGAAATTTAAAATCAAATTTTCAAACTACCGTGCCATTTCAGGCTTGTTTTATAATTAAAATAAATTTATTCATTCTAACTTTATTTAAAATAAATTTATAGTCATTATTATTTAAAATAAACCATTTTAAATATACAAAATCCATTAAAATCGCTAAAATAAATTTTTTAAATTGGTTCTGAAAATCCGGGTTGTTACAATCTCCCCCATTTGAAATCTTTTCATCCTCGAAAAGTAACAGAGCCGAAAATTGTTTAACTGATCAACTCAACATTCATTTTGTCCCTTTTCAGTTTCTAAAATTTTCTACTTTCTCAAAAATTTGGCTAACACCTTAAACTTTGGAAAAATTTCGCCATAACTTCCTTCGTACGGACTGATATTTAAAATCGCAACTTGCCTCACAGGGCCCTCATCAAAGAAAAAGATAAAGCCAAGTCAGCTCATAAAATCATCCAAACCCAATAAATTAGTAAACATGTACCTATTTGTCGGGATACAATTTTATTCGTCTTCTTAGATTCCGTGCTATGACCTGTTCAATGTATATACATGTATATGCATGCAATTCCAATCAAGTTTCAATTCAGTTCAATATTTGGTTCAATTTGGCTAAATTTACCATTCATTCTCTTATTGGTTTGAATAATTTAATTTGTCAACTAATAATCAAACAACACAACCAGCAATCAATTAGTCAATTGGCTTTTCAAACACATAACTTCTATATATATACTCAAAATCACATTTTTGGTGCCAAATCACAAACAGTAAACCCTATCTAAATTTTAGTTCTTACACCAGTCAATTGGAAATATATAGATATCTCACTTTCGAAGATCGAAAATAAATACTAATGACAATGCGTCAGTCATCAGAATTATGCCCAGGCGATTAGAGTGTGATTCTATATCTATCCACTGTATTTGACGCTTCAAATACACGTTATTTACACGTAAATTCAAAATCTTCATATACTTGATTGTCCGAAATTGATATAAAATAAATATTCAAATAAGAATAATTGATATAAAATTTTAAAACTAAATTTGATTTTAAAATTTTCACTCTTCACACTCGTTCTAGGATACTATTGACCCTATCTCTAATGAGTCATTCTTATTGGATATTACTAATCCAATCTCTGATGAATTCTTTCGTTCGGTTCTAATGTGCCTTGTTCTCAAGCTCTGTAAACCAAAGCTCTGATACCAGCTGAAACAGCCCAAACTTCCCCATAAAGGAAAGCCCTAATTGAGTTGAGAACACGACAAATCAGAACACAAACGACAAAATATTTCATTGCTATTACAATAATTTACATCATAGTACAAGAATATAACAGAGTATGAATAAATAATATACAGTAGAAAATATCAGAGATTAAAATTACATTTAAATACATAACAGCGGAAAAATAATACATAACACAACTGTAAGAAATACACGGATATAGAGCGTTCCGAATATAGTTCCAGCTGTAAACCAGGATCTTGTAAAAATAAATCTGCAAAACCAAAACTACTATCTTCCCGTGTGGAAAATAGGGGCACCTAGAGTTTGTGGTTAAAACAATAAACTCCAGGTCAGTCATGTGACTGGTGTGGGAACTAAAACAGTTATTAAATCCTTACTTTAAAAATAAAGTAAATCAAGGGACCATGCCGTATAACACGGAACGAGTTTCCTTCCAAGAATACCAGTGTATAAAACAAATAGCATAATGCTTTTTGAAAAAAAATGAAGCTATTATAAGACTCAGGTCCCATCACACAATGCAACGCAAACAGAAGAATAGAGTTTTTCCTTATAATAGCCAAACATGCTTGGTACGTTTAAAGCAAATCAGTTGATACTATTATAAGTGCATAGTGTATAAAACAACTTCAAACATAAATGTATCAATCATAGATGGCATAATATCCCATGCTACTATGTCGCCATACTAGGCTTTATAATCAAAACTGAAATGTCACGTATTGGAAATTGGATTTCTGTTTGTGAACCAAGGCAAGGGATCATCCTAATCAAATTCGAGACAATCTAGCCTACCATGTCTCAAGCTACAGCCGCAACTGCACCTTGGATCTTTAGGGTCGGTCCTCTCTTACGTTCGAGGATTGGTAATTCCTGAACAATACGTTTCCCCGCCCTATGGGGCGTAATGGTCAGTATGTCAACCGTATCATCCATCGGCCCTATAATGATCGATATAAACGAGGCGCCTCACTTTCCATCATCCACAAAAGTAAAAATGTGTGGGCTCCATACCATGACACCACTCCTAACTAGAAAGAAATGCATGTCCTTCCTGCAATCCTCTCCCGTTTCTGGTTCACACCGGGGTGTAAGGCTCGCGAATTTACGCTATACACAAAGCTATGCTATTTAAAGCCATGATTTGATCATCAACCAAAAACTCTGTTTTTCGACAAAAGCCTTGATCACTTGCATCTCAGCATGCCACACTGACATTCCATGCCATGCAACTGATTTCTATCAATATATAACCTCTAAGCTTGTACATCTCATATAAGGATTTTAAGCAAGAGAATAAATTCTCCGCCACCAAACTGATATATATTTAATAGAGATCAATCGACATGGAATAAAATCCAATGTTAGACACACATCCATTTAATAGTTCGTTCTGGGTCTGAACAAACTGGAGGCACCTTATTCCTCGTCCCCTGTCCAATACAGGAGAAAGGTCCTCACATATCCAGTTGATCTCCAAGTAAAACTAGACAATCACCACTTATTACCTTGTCTTGGGTGTACAGCCCAATCAAAACGTCAGTAATCATCCAAACGATGTGAAGACCTCAGGTCTTCAACCACCGTCTTCATCGTCGAATCAGTTATTCAGAATGGGTATAAACCCGGCTTTTCCGAATAACTCGCGTATATTATAAACAAGTGTTACACAAACACAACATACGCCTCATTCCAATTTAGAATATTATTTTATTCAGATATTCACATCATTAAGGAAAGGTTCCCATTAATTTTATCAAAGATAAATTCTTTAAATTTATTCTTTAATCTTCCTTTGGATATCAATTCAAACCAAGTTAAGGTTTATCCAAACTAGTCAGGATTTAGCGCACCTTGCCATAGTAATCATTTGTTTAATTTTTTCCAATCCCAGCCTATTCATCCCATAGAGAAAAACTGGTAATACTCCATATCCAACACCACGGTGTTATCGGTAAATTTAATTGCCATTTCACGTTCAAATCTAATTAAAGATTTGACTACCGCTTGGAGAAAAACTGGTGATACTCCATTCTCGATCATTTCCGAAATTAGATAATTTAAATTATCAATCCACATTTCAATCTAATTAAAGATTCATTAAAACTCCACTTAGTTTTAATCTTCCCAAAAATCAGTATTAATGATTATTTAACTTTGGGAAATCAAACATGCCGCATTGGCAATCTGCACCGTACTACTGATTTCTGCCGACATATAACCTCTAAGCTCGTACGTCTTAGATAAGGGTGTTAAGCAAGAGAATAAATTCTCCACCACTAAACGGATGTATATTTAGCAGAGATCAACGATACAGTTCGAAATACAATGTTATCCATGTAATCCTGTCTTTATCTGGGTTAAAGAACCAATGTCATTTAAAACACAGTTCACGATAAACCCAAAATCACATTCCATTAAATATGGAATCTTCACAGAAAACAAATCAATATATAATTGATATCACGTATTGGAAATTGGATTTCCGTATGTGAACCAAAGCAAGGGATCGTCCTTACCGAATTCGAGACAATATATCCTACCATGTTTCACGCTACAACCACAACTGCTCCTTGGATCATTAGGGCCGATCCTCTCTTACGTTTGAGGATTAATAATTCCTGAACAATGCATTTCCCCACCCTATAGGGCGTAATGGTCTGTCAGTATGTCGACCATATCATCCATCGGCCCCGTAGTGACTGATATAACTGAGGCGCCTCGCTTTCCATCATCCACATAAGTAAAAATGTTTGGGCTCCATACCATGACACCACTCCTATCTAGAAAGAAACGCATGTCCTTCCTGTAGTCCTCTCCCGTTTATAGTTCACACCGGGGTGTGAGGCTCGCGAATTAACGCTATACACAAAGCTATGCTAATTAAAGACATGCTTTGATCATCAACCCCAAGACTCTGTTTTCGACAAAAGCCTTGATCACTTTTATCTCAGCATGCCACATTGACATTCCATGCCATGCAACTGATGTCTATTGATATATAACCTCTCGACTCGTACATTTCAGAGAAAGGTGTTAAGCAAGAGAATAAATTATCCGCTACCAAGCAGATATATATTTAATAGAGATCAATCAACACAGAATAAAATCCAATGTCAGACACACATCCATTTAATAGTTTGTTCTGGGTCTGAACGAAACCAGAGGCACTGGGACACCCCACGTCCATTAATGTCACTCACTAAGGGAATGCATTAAGTTTCGTGAAGCGCTATAGGTAAACAGACACATAATAATTACAAGACAGATATAAATAAGGCAACGACGGAAAATTTAAACTTTTATTTCAAGCATAAGTCATAATACTGTGGTCCACTATTTCATAAGTCACAAAAACCATTACAATAAAATAACTTTTGTCTTGCACCATCAGAGTACATAAGTGCATCATTCCCCCAATTAAAAAGAGTTAAGCCATAGTAGAGACAAGAACTTGAGCCATACTTCAGAAGTAGCTCCTAGCAAGATGATGTCTGAGTCCTGATTAAGTCTGAGTGTTTCCTCCCTGAGAACCTAGAGAGGGGAACGGAAGAAAGAAGGAGAAACAACAGGGTCAGACATAAAGTCTGGCGAGTCTAGTTACATTTAGCCATTAGATAAACAAAAGCAACATGATAGGCATATAAAGTGGATAAGAGAGAGATTACTACGTAAATGGCAGGTGTGACACAGTAAGCAAGATAAGGTGTTTGTGCCTCACTAATGATTACTCTGCACTACTACTAGTATAACTGAAATGAGATGATCCCTTCCACTTTAAGTTGGTAGGATTAGGTCATATGTCCAAGTATACCCTAACCCCTACCCTAATTGGTTGGCTCCCTACTCCATGGATACCCTATGCTGGCCCCACAGTAGGAGGTATCGCTTCCTAAAGTGGCAACCCATGGTGTGCACAACCATATCTACTGGTGTCATGGTCGTCTTAGGCCCCTCTTCCCGGCCTATGCACGCACATGTCCCTGGCCGGTTTGCGCCGCCTACACCATCCGCCTCGTTTCGATCTCTTTTAATCAATCAGTAAGTGTTCCCCTTCTTCGCCTAGTACGGAGTTCTTTACTTGATACCAACTCTGGGTTACTGACTGAAATGGGTCCCCCACAATATGATACAAGCTCTCCGCCTTGTCTTGTATCCCCACTAGGTTTTCCATTGACTATGTATACCCTAAGGTGTCTTTAATTACATAGCCCTATACCGGTTATGCTTACCCTAACAGGTGTCATTAATTACATAACTTCATTACATTATCTATCGGTTATGTATACCACTAGGTATTTTTAATTACATAACCTTATTACATTATCTACCGGTTACGTATACCACTAGGTGTCTTTAATTACATAACCGTACTGGGTTAAGTTCGTGGGCCTATATATAAATTTTACCCACTCCCTCTAATTTACTTAACCCACCCACTACCCATCCAATTTTAATTAACCCTAATTTAAGTTCATAGTCATAAGTAGTCCAATTCTTTATCATGTCCATTTATGGTTTTATAATGGGCAAGACCTCCCACATTAGGCCTACAACATGTGGATACTGAATATGCCGGTCGGGTCCGGGAAGTCTTATTCCACAATTGTGGCTAACCTCGTGTCTTAGCCCGATTCGTATTTGCGTACTTAGACCTTCCACATTAGGTTCAACATTAGTGGCTACTGGATATGCCGGTCGGGTCCGGGCAGATTTCCACCACTAATGTAACCTAACCTCGTGTCATAAGTACAATTTACAATTCCTAATTGTAAATTACTAAACATTCCAAATTAATCCAAATCTACCTATGTAATTATAGGTAACTATCTCTATGTTTCCCCATTTGAATTGCATGTCCCATTTCATATAAATATTACATAAATTATGCCAATTATAATCCCTTTTTCCCAGTTTCCTCTCTAACGTATTCGTATGTATTTTGGTGGCATCGAGGCTATAAAGTAGCCTAGCTACAATAATGAAAAGGGTATATGACTAAGGTGATAGTTTCAACATATCTTGGCATAAACATAAACTGGTATAATAACAAGGTGAATGGTCATGTGATCATCATGGCAAAGTAGGCATAAAATTGATGAACTTGTAGCAACTATGATGTCCACGCAGCATAATGAGATCTAAATTAACCATAAGGTGTCCAACTATTTAGATCTAGCATAGTTAGGGTGACATAGTAACATGTTTAGATATAAAGATGGATTTACATGTCAAGTTTACAACGTATCTCAATGGATCACAATATGACAGATGAAAGGTGATTAACATAAAGATCTAGATGTAAGTAATGTTACAACTATCCAAATTAATAGATGTACATCCAACATAACATGGTTACAAGTCAAGATCCACATAAGCAACATAATCGCATAACCACAATTTTATTAGATCTAGGAAAATAGATCTGTCATGACATAGTATAGGATTTCGCATCAACACAGAATCATACTTTATAACATATCCAATTAATAGTCTTTCAAAATATACTTTTATTTATCTAAACCTAAAAACAACTAGAACTCATAGTGTTAGGTTTAGAGAATTGATGAAGAACGGATCTAGAATTTCTGAATTGGATTTGTAGAATATGTTGTTGTAGAAGATGGTTCAGTTCGCACTCCAGTAGCATACAACCTCCATGACTTCCAATGAAGAAAATATAAGAAATAGGACACGTATATATAGTTTCCAGACCCCCTGAAACCGAGTGTCATGTCAGCCACAGGGGTGTCGACACCCCTGTGGGTGGGTCGACCCCTAGGTCGACACCCCTCTAGGGGGGTCGACCCCCTAGAGCGGGAATTTGTCCGCTCAGAGGAATTTTTCGAATTTGAATCCTCTAGATAGAATTCTGACTCATGTCTGACTCACCTTTGACTCATGTGTATATATAAAATATATCTATGCGTATGCAAACTTAAAACCCTCTTAGCTTCTTCATACAGTGTTCGTTTTATGGATACCAAATGTCTGTCTTAACCAGAATTTCAAGATGGACGCAATGGTGTAGTACGTTTCCTCTAATTATGAATATTAAATTAATTATTATTTAATTTATTCTCTTTAATGTCGTTAAAAATTCAGGGTGTTACATTCTCCCCTACTCAAAGGATTTTTTCCTCGAAATCTCTGAGTTGAGAAGAATGCATATCCTACCATCCATCATCCATCTACTCATCCACCAATCACTGGCATCCATTGTCCTTAAAGATTTCTGATGCTTATATGAATATATGCAAAGGTGTGTATATGTCCTAACACTAATGCAAAGATCAGGCGGTCTACTGATTTAGTTGACCCCCTTAATGTAATGTATGTTAGTGTCATGAATCCAATATGTATGAAAATAAACCTATCATATTATATAAATTCTATATGTGTGCACATTCATTCATTCAAATGCAACATCCATATGCTAACTCATCCATTTCTATTCATAAAAGAAAATATATACACATCCATATGCAGTACGAGAGTGATTAAGCTGATCTTAGTGCCTAATGTGTATGTATATGCGTCTGCAGGCAACCACTAGCAAACACTTGCATCCATCAAACATATCATGTTTCAAGCACATGTTTACATCCATAAGATTCCTATCTAAAGGTCGAAAATACGATGGATAAGATATATTCTATTGACAGAAACAAGCACTGATTAAACTCAGGAAAGGAGTTAAGAACATACCCTCGAAAAGAAAAGGGTACGAAGCACGAATCTTATCTTCGGTTTCCCAAGTCGCATCTTCTCGATTATCTCCCATTGAACCTTTAGCAACTTGATCTCCTTATTGCACAGCTTCTTAACCTCTGACCCAAGAATACAGGTAGGGACTCGTCTGACTATCGCCTCCCGTTCCACTTCGACTTCTTCCAACATACTCGGCTCAACTACTTCCGCGGTGTCATGCAGGCAATTCCACAGACGAGAGACATGGAAAATGTCATGAACACCGGATAGATTTTCTGGGAGTTTTACTTTGTAAGCCATTTGGCCAATCCTCTCGGTTATGGGGAATGGTCCCACAAACCTAGGTGCCAACTTCCCTACTGATCCGAAGTGAACCACATTCCTCAGAGGTGATACCTTGATAAAAATTAAGTCACCTACTTCGAATTCGATGTCAGTCCTTCTCTTGTCTGCATAGGATTTCTGCCTATCTTGAGATGTCTTCTTCCACCGTTGAATAAGGTCAATCTTTTCGGATGTTTCTCTAACCATATCTGGTCCAAGTAATAATCTTTCTGTAGATTGCCACCAACAAGTTGGTGATCTACAGGGTCGTTCGTACAATGCTTTGAAGGGTGCCATACTGATGCTAGCCTGAAAACTGTTGTTATAGGCAAACTCTACTAAAGGAAGATGCTCTTCCCAAGTCCCTCCGAAGTCTAGGATACACAGCCTTAAAATATCTTCTAGAATCCTATTCACCCTCTCCGTCTGCCCATCGGTCTGAGGATGATAAGCAGTGCTTAAGCACAACTATGTACCTAATGCTTCTTGCAAGCTCCTCCAAAATTTGCTAGTAAAGATGGGGTCACGATCGCTCAAGATGCTGGAAGGTACTCCGTGAAGACGGATTATCTCTTGGACATAAACTGCTGCCAACCATGATGTCGACCTCTTACTCTTAACTGGAACAAAGTGAGCACTCTTAGTGAGTCTATCCACTATCACCCAAATACTGGTATTACCTTTCTTCGATCTAGGCAAACCATCTATGAAATCTATAGAGACGCTCTCCTATTTCCACTGCGGATACTCCAATGGATGAAGTAATCCACCGGGCTTCTTTTGCTCAGCTTTGACTTGCTAGCAAACTAAACATTGAGAAACAAATCCAACCACATCCTTCTTCATCCCAACCCAAAAGAAAACCCTCTTCATTTCCTTGTACATTTTATCACTGCTTGGATGAATGGTCATCATAGAATGGTCAGCTTCTTCTAGGACTGCCCTTATCAGCTTCCAGTTTGAGGAACACAAAGCCTTCCATCTCGTCGCAACCACCCCTTTTCATCTATGCCATATCTAGTGAGGTGACTAGAAGTCGCCCCTCTTCTGAGCTTATCCATGATGTCTAGAATCTGTAGGTTACCTTGTTCCGAAGCTCCTCTCTGATCCACAAGAGACGGTCATATCTCCAAGGATGCAAACAAACCAGCAAAACCTCGATGGAGGGTCTAAAATCAAAAGCTGATATGAACTCCAAGTTCTTTATTTCCACAAACAGAGGACTCAGGGCCACCCTCTGCCTACTTAGTGTGCCTGGCACCACATTACCCTTGCCAGGGGTATAAGCAATCTCAAAATCATATGAAGCTAAGAACTCCATCCACCATTGTTGCCTTAAGTTTAGATCCTTTTGTGAGAATCGATAATTAAGAGATTTATGATCGATGTATAACTCGAACTTTTCTCCAAGTAAATAATGACACCACGACTTTAACGTGAATACTATGGCAGCCAACTCTAGATCATGGGTGGGGTATTTCTTCTCATGAACTCTCAACTGTCTACCTCCATTACATATTACTTTCCCTTCTTGCATCAGCACCGCACCAACCCCTATACCACACGCATCAGTGTAAACAGTAAACACTTTACTCACATCAGGCAAGGTCAAGACTGGGACTGTTGTCAGAGCCCTTTTTAGTCGTTGGAAAGCAATGTCACAGTCTATGTCCCATGAAAATGTCAAATTCTTCTTTGTCATCCTGGTGAGAGGGGATGATATCTTCGCGAAGTCCTTAATGAACTTCCGATAATAACCTGCCAACCCAAGAAAGATTCTCACCTCGGTTACATTTTTAGGAATCTACCAATTTTGAACTGCAACCACCTTTGCGGGATCTACAGCTATCCCTTCTTTGGAACTACATGCCCCAAGAACCTTACCTCCTTTCTCCAGAAATGACATTTGGAGAACTTTGCTTTTAGCTGATGGTCACGGAGAGTTTTCTAAACTTCTCCCAAATGTTGGGCATGCTCTTCTTCAGTTTTGGAGAAGATCAAAATATCATCAACGAAGACTATGACGAATTTGCTTAGGAACTCCCGAAACACCCTACTCATCAAATCAACAAAGTAGGCAGGTGCATTTGTCAAGCCAAAAGGCATATAACTAGCCATTCAAAGAAACCGTCTGCAGTTCTGAAAGCAGTCTTATCTATGCTGTCCTCAACCACCCTCAACTGATGGAACCCCGTAGCCAAGTCCAACTGAGAAAATACCGAGGCACCAACAAGCTGATCAAATAAATCATCAATCTTCGGAAGTGGGTACCTATTCTTCTTGGTAAGCTTATTCAATTTTCTATAGTCAACACACAGATGAAGTGAACCATCCGCTTTAGTTGCGAATACTACTGGAGCACCCCCACTCAGATATGCTTCTTCTGATAAACCGTTTTTCAAGTAGCTCCCCTACTTGCTTACTCAGCTCCCTCCTTTCTCTTGGAGCCATGTGGCGCACTGGTAATGCAACTGGCTTTTCATTGTCCACCAGATATATGCGGAAGTCGATCTCACGCCTTGGAGGTAAACCCCGTACCTCAACAAAAACATCGGGATAATCTCGAACCATCGAAACAGATTACAAATCATCTATGGATGCATCTAGAGACTCTAGGACGCTAAGCATAACAGACCTTGAGGGTCACAAGAAACTTCGAGGGTCTTCCCATGATAAGTCAGGAGTCTAACAACCCACCTCTCATAATCTAGAATGACCTCATACGTGGTAAGCCAATCCATTCTTAGAATCAACCCATAGCCCATGAACCCGACCACATACGTGTTGCATCAAACTCGACGCCTAACACAGATATTTTCAAACCCCGACAAATCATCGATAAATGAGCCGAACCACCAAACTACGGGATCTACTACCATACTAGTAATTAAGTGCAGAGATTCAACCACATAACTAGATATAAACGAGTGTGAAGCACCAGAATCAAAAAGTATACTAACTGGATGGTTTGAAAGAGGAACTAAACTTTCTACGGAAATTTTTCTACCTCTTTCAGGAGCATTGATCACGAGAGCATGCACCTGCCCTCCAGAAGTCCCTGCTCTTTGACCTTGTCCCTGCATTCCCTGTTTCTTCAAGCACTCTTTGGAGAAGTGTCCGACCTCTCCGCAATTAAAGCAATTGGTCTTACTTCTCTTACAATCTTTGATTAGGTGACCCTCCTTTCCATAGTTGTGACATTTTCTCTTATCCTTGCCCTTATCATCTTTTCCTCCTTTCTTCTATTGTTGTTGTTGTTACTGCTGTTGCTGCTCGTTCTTCGGCCACACCTTCTTATTCTGCGATGTCCCCTTAGCTTTTGTTTCCTTCTTTTCTCCCTTGTCCTCCTCATGCATTAAGGCCATATCAACAAGCTTTTCAAAGGTGGACCCCATTGGAATATGGGACATAGCTAAACCATGCAAAGGCTCATTCAATACTTTAGCAAATCGCAAAGCCCTTTTGTGCGGTGTGTCTGCCAACTCTAGCCCGAACCTTGCCAACTGGTTAAACTTGTTCACATACTCCTTTACCGTCAAGTTTCCTTGTTTGAGAGTTAAGAACCTATCCATCTGTATACTTCTCTCTGCTTAGGAAAGAAAATTCATTTCGAACCTCTGCCTAAAGTCTTCCGAAGTTTCCACCGGACGTCCAGCTTGGGTGATTTTCCACCAAAATGAGGCTTCATCCTTTAACAGCCACGCAGCTAGTTGAATTTTCCTTCGGTCCTCCACTTCAAAGATTACAAATAAGTCCTCGATCTCCTTAAGCTAATTTTAAGATTCTACGAATGTCTCATTCCCATGGAATGGCCTTCCTCCCATAGCCCGGAAGTCTTTGCAGATCTTGGTAAAGTTTTCATCTTTTGGAGGGGAAGGAGGAGGAATGAGTGGTGCAACTGGGGGAGGAACGTCTCTTTGGCCTTCGGCCGGTGCCTTGTCCTCCAAATACCTATGGAACCATCCGGCTATTGTGACGCCCTCCGGGATATTAGGGATGTTCTATTCCCCATACATGCTGACAAGGAAAAGGAAGAAATTTAGATAAAGGACCGACGGATACTACATATGGCTTTTTGGGGAATGTATTTCAAAATAGACTTTTCTTTCGAAAATGAATTTAATTTTATAACCTTTTTTGAAAATGATTTTCAATTTGTTTTATCTAATATGGTAACCTTTAACTCTGATACCAAGTGTGACACCCCACGCCCATTAATGTCACTCAATAAGGGAGTGCATTAAGTTTCGTGAAGCGCTATAGGTAAACAAACGCAGAATAATTACAAGATAATTATAATTAAGGCAACAGCGGAAAATTTAAACTTTTATTTCATGCATAAGTCATAATACCATGGTCCACAATTTCATGAGTCACAAAAACCATTGCAATAAATAACTTCTGTCTTGCACCATTAGAGTACATAAGTAAATAAAAAGCATCATTCCCCCAATTAAAAGAGTTAAGACATAGTAGAAACAAGAACTTCATCCATACTTCAGAAGTAGCTCCTAACAAGATGATATCTGAGTCCTGATTAAGTCTGAGTGTTTCCTCCCTGGGAACCTGGGATGGGGAGAGGGGGTGAAAAAGGAAGAAAGAAGGAGAAACAACAGGGTCAGACATAAAGTCTGGCGAGTCTAGTTACTTTTAGCCAGTAGATAAATAAAAGCAACATGATAGGCATATAAAGTGGATAAGAGAGAGATTACTAAATAAATGGCAGGTGTGACAAGGTAAGCAAGATAAGGTGTTTGTGCCTCACTAATGATTACTCTTCACTACTACTAGTATAACTGAAATGAGATGATCCCTTCCACTATAAGTTGGTAGGCTTAGGTCATACGTCCAAGTATACCCTAACCTCTACCCTAATCGATTGGCTCCCTACTCCGTAGATACCCTGTGCTGGCACCACAGTAGGAGGTATCGCTTCCTAAAGTGGCAACCCATGGTGTGCACAACCATATCTACTAGTGTCATGGTCGTCTCAGCCCCCTCTGCCCAGCCTATGCACGCGCATGTTCCCGGTCAGTTTGCGCCGCCTACACCATCCGCCTCGTTTCGATCTCTTACAATCAATCAGTAAGCGTTCCGCTTCTCCGCCTAGTACGGAGTTCTTTAGTTGATTCCAACTCTAGGTCACTAACTGAAATGGGTTCCACACAATATGATACAAGCTCTCCCTCTTGTCTTGTATCCCTACTAGGTTTTCCACTGACTATGTATACCCTAAGGTGTCTTTAATTTCATAGCCCTATACCGGTTATGCTTACCCTAACAGGTGTCTTTAATTACATAACTTCATTACATTATCTATTGGTTATGTATACCACTAGGTGTCTTTAATTACATAACCTTATTACATTATCTACCGGTTACGTATACCACTAGGTGTCTTTAATTACATAACCTTATTGGGTTAAGTTCGTGGGCCTATATGTAAATATTACCCACTCCCTCTAATTTTACTTAACCCTAATTTAAGTTCCTAGTCATATAATCTTTATGGATTAAATTAGGTTAAGTAGTCTAATTCTTTACCATGCCCATTTATCGTTTTATAATAGGCTAGACCTCCCACATTAGGCCTACAGCATGTGGATGCTAGATATGCCGGTCGGGTCCAGGTAGTCTTATTCCATAGTTGGGCCTAACCTCGTGTCTTAGCCCGATTCGTATTTGCGTACTTAGACCTCCCACATTAGGTTCAATAATAGCGATTGCTGGATATGTCGGTCGGGTCCGGGCAGACTTCCACCACTAATGTAACCCAACCTCGTGTCATAAGTACAATGTACAATTCCTAATTATAAATTACTAAACATTCCAAATTAATCCAAATCTACCTATGTCATTATAAGTAACTATTTCTATTTTTTCCCCATTTGAGTTACATGTCCCATTTCATATAAATATTACAAAAATTATGCCAATTATAATCCCTTTTCCCCGTTTCCTCTCTAACGTATTCATATGTATTTTGGCGGCATCGAGGCTATAAAGTAGCCTAGCTACAATAATGAAAAGGGAATATGACTAAAGTGATAGTTTCACCATATCTTGGCATAAACATAAACTTAAACTGGTATGATAACAAGGTGAATGGTCATGTAATCATCATGGCAAGGTAGGCATAAAAGTGATGAACTTGTAGCAATTATGATGTCAACGCAACATAATGAGATCTAAACTAACCATAAGGCATCCAACTATTTAGATCTAGCATAGTTAGGGTGACATAGTAACATTTTTAGATCTAAAGATGGATTCACACGTCAAGTTTACAACATATCTCAATGGATCACAATATGACAGGTGAAAGGTGATTAACATAAAGATCCAGATCTAAGTAATGTTACAAATGTCCAAATTAATAGATGTACATCCACCATAACATGGTTACAAGTCAAGATCCACATAAGCAACATAATCGCATAACCATAATTTTATTAGATCTAGGAAAATAGATATGTCATGACATAGTATAGGATTTCACATTAACACAAAATCATACTTTATAACATATCCAATTCATAATCCTTCAAAATATACTTTTTTTTATCTAAACCTAAAAACAACTAGAACTCACAGCGTTAGGTTTAGAGAATTGAGGAAGAACGGATCTAGAACTTCTGAATTGGATTTGTAGAATATGTTGTTGTAGAAGATGGTTCAGTTCGCACTCCAGCAACATACGGCGTCCATGACTTCCAATAAAGAAAATATGAGAAATAGGACACATATATATAGCTTCTAGACCCCCTGAAACCGAGTGCCATGTCAGCCCTAGGGGTGTCGACACCCCTGTGGGAGGGTCGACCCCTAGGTCGACACCCCTCTAGGGGGTCGACCCCTTAGAGTGGGAATTTTGCCCCTCAGAGGAATTTTTCAAATTTGAATCCTATAGATAGAATTCTGACTCATCTCTGACTCACCTCTGACTCGTGCGTATATATAAAATATTTCTGTGCGTATACAAAATAAAAACCCTCATAACTTCTTCACACAGTGTCCATTTTACGCAAACCAAATGTCTATCTTGACCAGAATTTCGAGATGGACGCAATGGTGCAGTCTGTTTCCTCTAATTCTGAATATTAAATTATTATTATTTATTTTAGTCTATTTAATGTCATTAAAAATTCGGGGTGTTACAGGCACCTTATTCCTCGTCCTGTGTCCAATACAGGAGAGATGTCATCACATATCCGGTTGATCTCCAAGTACGACTGGACGATCACCACTTATTACCTTGTCTTGGGTGTACAACCTAATAAAGACATCAGCAATCATCCAAACGATGTGAAGACCTCTGGTCTTTAACCACCATCTTCATCGTCGACTTATCGTCGAATCAGTTATTCAGAATGGGTATAAACCCAACCTTTCTGAATAACTTGCGTATATTTTAAATAAGTGCTACACAAACACACCATACGCCTCATTCCAATTCAGAATATTCTTTTATTCAAATATTCACATCATTAGGGAAAGGTTCCCATTAATTTTATCAAAGATAATTTCTTTAAATTTATTCTTTAATGTTCCTTTGGATATCAATTCAAACCAAATTAAGGTTTATCCAAACTAGTCGGGATTTAGCGCACCTTACCGAAGTAATTATTTGTTTAATTTCCCAACCCTGCCTATTCATCCCATGGAGCAAAACTAGTAATACTCCATATCTTACACCATGGTGTTATCATAAAATCTAATTACCATTTCATATTAAAATCTAATTAAAGATTTAACTATTGCTTGGAGCAAAACTGTTGATACTCCAATCTCGATCATTTCCCAAATTTGATAATTTAAATTACCAGTCCACATTTCAATCTAATTAAAGATTCATTAAAAATCCACTTAGTTTTAATCTTCCCAAAAATCAATATTAATGATTATTTAACTTTGGGAAATCAAATATGCCGCATCGGCAATCTACACCATACCACAGATTTCTGCCGATATATAGCCTCTAAGCTCGTACGTCTTTGAGAAGGGTGTTAAGCAAGAGAACAAATTCTCCACCACCAAACAAATATATATTTAGCAGAGATCAACGATATAGTTCGAAATAAAATGTTAGCCATGCAATCCTATCTTTATCTGGGTTAAAGAACCAATGTCATTTAAAACACTGTTCATGATAAACCCAAAATCACATTCCATTAAATATGGAATCTTCACTGAAAACAAATCAATATATAATCGATATCGGTTTCCATATCCGACTAGTAATATAAATGGAATAATGGCAAAGCCTTTTAAATTCCATATATAGTAATAGTATTCCTTCACAGAAACTCACTTCGATTATTACCAAATCGAATTCCATTCATTTCCAATTTATTTTATTAACTTGTAAAACTTTTCTTTGGAAAATTTCCATTAAATCTTAATAAAAAGATTTATAAATTCCAAATCACATTTCACTATTAATCGAGTTAAAGAACAAGTGTTATTTAAAACACCGTTCATGATAAAACCAAGAATCCAATTCTTTCATCCAATTCCAATTAAATATTCATTAATTGGAAAACTTCTCTAAATCTTAATTAAAAGATTTATTTTTTTCTTAACTGGATTTAAGAACAGTGTTAATAAAGACACCATTCACAACAAACCCAAAATCTCATTTGATATTAAATAGAAGGATCTGAATAGAAATTATATCGACTTATATTCAATATCAAATTCTAAAACCAACAAATATCGTACTGGAAATAACGATATAAACTTATCTTCCAAATTTCCATAACAATATCCATATAATCATGAAATCAACATCGAAATACTCCGAAGATGATTTCCATTCAAATCCACTCCAATTCATATATTGGAAATTCTGGTTATATTAAAACCCATTCTCAATCCAATTTATTTATTTAAAAATAACTGGATTATAATTCTAGTTAATAACTAGTTCATTTCGATAAAAATATATTTTTATCTTTTCAAATATGAAATTTTTCATCCTAATTCTTTCCTAATCATTAATTATGATTTTACACAAATTATTAATATTTTTAATAATTTTATTAAGGCCCTTTCAGTCGATTTCCATAAACGGTCATCAAACTGCACTTACAACGACCTTTTCCAAATTTGATTTAGACATAATTCCAAATCCAACCATTAGATTTAAAATCTCTTATATTGTTGGAAAGATCTTTTTCGATATGAACCCAATGGTTCCTGTTTTAGGAGAATTTGATAGTCGAATCTCCCGTAATATCAATTCGAAGGCAATGGTTGAAATTCGCGAACGGCCGTGGCACGGTGCGTTCTATTCATGCGATTATATTATATATATAATATATAATATATATTTCGTCGATTTCTATTTAAAACGTATTTTATAAATCGTTTATAAATTAGTTTTAGAACGATTCTAACTTCATTTCCAATTTTAAATCAAAATTGAAGATTCCTTATCATTATATTAATTAAATGACAATATTTTCAAAATATCAGATATTGAAATCATTTCCTTTTTTATATTCATCATAGATGTAGCACCCCACCTCCATTAAGGACACTCACAAAGGGAATGCCTTAACTTTGGTGGAGCATTTTAGCAAACAGAACAGAAACTTACAAGACAGATAAAAACAGTACTTGAAATTTTTTAACTTTATTACAGCGGAAACAGAAATCAATATGGTTACATCCTTTCATATCTCAGAATTCAAGTACAAAATATCAGTCTTGTACAAAAGCCTTCAAAATGCATAGTTTAAAATCATAATCCCCATAGAACAGAAGCTATACAGAGCCAAGCCATACTTTAAGCACTTCAAGCAGAGAGAAATCCGGATCAAGCTGAAGTATTCCCTCCTTGGATAACCTGGGGGGAAACGGAAGAAAGGAGGCGAAACAACAAGGGTCAGACAAAAATTCTGGCAAGTCCAGTGACTTTCAGCATATGAACAGTTAATAATAATATGACATGAACATAAAACAGGATGAGAGATAACTGTAACAGGTGTAGCAGATATAACAGAAAAACAGAATGATATAAACTATTGCTTTACACTTCTCTGCACTAATACTAGTATAACAGAATTTGGTGTCACCCTACTGTCTAGACTGAAACAGAAATGGGTACAGAATAATTTCTACAGAAGAGAGTGCTAGTAATGGGCCTTTACCACCCAATCAGAAACAGACAGAAGCAGAATGCGGATGATGGGCCTTTACCACCCAAACAGAAACAGAAATAGATTAATCCCTACGGAAACATAATGTAGAATTAGGTGTACACTAGTAATTGGGCCTTTATCACCCGAACAGACGGTACCATGCAAATCAGATAGATGTTGCCACCCAATAGAAATAGACGGTACCAACAGAAATAGACAGAACTAAGTGTACCCTAAAACCCTACCCCAAGCGATCGGCTCCCTAATACATAAATATCCTGTGTCGGCCCCATAGTAGGGTGCATCACTCCCTAAAGTGACAACCAATTGGCACAGACCTATTTACAGATGTCACGGCGTCTTACATCCTCAGAGGCAGACCGGGATCCATGCACGCACATGACCCGGTTGGAACGCACCATCAACACCCCTCGCCATTATCAGAATGAACCGCTTATAATTAGTTCAGTAAGCGTGCCCGGACCCTACTTACTGTTGGGTCAAAGTTTTGATACTAGAAAGGGTTACTGACTAATATGTGTCCCAAACAACAGATGACACAAGAAATTCCCCTCCTAACCTTGTGTCCCCAGACTAACAGATTTCAGCTTAACTTGTCTACAAGTTTCAGACATACAAAATTTAGATTAACTAGTTCACATATCAGACAATCAAGTTAACAGGTTTTCAGACTAACGGATCAGATGTTCGGATTAACAGGCTTACAGATTAACTGGTTACAGATTAACAGACTTACAGATTAACTAGTTACAGATTATCTAACTTTGTATTGGGCCTACGGATTCACGAAACGGGTTTATCAGATTCATTGGTCCAATTGGTTTAACCTTACCCAACACGTTTTAGACATCATAATTATCTCAGATTTTCATTAATTAAATATTAATGCCCAAACCTCTCACATTAGACTGACAGTTTGCGGCTACTGGTTAGGCCGGTTGGTTCCGGGCAGGTTTCTGTCGCAAACTGAGTCTAACCTCGGGTTTCAAGCACGTTATGACTAACTTCTCACATTAGAACCTATTGTTTGCGACCACTGGAATATACCGGGCGGTTCCGGACAGAATTACGCCGCAAATTCATTCTAACCTCGAGTTAGCCATGTTTATCTTTGTGACCAATTAAATAATGATTCACCATTTATACCCCCGCCTAATATACATGTCCATTATTCATAACTATAGCCAATTCAGATTGTTTCAATAACGGACTAATGATACCAACTCAACAGATATAGCAGATAACAGATTTTTCAGATTAGGCGACTTAACGGATTTAGCAGATTAAGCAAACTAGCAGATTTAGCATTTTCAACAGACTTAGCAGATGACAGATTTGGCAGATGTACAGATCTAGCAGACTAGGCAGTAGAGCAGAACTAGCAGATTAAGCAATATAACAGAATTAGCAGATTAGGCAATGTAACAAAACTAGCCAATTAGGCAAATATAACAGATTTAATCATTTCTTAAAGTTTCACAAACATATCTTGCCTAATTATAAATCTTGCCTAAGTTCACATGCATAAATACTTGTCTTGATTCATAATATTATCATATACCCCATGTTTGTATTAAATGTACATAGCACAGATTATGGTCATAAATTTAACATATATCATATGTTTCAATTTTTATTAAACTTGCATAGTACAGAAGATCCCTATATAAATTATACCAAATATAGCCATCGATTACTATGCATATCATATATCCCAAAGATCCCTTACTTAGGTGTTTATTTACATTAATAGATACCCTACTCTCATGTAAATCTTTATGCCTAAGCCATATTTTTATAATCACAAATCATATGTTCAATACCCATTTATGTTATAAATAATAACATGTCCAGTCATATGTCTCAGATTTTGTTCTAGCTACAGTCCTCAAATCAGTCACCTATTGGTCATGCCCAATTCATGCATCATTCATTTTATTGTCCCAAATATTTTAGCGTAGGTTAATCTCTTATGAGATTGGCTCAGGCTCGTGGTAGCCTGGCTATATAACAGAAAGAGGAAAAAGATACAAAATAAGATAGATCCAAACAGAACAGAACAGATATAACCTCAGATTCAGATTTATAATTCATGTCACAATTAGAATTGACGTTTATATCAGAAAATAACTGCACTTGCCTTGATTGGATTAAAGAAAGAACTTTAGTTGTTGCAGAATTGTTGCAGAAGCTTTAATCTCTAATTTGAATTGAATTGCTTAGGTTGATGTTGATTAGCTTCTAGTTTTGATTCCAGCAGAGTAGCGACGCCATTTTTACTTTTATTTAGAACAGAGGCAGAGAAGAAGAAGAATAGAATTGTGTGTAGAGGAGGCTAGGTCTTAGGGTGTATTTATAGGTGTAGGAACTCATTTCAGCCACCAGATTAACCCTAAAACCAATCCGGACCATCAAAAATCATCCTAGGGCTTCAAAAATGGGTTCTGGGCCACCCCAGGCCGACTAGGTCGACCTGTAAAGAGAGGGGGTCGACACTATAGTCGACCTGGGGAGGGGGGGGGGGGCAGGTCGACTATAGTGTCGACACTATGGTCGACCTGGGTCAGTCTGCCAGAAAGTCTGCTGAAATATTGTTTTGGCCATATCTTAGTCATACGGACTCCGATTTTCGAAAACTCGGACTCTATTTCGCGTATTTTTCCGAGAGGAACGCAATGGTGATGTCCTTTTTACCTAATTCCTGATTCTTTAATTATTTATCCTCATTTTACTATCTTTTCCGTTACACACACGGTTATCGAACTAATTTTTCTTCTCTTTCATGTATTAATTAATTCTCCTTATGCATCACCATTATTTACCTATCATAAGCATATTTTCATATATTTTATTTCATTTTTAATTATACTTAAAAATGCGGGGTGTTACATTCTCCCCTCCTTAAAGGATTTCGTCCCCGAAATCTTCAAGTTAAGAAGAATGTGTCCTACCATCCAATCATCCATCTACTCAATCACCAGTCACAGGAATTCATTGTCCTTAAGAGATTTCTAATGCTGTATGAACATATGCAAGAAGTGTGTGTATATGTTCCTTATCTAATGCAAAGATCAGGCGGTCCACTGATTTAGTTGACCTCCTTAATGCGAATTATGCCAGTGCCATGAGTCCAACATGTATGCAATTTTCCTACTCGATACATATCATTTCTATATGAGTGCACAACCATTCAGTCATATGCAACATCCATGTGCTGAGTCAATCATTTTGCATCCACAAAAATTAAAAATGCTCACACATCCATATGCAGTATGAGAGTGTTTTCGAGCCGATCTAGTGCCTAGTGTGTGTATATGCATCCACGGGCAACCACTAGCAACCACTTGCAACCATCAAACATAACATGTCTCAAACACATGTTTACACCCATTAGTTTCTACCTAAAGTTCGAAGATCCGATCGATAGGGTACAGTCGAATGATGGAAGCGAGTACAGATAGAACGAAGACTTGGTTCCCATTAGACATTGGCTGAGAAAATAATTCCCCTAAGTATCAACCCCAAAGACCGAAATCAATATCAGATTGACACTCAGAGGATTACCCTCTTTAGACAATGTCAGAACTGGAAATCAGAATTATTCAGATATTTACAGACTACTGATACAGATCAGGTTCCCTAATGATTCTTAGGAAGCTAAGCATGATAAAATCATATCCCACAAAACCTCAGAATGTATGCGTCATACTTGATGCCTAACACAGATATCTCTCAAACCCCAATCTATCACAAACAGATTAATCATAACCCTTATGGGTTTGAGTCTACAGCGGAATCAGAAACAATACTAGTATTAAAGTGCAAAGTATCAATTACAGAATCAAAATGCCAGAATCAGAAAGAGTTTTAACTCAAAAATCAGATAAAGAAATTAAACTTCTCACAGAAAGTTTTCCTAATTCTATCCTATCCACTAGCCTCGAGAGTGTTCGCCTGCCCTCCAGAAGTAGGTCCTATCTTCTTCCCTTGCCCTCGTTTCTTCGGGCAGTCCCTAGTGAAGTGTCGCATCTCACCACAGTTGAACCAAGCGGCCTTCTTTGGATCCACTTTCTTATCGTGTGTTCTATCCATGTCTCCCATGTACGTTCTCCATTCGTGACCTTCCACCAAAATGAAGCTTCATCCTTCATTAACCAAGCAGCTGGTTGAACCTTCCTCCCATCGTCTATCTCAAAGGTACCAACAAGTCCTCCATTTCGTTCAGCCAACTTCTAGCCTCGACAACGTCTCAGTCCCATAAAGCGGTTTTCCGCCCATCGCACGGAAGTTCTTACATATCTTAGAAAAAGCATCTATACGTGGAGGAAGAGATTCAAAAGGGAAAGAGGAAGGAACTCGAAACAAAGAATCGAAAGAAAGATATATGGCTTTTGGGGATTATGTTTTTTTTCAAAATAAGCTTTACTTTTGAAAATACTTCCTTTTAAAACATAGTTTTCAAAAACTTTTTATCAATTCTGGTAACCTTCAGCTCTGATACCAAGTGTAACACCCCACCTCCGTTAAGGACACTCACAAAGGGAATGCCTTAACTTTGGTGGAGCATTTTAGTAAACAGAACAGAAACTTACAAGACAGATAAAAACAGTACTTGAAATTTTTTAACTTTATTACAGCGGAAACAGAAATCAGTATGGTTACATCCTTTCAAATCTCAGAATTCAAGTACAAAATATCAGTCTTGTACAAAAGCCTTCAGAATGCATAGTTTAAAATCATAATCCCCATAGAACGGAAGCTATACAGAGCCAAGCCATACTTTAAGCACTTCAAGCAGAGAGAAATCCGGATCAAGCTAAAGTATTCCCTCCTTAGATAACCTTGGGGGGAAACGGAAGAAAGGAGGCGAAACAACAAGGGTCAGACAAAAAGTCTGGCAAGTCCATTGACTTTCAGCATATGAACAGATAATAATAATATGACATGAACATAAAACTGGATGAGAGATAACTGTAACAGGTGTAGCAGATATAACAGAAAAAGAGAATGATATAAACTATTGCTTTACACTTCTCTGCACTAATACTAGTATAACAGAATTAGGTGTCACCCTAATGTCTAGACTAAAACAGAAACAGGTACAGAATAATTTCCACAGAAGAGAGTGCTAGTAATGGGCCTTTACCGCCCGATCAGAAACAGACAGAAGCAGAATGCAGATAATGGGCCTGTACCACCCGAACAGAAACAGAAACAGATTAATCCCTACGGAAACAGAATGTAGAATTAGGTGTACACTAGTAATTGAGCCTTTATCACCCGAACAGACAGTACCACGCAGAAACAGACAGGTGTTGCCACCCAACAGAAACAAACGGTACCAACAGAAACAGACAGAACTAAGTGTACCCTAAAACCCTACCCCAAGCGATCGGCTCCCTAATACATAAATATCCTGTGTCGGCCCCACAGTAGGGTGCATCACTCCCTAAAGTGACAACCAATTGGCACAGACCTATTTACAGATGTCACGGCGTCTTACATCCTCAGAGGCAGACCGGGATCCATGCACGCACATGACCCGGTTGGAACGCACCATCAACACCCCTCGCCATTATCAGAATGAACCACTTATAATTAGTTCAGTAAGCGTGCCCGGACCCTACTTACTGTTGGGTCAAAGTTTTGATACCAGAAAGGGTTACTGACTAATATGGGTCCCAAACAACAGATGACACAAGAAATTCCCCTCCTAACCTTGTGTCCCCAGACTAACAGATTTCAGCTTAACTTGTCTACAAGTTTCAGACATACAAAATTTAGATTAATTAGTTCACAGATCAGACAATCAAGTTAACAGGTTTTCAGACTAACGGATCAGATGTTCGGATTAACAGGCTTACAGATTAACTGGTTACAGATTAACAGACTTACAGATTAACTGGTTACAGATTATCTAACTTTGTATTGGGCCTACGGATTCACGAAACGGGTTTATCAGATTCATTGGTCCAATTGGTTTAACCTTACCCAATACGTTTTAGACATCATAATTATCTCAGATTTTCATTAATTAAATATTAATGCCCAAACCTCTCACATTAGACTGACAGTTTGCGGCTACTGGTTAGGCCGGTTGGTTCCGGGCAGGTTTCTGTCGCAAACTGAGTCTAACCTCGGGTTTCAAGCACGTTATGACTAACTTCTCACATTAGAACCTATTATTTGCGACCAATGGAATATGCCGGGCGGTTACGGGCAGAATTACGCCGCAAACTCATTCTAACCTCGAGTTAGCCATGTTTATCTTTGCGGCCAATTAATTAATGATTCACCATTTATACCCCCGCCTAATATACATGTCCATAATTCATAACTATAGCCAATTCAGATTGTTTCAATAACGGACTAATTATACCAACTCAACAGATATAATAGATAACAGATTTTTCAGATTAGGCGACTTGACGGATTTAGCAGATTAAGCAAACTAGCAGATTTAGCATTTTCAACAGACTTAGCAGATGACAGATTTGGCAGATGAACAGATCTAGCAGACTAGGCAGTAGAGCAGAACTAGCAGATTAAGCAATATAACAGAACTAGCGGATTAAGCAATGTAACAAAACTAGCCAATTAGGCAAATATAACAGATTTAATCATTTCTTAAAGTTTCACAAACATATCTTGCCTAATTATAAATCTTGCCTAAGTTCACATGCATAAATACTAGTCTTGATTCACAATATTATCATATACCCCATGTTTGTATTAAATGTACATAGCACAGATTATAGTCATAAATTTAACATATATCATATGTTTCAATTTTTATTAAACTTGCATAGTACAGAAGATCCCTATATAAATTATACCAAATATAGCCATCGATTACTATGCATATCATATATCCCAAAGATCCCTTACTTAGGTGTTTATTTACATTAATAGATACCCTACTCTCATGTAAATCTTTATGCCTAAGCCATATTCTTTTTATCACAAATCATATGTTCAATACCCATTTATGTTATAAATATAACTTGTCCAGTCATATGTCTCAGATTTTGTTCTAGCTACAGTCCATGTTCTTTCCTCAAATCAGTCACCTATTGGTCATGCCCAATTCATGCATCATTCATTTTATTGTCCCAAATATTTTAGCGTAGGTTAATCTCTTATGAGATTGGCTCAAGCTCGTGGTAGCCTGGCTATATAACAGAAAGAGGAAAAAGATACAAAATAAGATAGATCCAAAAAGAACAGAACAGATATAACCTTAGATTCAGATTTATAATTCATGTCACAATCAGAATTAACGTTTATATCGGAAAATAACTGCACTTGCCTTGATTGGATTAAAGAAAGAACTTTAGTTGTTGCAGAATTGTTGCAGAAGCTTTAATCTCTAATTTGAATTGAATTGCTTAGGTTGATGTTGATTAGCTTCTAGTTTTGATTCCTGCAGAGTAGCGACGCCATTTTTATTTTTATTTAGAACAGAGGCAGAGAAGAAGAAGAATAGAATTGTGTGTAGAGGAGGCTAGGTCTTAGGGTGTATTTATAGGTGTAGGTACTCATTTCAGCCATCAGATTAACCCTAAAACCAATCCGGACCATCAAAAATCATCCCAGGGCTTCAAAAATGGGTTCTGGGCCACCCCAACCCGACCAGGTCGACCTGTACAGAGAGGGGGTTGACACAATAGTCGACCTGGGGGGGGGGCAGGTAGACTATAGTGTCGACACAATGGTCGACCTGGGTCAGTCTGCTGAAATCTTGTTTTGGCCATATCTTGGTCATACGGACTCCGATTTTCGAAAACTCGGACTCTATTTCACGTAATTTTCTGAGAGGAACGCAATGGTGATGTCCTTTTACCTAATTCCTGATTCTTGAATTAGTTATCCTCATTTTACTATTTTTTCCGTTACACACACCGTTATCGAACTAATTTTTCTTCTCTTTCATGTATTAATTAATTCTCCTTATGCATCACCATTATTTACCTATCATAAGCATATGTTCATATATTTTGTTTCATTTTTAATTATACTTAAAAATGCGGGGTGTTACAATAGAGATGAATAAAATCGATATAAATTTCGTTCGTGTCAAAATGGCGCATTTCTAATCAATACGGCTTCACATATTTTAATATTTTCGTGTCCATCCAAAATCGGATGTTAAAATCAGATTAAAATTTTAATCCTATATTGAATATTATTTTAAAATATTCCTTATTTTAAAATATTCGTTATTTCTGAATTGGAATCAGACACAATCAATTACCATATAATGCTATTTATCTAGATTTCATAAATCATATGTATGCAACAACATTGATAAACAATCAACCATCATCTAGATTGCATTACACAATTGCATAAGCATTAAATATAAATAATTAACGCTTACACAGTCTGTCAACCAATCGATTGACATACAACTAAACAATTGGGATTATGTATGTCAAATATCATCCTAATACCCGTGTGGGGTTTCAATTAACATACACAGATTTTATTTGTGCAGTTAGGCGATGTGTAAAATATATCATCCCAATTGACGTCAATTAAACGGGTGTACATAAACAAATCGCCCGATTTGTACATGAATATTTATTTTCATTTCAGAAGAATTTTATGTTGTTCATATATACGTTAAAAATTATATTTTTAACACTAAAATATTTATTTCAACACTTGACTATTTTATATGGTTCATACATTCAATAAAAATAATATTTTATTGTTCAGACATTTTATTCAACACATGAATATTTTATACAGTTCATTTATACAATAAAAATGATATTTTTATTGTTCAAATATTTTATTCAACACAATCAATTCACAATCAATTCCCACAATACAATCCAAACAAACAACCATGGTTTGTACAATAAATAGTGTCTGGTGCGGCTAAGCACCGTCTATATCCTAGTATATATTTAACTGTAAAATAATTAGAGTGAGAAGGAGTTCTCACTATCGGTTTCCACTCCATCATTATTTAAAGGACAGTTTGAGCCCGAAAATCTAACATGCTCCAAATTGGACCCGGTTAGTCTTTTTGTGAAGCTCTTAACTCTATGATCGCAACAGATCCAGTTTCACGCGATATGGACTTTTATGTAAAAGATATGAGAGTTAATGCATTAATGACATAATTAGAAAATTAATTAATTAATAATTAGATTTGTTTACCCTCCCCCTCCTTCATTTTCATTGCTCCGAAATAAAGCCCATCAGCTTACATTCTGGGGTTCCGATTTGCACGTCACTAGAGGGGGCGAAGCACGATCGGAGGGTGCCAGTTATAGCGGCGGAGCGACGCCTCCACATGCTCTGAGTGGAGCCCAACTCGGTGGCCCCTTGCTCCGTTAATCCACATGCGAAGTGAACGGGTTTGATCCCGAAATTCGAACTCCATGCTATACGGTTTTTGATCATATTGGTCCTGATTTGAAGAGGAGAGAGAGCTCTTCGATTTTCCCTACTGGAGCTTAGGGATTCATAGCGTGGATCGATCGGAAATTGAATGGGAAATTTTGAGCACCATCCATTGTAGATCGCGAGTCAACGGAGCGCCTTTCCCTTTTTTTAAATCTGAATTCTCATTGGACAGAAACATTTATATAAATAATTTTTTTGTTATTTAGCTATTTAATGCCGTGAACTCCAAATCAAACCCAACGACTATCGTCCCTAGCTAAATACCCCATTCTGGACATAATGGGATATGTTTCATAAGCCAATTCGACTGTTTTGATCAGTTTTTGTCAAAATTAAAATATAAATTAATGTATATTTAATTTAAACGTATAATTTAATTTACCGGGGCCACATACGGACTCCAAAAATTCCAGAAAAATAAATCTAGCTATGTTTTGATGATACGATCCTAACAAAACTAATTTCGTTGAATTCAGAGACCGTTTGAAAAATGGCCATTTTCTGGTTGATCCCATTCAACCAAAATTGACCAAACACGTTTTAATTTGCCACGCTCACATATTAATTCCAAAAATTATGAAAATTGGAATTTAAAAACAATTTGACATTTCGGATCCAACTAAAGTGGTTTCATCAAAAACGGAGGTAATTTGTAAAATGGCTAATTTTAAGGGCTATATATTATATTAAAATATATATAAATTCCATAGGGATTATTTTGAATATTTAACTAGACATAACTTTTTATTTTCGTTATGAAATCTGGATTTTTCACATTCGTTAGAAAGATATAATTAAATAGATTCAAATATTTTTGGTTTTACTGAAATCCGATTTATCTTGAATCCTGTACATTCAATTGAAATTTAAAATCAAATTTTCTAACTACCACGCCATTTTAGGCTAGTTTAATAATTAAAATAAATTTATTCATTCTAACTTCATTTAAAATAAATTTATAGTTGTTATTATTTAAAAAAACCATTTTAAATATTCAAAATCCATTAAAATCGCTAAAATAAAAATTTTAAATTGGTTCTGAAAATCCGGGTTGTTACAATCTCCCCCACTTAAAATCTTTTCATCCTCGAAAAGGAACGGAGCTGAAAATTGTTTGGCTGATCAACTCAACTTTCATTCTGTCTTTCATTCTTCAACTTTTCAGTTTCTAAGAGTTTTCTAATTTCTCATAAATTTGGCTAACACACTAAATTTTTGAAAAATTTCGCCATAACCTCCTTTATATAGGTTGATATTTAAAACCGCAACTTGCCTTACAGGGCCATCATTAAAGAAAAAGAAAAAGCCAAGCGGCTAGCCAATCGGCTCATAAAATCATCCAAACCCAATAAATTAGTAAACATGTACCAATTTGTCGGTCATACGATTTTATTCCTCTTTTTAGCTTCCATGCTATGACCTGTTCAATGTATATACATGTATATGCATGCAATTCTAATCAAATTTCAGTTCAGTTCAATATTTTGTTCGATTTGGCTAAATTTACCATTCATTCTCTTATTGGTTTGAATAATTTAATTAGTTAACTAATAATCAAACAACATAACCAGCAATCAATTAGTTAATTAGCTTTTCAAACACGTAACTTCAATATATACACATTTTTGGCACCAAATCACAAACAATATACCCTATCTAAGTCTTAGTTCTCACACCAGTCAATTGGAAATATATAGATATCCCACTTTCGAAGCTCGAAAATAAATACTGATGATGACGCGTCAATCATCAGAATTATGCCCGGGTGACTAGAGTGTGATTCTATATCTATCCAGTATATGTGAGACTTCGAATACACGTTAATTACGCATATATTCAAAATCTTTATATACTTGATTGTCCAAAATCAATATAAAATAACTATTCAAATACGAATAATTGATATAAAATTTTAAAACTAAATTTGATTTTAAAATTTTCACTCTTCACACTCGTTCTAGGATACTACTGATCCTATCCCTAATGAGTCATTCTTATTGGATATTACTAATCCAATCTCTAATGAATTCTTTCGGTCGGTTCTAATGTTCCTTGTTCTCAAGCTCTGTAAACCAAAGCTCTGATACCAGCTGAAACGACCTAAACTTCCCGGTAAAGGAAAGCCCGGATTAAGCCGAGAACATGACAAATCGGAACATAAACAACAAAACATTTCATTTCTATTATAAAAATTTACATAAGAGTACAGGAATATAACAGAGTATGAATAAATAATATGCAGCACAAAATATCAGAGATTTAAATTACATTTAAATACATAGCAGCGGAAAAATAATACATAACACAACTGTAAGAAATACACGGATACAGAGTGTTCCGAATATAGCTCCAGCTATAAATCAGGATTCTGTAAAAATAAATTTTCAAAACCAAAACTACTAGCTGCCCATGTGGAAAATAGGGGCACCCGAGTTTAGGTTAAAACAATAAACTCTAGGTCAGTCATGTGACTAGTGTGAGAACTAAAACAGTTATTAAATCCTTACTTTAAAAATAAAGTAAATCAAGGGACCACGCCGTATACTACGGAACGGGTTTCCTCCCAAGAATACCAGTGCATAAAACAAATAGCGCAATGTTTTTTTTGGAAAAATGAAGCTATTATAAGACTCAGGTCCCATCACATAATGCAACGCAAGCTGGAGGATAGAGTTTTCCATTATAATAGCCAAACATGCCTGGTACGTTAAAGACTTATCATTTGATACTATTATAAGCGCATAGCGTATAAAACAACTTCAAATATAAATGTACCAATCATTGACGGCATAGTATCCCATGCTACTATGCCGCCACACTAGGCTCTACAATCAAAACCTAAATGTCACGTATTGGAAATTGGATTTCCGTCTGTAAACCAAGGCAAGGTATCATCCTTACCGAATTCGAGACAATCTACCTTACCATGTCTAAAGATACAACCGCAACTGCACCTTGGATCTTCAGGGCTGGTCCTCCCTTATGTTTGAGGGTTAGTAATTCCTAAACAATGCGTTTCCCGACCCTATGGGGTGTAATGGTCATTCATTATGTCGACCATATCATCCATCAGTTCTGTAGTGACCGATATAACCGAGGTGCCTCGCTTTCCATCATCCACATAAGTAAAAATGTCTGGGCTCTATACCATGACAGCACTCCTAGCTAGGAAGAAACGTATGTCCTCCCTGCAATCCTCTCCCGTTTCTAGTTCACACTGGGGGTGAGGTTCGCGAATTAACGCTATACACAAAGCTATGCTATTTAAAGCCGTGCTTTGATCATCAACTACAAGACTCTGCTTTTTGAAAAAAGCCTTGACCACTTGCATTTCAGTATGCCACATTGACATTCTACGCCATGCAACTTATGTCTATCGATATATAACCTCTAAGCTCGTACGTCTCAGAGAAGGGTGTTAAGCAAGAGAATAAATTCTCCACCACCAAAAAAATATATATTTAATAGAGATCAAACAACATAGACAAAATCCAATGACAGACAAACATCCATTTAATAGTTCGTCTAGGTATGGATGAAACTAGAGGCACCTTATTCCTCGTCCCGTGTCCAATACAGGAGAGAGGTCCTTGCATATCTGGTCGATCTCCAAGTACGTCTGGGTGACCACCACTTATTACCTTGTCTTGGGTGTACAGCCCAATAAAGACATCAGTAATCATCCAAACGACGTGAAGACCTCCGGTCTTCAACCACTGTCTTCATCGTCAACTTATCGTCGAATCAGTTATTCAGAATGGGTATGAACCCGGCCTTTCTGAATAACTCGTGTATATTATAAACAAGTGCTACACAAAAACAACATACGCCTCATTTCAATTCAGAATATTCTTTTATTCAAATATTCACATCATTAGGGAAATGTTCCTATTAATTTTATCAAAGATACATTCTTTAAATTTATTCTTTAATCATCCTTTGGATATCAATTCAAACCAAATTAAGATTTATCCAAACTAGTCTTGATTTAATGTACCTTACCGAAGTAATCATTTGTTTAATTTCCCAATCCCGGCCTACTCATCCTATGGAGCAAAATTGGTAACACTCCATATCTAACACCACAGCGTTATTGGTAAATTTAATTACCATTTCACGTTCAAATCTAATTAAAGATTTAATTATCGCTTGGAGAAAAACTGGTGATACTCCATTCTCGATCATTTCCCAAATTTGATAATTTTAATTATCAATCCACATTTCAATCTAATCAAAGATTCATTGAAACTCCACTTAGTTTTAATCTTCCTAAAAATCAATATTAATGATTATTTAACTTTGGGAAATCAAACATGCCGCATTGGCAATCTACACCGTACCACTGATTTCTGCCGATATATAACCTATAAGCTCGTACGTTTTAGAGAAGGGTGTTAAGCAAGGGAATAAATTCTCTGCCACCAAAAAGATATATATTTAGTAGAGATCAACGATACAGTTCGAAATACAATGTTAGCCATCTAATCCTGTCTTTATCTGGGTTAAAGAACCATTGTCATTTAAAACATAGTTCACGATAAACCCAAAATCACATTCCATTAAATATGGAATCTTCATGGAAAACAAATCAATGTATAATCGATATCAGTTTCCGTATACGATTAATAATATAAATGGAATAACGACAAAGCCTTTTAAATTCCACGTATAGTAACAGTCTTCCTCCACAAAAGCTCCCTTCGATAATTACCAAATCGAATTCCATTCCATTCCAATTTATTTTATTAAATTGGAAAACTTTTCTTTTGAAAATTTCCATTAAATCTTAATAAAAAGATTTATAAATTCCAAATCACATTTCACTATTAATCGGGTTAAAAAACAAGTGTTATCTAAAGCAACGTTCACGATAAACCCAAAAATCCAATTCTTTCATTCAATTCCAATTAAATATTCATTAATTGGAAAACTTCTCCAAATCCTAATTAGAATATTTATTCTTTTCTCAACTGGGTTTAAGAACAGTGTTAATAACGACACCATTCACGATAAAACCAAAATCCCATTTGATATTATATACAAGGCTCTGAATAGAAATTATATCGGCTTATATCCAATATCAAATTCAGAAACCAACAAATATCGTATTGGAAATAACGATATAAATATATCTTCCAAATTTCCATAACAATATCCGTATAATCATGAAATCCAACATCGAAATATTCCGAAGATGATTACCATTCAAATCCACTCCAATTTATATATTGGAAATTCCGGTTATATTAAAACCCATTCTCAATCCAATTTATTTATTTAAAAATAATTGGATTATAATTCTAGTTAATAACAAGTTCATTTAAGTAAAAATATATTTTTATCTTTTCAAATATGGAATTTTTCATACCAATTCTTTCCAAATCATTTATTATGATTTTACACAAATTATTAATATTTTTAATATTTTTATTAAGGCCCTTTCAGTCGATTTCCATAAACGATCATCGAACTGCACTTACACCGACCCTTTCCAAATTTGATTTGGACATATTTCGTAATCCATCCGTTAGATTTCAAATCTCTTATACTCGTTGGAAAGCTCTTTTCGATATGAACCCAACGGTTCTGGTTTTAGGAGAATCTGACGGTCGGATCTCCCATAATATCAATTCGAAGTCAATGGTCAAAATCCGCGAACGGCCGCGGTGCGATGCTTTCTATTCAGGCCATTGTATTAGATAGATATATATATATATAATATTTCATCAATTTCTATTTAAAACGTATTTTATAAATCTTTTATAAATTCGTTTTAAAATGATTCTAACTTCATTTCCAATTTTAAATCAAAATTGAATACTCCTTATCATTATATTATTTAAAGGATAATATTTTCAAAATATCATATTTTGAAATCATTTCCTTTTCGATATTCATTATAAAAATGAATAAAATCGATATAAATATCATTCGCGTCAAAATGGAGCATATCTAATCAATACGGCTTCACATATTTTAATATTTTCGTGTCCATCCAAAATCGGACATTAAAATCAAATTTTAATCCTTTATTGAATATTATTTTAAAGTATTCCTTATTTTAAAATATTCGTTATTTTAAATATTCGTTATTTCCAAATTGGAATCAGACACAGTCAATTACCATATAATGTTATTTATATGGATTTCATACATCATATGTATACAACAACAATGTTGAACAATCAACCATCATCCAGAGTGCATTACACAACTCCATAGGCATTAAATATAAATAATTAACGTTTACAACAGTCTGTCAACCAATCGATTGACATACAACTAAATAATTGGGATTAGTGTTTGTCAAATATCATCCCCATACTCGTGTATGGTTTCAATCAACACACACAAATTTTTTGTGTGCAGTTGGGCGATGTTAAAATATATCGTCCCTATTCATGTTAGTTAAATGAGTGTACATAAACAAATTGTACGATTTGTATATGAATATTTATTTTCATTTCAAGAGAATTTTATGTCGTTTATATATACGTATAAAATTATATTTTTAACGCTAAAATATTTATTTCAACACTTGACTATTTTATATTGTTCATACATTCAATAAAAATAATATTTTTATTATTCACACATTTTACTCAACACATGAATATTTTATACAATTCATTTATACAATAAAAATGATATTTTTATTGTTCAAATGTTTTATTAAACGCAAACAATTCCCATAATACAATCCAAACAAACAAACATGGTTTGTACAATAAATAGTATCGGGTGCTGCTAAGCACCGTCTGCATCCTAGTATATATTTAACTGTAAAATAATTAGAGTGAGAAGGAGTTCTCACCGTTGGTTTCCACTCCGTCATTCTTTAAAGGACGGTTTGAATTTAAATCTATACAAAAATCTAACGTGCTCCAAATTGGACTCGGTTAGTCTTGTTGTGAATCTCTCGACGCCGCAATCGCAATGGATCCAGTTTCACGCGATTTGGACCTCGTATGTAAAAGATACGAGAGTTAACTCATTAATGGCATAATTAGAAAATTAATTAATAATTAATTTTGTTTACCCTCCCTCCTCCTTCGTTTTCACTGCTCCAAAATAAAACCCATCAACCTACATTCTGGGGTTCCGATTTGGACGTCACTGGAGGGGTGGAGCATGACCAGAGGGTGCCACCTGGAGCGGTGGAGCGACGTCTCCCACACCCTGAGTGGGGCCCAACTCGGTGGCCCCCTGCTCCCACAATCGATCAGCGAAGCGAATGGGTTTGAGCATGAAATTCGAACTCCATGCTACACGGTTTTTGATCATATTGGTCTTGATTTGAAGATGAGAGAGAGCTCTTCGATTTTCCCTACTGGAGCTTGGAGATTCATCGTGTGGATCGATCGGAAATTGAATGGGAAATTTTGAGCTCCATCCGTCGTAGATCGCGAGTCAATGGAGCGCTTTTCCCTGTTTTTTAAATCTGAATTCTCATTGGATGGAAAAATTTATATAAATTATTTTTTTATTATTTTAATTCTTTAATTAGCTATTTGATGCCACGAACTCCAAATCAAACCCAACGACTGTCATCCCTAGCTAAATACCCCCATTCCAGACACAATAGGATATGTTTCGTAAGACAATTCGATTGTTTTGATCAGTTTTCGTCAAAATTAAAATATAAATCAGCATATATTTAATTTAAACGAATATTTTAATTTTTCGGGGCCACATACGGACTCCAAAAATTCCAAAAAAAATAATCTAGCTATGTTTTTGTGATACGGTCCTAATAAAATTAATTTCGTCGAATTTGGAGGCCATTTGAAAAATGGCCATTTTCTGGTCGATCCAATTCAACTAAAATTGACCAAACACGTTTTAATTTGCCACGCTCACATACTAATTCCAAAATTTATGAAAATTGGAATCTAAAATTATTTTACATTTCATATCCAATAAAAGTGGTTTCGTCGAAAACGGAGTCGTTTCGAAAATGGCTAATTTTAAGGGCTATATATAATATTAAAATATATATAAATTCCATACCGACTATTTTGAATTTTCAACTGGACATAACTTTTTATTCCGTTATGAAATCATGATTTTTCACATTCATTAGAAAGATATAATTGAACAGGTTCAAATATTTCTAATTTTACTGAAATCCAATTTATTTTGAATCTTGTAAATTCGATTGAAATTTAAAATCAAATTTTCAAGCTACCGCGCCATTTCAGGCTCGTTTTATAATTAAAGTAAATTTATTCATTATAACTTCATTTAAAATAAATTTATAGTCGTTATTATTTAAAATAAACCATTTTAAATATTCAAAATCCATTAAAATCGCTAAAATAAAATTTTAAACTGGTTCTGAAAATCTGGGTTGTTACAGGAGAGGAGGAGGGTTTCGACGTGGGCTAGTAGGTCGGCAGGCGGAGGCGCCAGGCTGGGGAGGCGCGGGGATGTCGGTCAGGCAGGGGGAGGGCGGTGATTACCAGGGGGAGGAGGTGGTCATAAAGCGGAGGAATGAGGGGAAAGGAAGGAGAAGGAAAAGGAAGAAAAGAATGGACTTAATTGCAAATTTACCCCCTTACATGGATCGCTGAGGTGGCACGATCCCATGAGTCTCAATAAAACCACATTGATTGTTGGAAGGCCTTTGTTTTAATTAAAGTTTTATTATTCTACGTTTATAAAGGTGTGCTAATTAGCCTCGACTTTTTTTGATCGCGCGATCATGAATTAATTCTGTTTGCTAGAAAATTTTATATTGACAATAAATGTAATTTCGGATCCAACGGTATAGGTTTTTTCGAATTCCAGTTTCATTTATCATTCCATTTAATTTTTCGATTGAGTTTCAGTCCGATTTCGATATGCGATTTTATCATACGTTCTCTTCTCGCACGCCCACATGCTAGCTCCATAAATTATGAAACTCAGTATTCCACCATTATTTGACACTATGGATTCAATAAAAAAGTTTCATTGAAATCCGAGGTCATCTCAATGATATTCCTTTGTAAACTGATCAAATCAGCTTTAAATAATCGAATTTTGAAATTTAATTATATTTTCATATTGAATTACATTAAAAATAATTTTTAAATTGGTTCTGAAATTCCGGTTGTTACATGGAGATGCACGGTTATGAGTAGTAGCTTTTTTGAATTCAAGCATATGGAAGGAGGGAGAAAGAATGGTAGCACGAATTGGGCTGGGTTAGTTTTAAGTGGTCGTGTTGCATTGTGACTTCAGGAAAAGTTGAAGTTGTGGAATGGATGGTGAGATAATTCACTTTAATAATCTATAATTTATGTGTGTCGATTTCAATATATCATAACTCGTTCGTACGAAACCTGGTCTAGACATGGGTTATTTGATTGGGTTCATATCGACGAGTACAAAATTATAATGTAGCTTACTAATCGATTCAGATGAGTATAAATTTATGACAAATTAAAACAGATTGGTTTCAAATACCGTTAGTTTAAATAAATTGTCATTTAGATCACACGTCTTAAATTTGTTGTTTATCTGGCCAAATTAAACACTGTCAAGTTAACTTAATTGGTATAGATCATTACGAGCACCCACTGATGCAACACATGAATGTAAGGGTTTGGTGAACAGATGTTTCGACACCAACAACTTTTGTATCGGTGTCGAATGAAGTGCCTCTCAGCATCAATAAGGCTTCTATGTTGTTTCCTATTCGGCTCCTTGGTTTCACTAACATTTCTGGTATCATTACCATTTCTGTTATCGGTTTCTTTAATAAAGTTATTTTAGCTTTGGCTATAATCAAAATAGGATTTACTTACGTCTTTGTAATAAGCTCACTCATTGCTGGTATCGACTACAACAGAGTCGTCTAGTTGGCTTTATTTGCTTTCGGTGTCATTACTTTTATTTCTGAGTGTTGTTACTTGTTGTTTACTTTAGATATCAAACTTGCGTGTGTTCAGCTTCGGTACCATAATAAGTGTCGTAGTGCCGGTGCAGCCATGTTTGTCTGAAGCCTTTAAATAGGCCAAGAGTGTCATTATAAGAGGAGTTGATTTGTTAATTGAAATATTGGCGTCCGCCATTATTTAGAGCTTTGTTTCTCCATCCCCACTTACGACATCCATTTGCGGATCAACGACTTGGACGATCATCTTTCCGACATCAGCAGATCAACGAAGGGTTGGTGATCACATTTCCGGCATCCTTGTAATCAACAGAGATTGTGTGTCTGTTCGTCTTGATTTCATCGAGAATGTAGTTAAGTACCCTTCCGGCATCGTTCTCGATCAGCGGAGCTAGGAATTACCTTGTTACTTCTATATTGCATTGTTTCGGTATTATCAGTGATTTGTATGAACTTACTTGAGTTCGAATATCAATTAGAAAGTATAAAGTCATCCGCTACGTCAATACTAAGAAGAATAAAACCCCATTATGCGCTTGCTAATTGATAATTTAAATTGTGTAATTAATTGTTATTGTATCGATTGTTATGGATTAAATAGTTATTTAACTATTGATTATTAATTTTGGAGTGCCAAAACCATTATAACCTAGCTATATTGTACGTGACATTGAAATGTGAACCCTTTTAAATGTGGAAATTCGTGGTAGCTTGTTTAAGTACTTCTACGATCACTGAACCTCAAATTTAAAATTATTTCCTGTTATTTAAATTTCTTAATGGGATTGGTTTTAACAGCTAAAAATACATTTAGATTAGTTAAAAAAGTTATCATAGATTTTAATAACTCATTAAGTATTTTTAAAGATGTTTAAATTGATTAATTCATTTAAGATTAGTCTTATTAATTAAGTGTTAAAGTTATTAATCATTAATGAATGATGCTTCAAAGCTTAAGAGTTTGTTTGCTAATGATATTTTGGTTTACTAATTACTAAGTAATGATGTTTATTATGTAATTTATATTCATGTTTTAATTAAGAAATTAATTATATTTATAACTAATTTAATTTAATTATTGTTCACTGATATATTTAATGGATTAATTATTATTTAAATTGTTTGAATAAGATTTATGGTTGATTATTAATTTAAAAAAGCTTTCTAAATATTTATTTAAGTATTAATAAAAGTTTAAAATTGTTATTTATTTATTAACCAAATATTATTTGTGTTTTAAATTATCAAATTTAAAGATTAACTATTACTTTTTATTTTTTATTTTTTTGGCAAAGCTAGCAAGGTTAATTGGTCCCTTACAAGTCTATTGATATGCAAAGAGATCAAAGAAAATACAAAAGCAATTGTCATACAAAAAAAAGCAGAAGCACACAGTCACATGCAAATCAAAGTAATAGGAAATGCAAACACTAAATATAAAAGACCAAAATAAAGGATCAAAAAGTCTAGCACAAGAGAAATGAGCCTGCAAACATCTGCCTAACCCCAAGTTCAAAGTTAAAGGTCGAGAGCACCACGCCATTTCGGAAGAATTGATAGCCAAAGCTACTGCCCAGTTTTCCTTGTTCCCTCGAATATTATTTGTTTATTTATTTAAAGGTTACATAAATATTTAGCTATTTATTTTTAATGGCTAATAAATTTTTAATTATTATATAATAGTTAATTGTTATTTAATTAATAATTTTTTAAAATTGTTATTATCTCAATTTAAAGGTGATTAAGTTGATTTCATTTTTATAAATGATTATTCAATCAAATTAATTAATTAATAATGTTTTTTAAGTCTCTTAATTATTTGAAATAAGGAATTTAAATTAACTAATTGATTTAATAACAAGGACTAGCTTCTAAATTAATTTTTGTTGACACACTTTTTGGTGGAAGCCGTCGCACATGGAATCTCTCGGTAGCAGTACGCTCAGGCACTGAGAACATGGTCAGAAGACATGAAGCAATTTGGTTGGAGTCGCATCACAAACAAAGAATGGCTCGAAACTCCTATCAAACGACCTCTTTTGGGCACAAAGACATCAATTACGGAGCTGTGCTCGGTAACTCTTACTGCCCTATGAATTAGCTTCAAGTAGAGCTTTCTTTTGGGCAAAACGGACTTACGGTTTGAAAGGTATGTCTGTTTCCGTGAATGGGTGTAATCTGGTATCTGCTGGCAATCACTTGGATGAAGTGATGAAGCATCATCAGCTCGGATCATGGACCGGCTCGTGGGACCCACCTCGGCTCGTGGTACCCACCTTGGCTCGTGGGACCCACCTCAACTTGCGGGAATCACCTCGGCTTGTGGGACCCACCTCGGCTCGCCTCAGACTCCGATCGCCCCCTCGGTTCGCCCACATTGGCTCGCCCACGACCCGCTCATGATGCACCCACGGTCCACGAACCGCTCACCTTGCCAGCATCTCCATGGCCACGACCCGCTCGTGGTGCACACCCTGATCACGAACCGCCTGGGCCTGTGCTCGTTGCACTCCGTTTTGACCTGTTCTTGAGGCTATTTTCGCTCCAGCTTGCGTGGATCTGATTACACGTTCCATATCACGACTTGAAGAGGATTTTTGGACGTTTTCCACCACATTTCGAGATTTTTGGGATGCGTGCCACATGTCCCGCGAACCGCCTGCTGTAAACTACTATAAATACACCATTTGAGGGCATTTTCAAGGATTCTCTTGGTTTTTTGGCACTAAAACCTCCTGGACTCCATTGCCAGGTATGCAAGGACTTTGTGTACTTCTCAAATCAGTTTAGCACAAGGATTTGGTTTATAAAATCACTTCTCTTTTCTCTTCTTCTTCATTAAAATACAAGGATGTTGTATGTAATTGGATCTCACAAATTATGAGACGACATTGTAAGTGTAATTTCTTAGGATTTAAGAAAATATAAAGTGGACGTAGGCTTGGTTTGAGCCGATCCACTATAAAAAACCTCGTGTGTTCCCCGTTTTTAATGAATTTTTTGCATTCTATGATATGAGATTTGGGACTGTGAGGTCTTCACACCTTATTTGGATGTTAGGCCCAGATTTTGGTCTAACATTTTAGCGCGCCTGGTGGGGGGCATGCGAAAACTTCAACTTCTAGCTTGAAAGGAAACACAATGGCAATCAAAAGGTAGAAAACTGGAACTTCCTCTCATGTTGAGGATGCTGATGTTGAAGGCATTAGGAATAAGGCAAGCCATGAGGCTTCTTCTCATGGGGATCCTTCAGCATACTTGACCAGAGAAGAGATGGACGACACTTTCACTAAAGTGAGAACCCAGATGGCAAGGCAAGATGATCTCCTCAGGAACCAACAGGAGATGATCGATGAATTCTTCGCTCGGATGGATGGAAGGCCGAGCAACATTCAAATCATTGGAGCCGGGTCGGGTCGAGCCCAGCGACTAACGAACCGCCAGCACCAATGCTCAAGGGAAACCCCTCCCTATTGGAAATGCACAACGACCTTCTTCAGCTCCGGATCGGATGGATATCAGAGTGCAAGCCCCCGCTCAGCAGCAGGACACGACACGTGATGGCGACCCACGACCGGGTTGGATTGCCCCCTCAAACAGTGAGCCGCGAACCCTTGGACCATGACCTGGCTCGTGATGCTCCCCTGGCTCACGGAAAAGTCCCTGCAACTCACTCCTAGCAGCTCACCAGCAGCTTCCTTCTCTCACGCTCAACGCAGGGGGCACCAGCTCTGATCTTAGCAACTTGCAACAACTATTTGAAGGCGATCTGCTCGCCAATCTCATTCGACTCCTCTCGAGAGGCCGTGCTTATCAGAATGACGTGGATGACGTCAATCACAACCCGTTCACACAGGAAATCAGGAATTATTGCAATCCCCTGGATTTCAAACTTCCACAACTGGAGCCCTACAACGGCAAGACGGATCCTACCATGCATCTAATGCGCTACAAGCATCATATGAAAGTTCAAATGGCATCAGAAAACGTCATGGCAAAATGCTTCCCCCTCTTTTTGACTGATATAGCCACTATGTGGATTCGGCAGTTGGAAACTGAATCGATCAACAGCTTGAACATATTGGTCGCACGCTTTATTAAACAATTTCGGGTCCACTTTGCAAGACCCAAGAATGTCATGTCACTCACTACAATCAAGCAGAGGCCCAAAGAAACCCTGCGCTCATTTCTGGAAAGATTCAACGTTGTAGCAGTGTCAGTTGATCGCCCTGAACCATTGATGGTGCTGATAGCAGTAGTATCCGGTGTCCTGTATAACTTAGAATTCAAAAATTCTTTGTACCGAGATCCGCCGCGAAATCTTGGCGAATTCTACCTTGAAGCAGATAGATTTCTGTGAGAAGAAGATGCAACCTCCGAGAAGAAAATTCTAGATGTCAACATGCTCAAAGACGGAGAACTGTCTATTTTTGGAAATGGAAAAGGAAAAACCGCCGTCAAGAATGACCGCAACACTCAGCCCTAGAGAGGGCCAGATATGAAAAGTACACAGAACTCAATTCAACGTTGACTGACATCTACATGGACATGAGCGGTGCCATCTCCTACCCAAAGCCTCCCAGGAGGGAGCCATTGCAAAGAGAACACAACTCTGGAGAACATTGCATATTCCATGGTATGCACAGTCACGACACAAATGACTGTAGACACCTGCATGATTTGATTGAGGAACGGGTTAGACGTGGAGAGCTGCCCAAGTACGTGAAACCACCAATAGCACCTGCACCTGTGCTGCCACCACTTGCTCCCCAAAGAGGGAATAACCCTGGATTGAGCTCTCGTGGGCTCATCATCAACTGATTTGGATGAGATCAGCTTTCGTTTTCTGCATTTCTTAGGTTTTAAGAATTGTTTTTGATTTCATTAGGTTTTCTGATTGGTTGAATCGGAGTAGATACGTAAGGGATTAGGATGTAGCCCTAAAGCGTGCCCTGGACTCAATGTCAAACCAATCAGGATTTGCTTTGGTTTTGCATTTTGAATTGAGTATGGAAGGACTTTCCAAGCATGAATTATTTTTGGTGAATTCAAGTATCTTGTTAGGATGTGGCAAGATCCCCAATCTCGGTTAAAGTATGGCTTATACTTATCTTGAAACACTATGTGTGGATTACGCCTAGGGATGGACTATCAGGCTGTGGCAAGTGTAGCTCTACTTCAGGTTTGAGTATGGTTCATACTCACTTTGGAATCTTAAGTATGGATTATACTTAAGGAACCACAAATGGTCTTGTCAGGATGTGACAAAAGAAATCAGGTATAAATTATACTCGGTTTGAACTTCTTGGCACAGATTGTGTCTAGAAGGTTTGGCCTTTGCCAGGACGTGGCACATTTGCTCTACCTTTATCCCTATACAGATATGGATTTCTCGGATTATCCAGAACACATCTTCCTTCATCCAGCAAGATATGTTCAGGGGGCAAACTTGTTGACACACTTTTTAGTAAAAGCCGTTACACATGGAATCTCTAGATAACAGTAGGCTCAGGCACTGAGAACATAGTCAGAAGACATGAACCGATTTAGTTGAAGTCGCATCATAAACAAAGAATTGCTCAAAACTCCTATAAGACGACCTATTTTGGGCCCAAAAACATTAATTACGGAGCTTTTCTCGGTAACTCTTACAGCCCTCTGAATTAGCTTCAGGTAGAACTTTCGTTTGGGCAAAACAACTTATGACTTGAAAGTTATGCCTGTTTCCGTGAATGGGTGTAATCTGGTATCGAATGGCAATCACTTGGATGAAGTGACGAAGCGTCATCAGCTCGGATCTGGACCGGCTCGTGGGACCCACCTCGGCTCGTGGGACCCACCTTGGCTTGTGGAACCCATCTCGGCTCACCCCAGAATCCGCTCTCCCCCTCGGTTCGCCCACATTGGCTCGCCCACAACCCGCTCTGATGCACCCAGGGACCACGAACTGCTCACCTCGCCAGCATCCCCATGGCCACGACCCGCTCGTGGTGCACACCCTGATCACGAACCGCCTAGGCCTACGCTCGGTGCACTTGGTTTTGACCTGTTCTAAAGGCTATTTTCACTCCAGCCTGGATCTTATTACACGTATCATATCACGACTTGAAGAAGATTTCTGGACGTTTTCCACCATATTTCGAGATTTTTGAGATGCGTGCCACATGTCTCGCGAACCGCCTGCTGTAAACGGTTATAAATACACCATTTGAGGGCACTTTCAAGGATTCCCTTGGCTTTTTGGCACTAAAACCTCCTGGGCTCCATTGCCAAGTATGCAAGGACTTTGTGTACTTCTCAAATAGTCTAGCATGAGGATTTCGTGTATAAAATCACTTCTCTTTTCTCTTCTTCTTCATTAAAATACAAGGATGTTATACGTAATTGGATCTCACGGATTGTGAGACAACATTGTAAATGTAATTTCTTAGGATTATGAAAAAATAAAGTGGATGTAGGCTTGGTTTGAGCCGAGCCACTATAAAAACCTCGTGTGTTCCCCCGTTTTACTGCATTTTCTACATTCTGTGATCCGAGATTTGTGATTGTGTGGCCTTTCACCGTATTTGGGTATTAGGCCCAGATTTTGGTCTAACAATTTTGAAATGTGATTTAAAAGTTAATCAATTTATTCAATAATAAGGTTTCGATTTGAATGAATTATTTTACAAATTGTACGCAAGACAAGTAGTTTGTCACAGTTAATTTATTTATTAACTAGTAAGTCCAAGTTAATCTAACTAACTTAAAATAATCTTTAAATTTAATATTGGCTTTGGAAATAGATTTAATGCTAGCAAGTTGATTATGAAAAATTTATATACTTAATGAAATAACTTAAGTAAAATATGTTCTGAATTTGAAGGGGAAATAAGTGTTCAGAACCTGATTTAGAATGAATTCCATATGGATATTTGTAAAACATAAGTTGAAAACTTAGATCTAGTGTTTACAAACTCCTATTATTCCAAAAACGAGAGTGGTGTCAGTCAAGGGTTGAAAGGTAAATAAACACCCTAACTTGAATGGTTTCATTTTTATCTAAGGAAAAATATTTGTTTTAAGACTGAGAACAGGTTTCAACATTTAAATTATCATAAATGATTTGTTATTTAAAAGGAAAATTCTTTCAAGTTAAATGAAGTGATCCGTGTTTTTTTGGTAAAGCCAACCAGTTTTTATAGTGATCCATAACATTTTATTCATTGCAATAAATAATACCGAGATATACAAGAGATAGGCAGTCTGCCTACTTGCTGTAAACATTTTACAAAGTTAAGCCACAACAGAAACTACCTTGAAACTAGTGCTTCACCATGCAAGGTGCGACTTAGAAACATAAAATGAAGGAAATTACAACACAACAAGCAAGCCTAGAAACTGACCACTATTAGCTTCTAAGGTAGTCCCACAACTCAGTGTCTAGTGTAAACGAGCACAGACCACAATATTGCCCAAAGCCATAAATTGCATCAAGAAGGTTATTGAAACTACTTCACAAAGAAGACAGTACAGAAAGCTTGAACTCTTCGCTCATGTAGCATAACTACAAAGCAGTCACCCTGCACAATCACAATCTCCAACCTAATAGAGAATTTGGCATACTAACACAAGTAAATAACAACACCTTCTCCCAACAAAAAAAGAAAACAAAAAACAACCACCACAAACAACTTCAATCGCGAAAACCAACCAGAACACACCAAATCGACAAGTACCAGACCACTTTACCCTAACAACAACACTAAACATAACATTTTACACCCAAGACGATGCACTCACCACGACAACAGAACACCTAACTCAATAAAATAACAATAACTAACTAGAGCAAATCAAAACAAACTCACCAGAAAGATAAAGAACAATGCCAATACCAGCTCGTCGAACTAGTCGATCCACAACCTACTACCATGCTCAAGAGGGGGGAAATAAGTCAGCTTTTGGATTATCAATACATCGCAAAATAGCGAGAGGGAATGAAAAGACCAGCCAGAATAGTCGCGGTATGTAACAAATTCAAATGAAGAGTAGGCAATTGAAACTAATTGAGGGACTTAGACGAGTTTAAGAGGAAGCGTAAGTGAAGAAGCTTGGGGTAAACCAAAAAACATATAGCGCAAAAAAGATGAACAAGGTAAAAATATCGGCTTTAATAGAGAGGTCGATAAGCATTAATAGACTGGAGGTTGGGCAATCTAGATCAGGAAAAGGGGAAAGTGGATCAAGAGAACCACAACGGTATAAGATGCCATAGTGGTGGATTAGGATAAGAAAGGGGCGAAAAGAGTTATAAGGGGTAGGATGGAAGGAAGAATCAAAGAGGAAGAGATAAGCGAAGAAGAAGAGGGCAGATTTACCAGTTGCCATTGAAGTGAAAAAACTCCATCTCATGAATTTAAGGTGCAAAAGCTATTTAAAAAAAAACAAGTGATTTTTGTTTTAGTAACACATCAAAAGTAAACTAGAGAGGAGAACCATCTTAATTGGTTTTGAAATACTTATTTATATCGGAGGTTTGAATATGTGAATGTTTTCAGATAAACGATAAGAAATTTAATCAACAAGAGATTAATAAATGAGTCATAGTGATTGCCATGAGAATTTAATCTATGTTAATTCGTTTGCGGTATTTGGTAGTTAAATAACTAACTATCAAATCTAGGCCAAAATCTTACTTTGGAAATATCAAAGGAAAACACTTGAGTTATACGACATAGTCATCACCGTTAATGATTCACCATGTTTATAAACCTCGTGTAGTTCTCTAAGGACTAAGGATATTGAAATCCATCCACTAACAATTAGGAGAAGAACTTTATTGTCATCCTTCTGTTTATTTTGTAAAGAAAAGGGTCGGGTTTACCCAAACCTAGTGATTGTCTTTTCGAAGATATTAGAATCCGGTCAAGTGTCAATGCGGAAGACACAGAAGTTGTTGAAATCAAAGACGGATAAAAGACTAAATTTCGAGGCAGAGATCTTCAAAAAGTAAAGGATTGGTTATCGAACGTCTCTAGTTACCAGGATATATTATAGTAATGGGCCCTACGTTCTAGAATCTTCGTATAACAAGGACTGATCCTAGAGGTGATTCCCAATAGGATGTAGTAAAAGAAGCGCAAAAGGCTTTGTTCAAATCCTTCCCTATCTTCTAGAGCATTTTTCTTGTCAATATTTTCATATTTGCAAGCCATTTCTGCCACTTTGGCAAATGGAAGCTCAATATGGGTTGTCACTCTACTAGGTACCTCCTCTGAAGACCCTTGATGAACCTCTTGTTCTTCTTAGTTGGGTTCTAAATTAATTCGAGATCAAAACGAGAGAGTTCATCGAATTTGTGGACATATTCGAGAATGGTCTTTTCACCTATTTTGGGATTACCAAACTCATCATATAAGCGCTCGACTTCTTCCTGTGGGACAAACCTTTCCTCAAAAATTTCCTCAAACCACTCCCAAGTCATATCACCTCCCGGATTACCCACTGTCATTGCTTTCACCAAATTAGGGCATCATCTTTGAGCAACCAAGATGCTAGAAGATTTTTCCGATTATCTTCTAGTTCTAAGCCTTCAAAAATTCGCTCGCAAGCCCTCATCCATGTTTGTGCCTCAATTACAAATCCACTACCAGTAAATGGTACTCCACCCAAATTTATATACTTCTTTGCAGTAGTGTCCAGATCAAACTTCGGCTGCGGTGGTTGTTGTTGTTGAGGCAACTCAAGCTCATTATCAACTTTCACATAATCTAGTTGTTGAGTTCCTATGTGATTAGGTTGCTCATTTACAACTGGGATGTCACTCCTCCCTCTACCTCTACCTCTCATGCCTCTGCCTTCACCACTCATTTTCTTTTATGTCTGCGAATAGCAACAAAACAGTCAGGCTAATAAAAAAGATATCTTAAGGAATTACTAGAGCATAAAGACATATGCATAAACAAAGATGTAATTACCGAGTTATATGCTATTCTACTTACTCATTATAGGATATTGCTAATCCTTTCTCTAATGAGTTACTCATCCTAGAGTACTACTGATTCAATCTCTGATGAGTCGTTTAACATGCTATATTCCAGAACTAAGATTAACCATTAGCTCTGATACCAAGCTGACATGACCCAAAACCCCTGATCCACGGTGGTAAGGACTGTCTTTGGAATATAACACATTAATCATATCAACAGATCACAAAACATTGCATAATACAAAATATCAGAGAATAATATACATCATTTCACATCAGTGCAAATAAACATCATCATCAGAGTTATACAGTACTACTAGATCCTACTTAGTACACAACATCGTTTCATCCAATAGATAATAAGTTTGCATCGGAATCAAACATAATTATACATAAAAGCGTGTTTTAAAAAGTTCGAAAGAAATGATAAAGAGATCGATCTTCATTTTCAACCAAAATAGCACCCACGGCTCCGGTGCATGTCCAAAAGAAAGCAAATAACGTGATCACTTGGCTGCCTGTGTAAAATTATGGGAACCCAAGTTTGTAAGGGAAAAATATAAGAGCTAGTTATAGGACTGGTATGAGAAATCCAAGTGTTACTTAACTTATTTAAAGATAAGGAAAATCACTGGACCATGCCATATGACACAGAACTAGTTTACTCCACTAGATTGCCAGTGCATAAAATAAAGTAAAATAAAAAAAACACAATGTTTTTTAGAAAGTTGAAGCCGTTATAAGAATCATATCCCATCACACAACTAAAACCTTGGGTTTACAACTAAAACCGTGAAGTCACGCATTGGAATTTGGATTCCATCTATGAGCCGAGGCAAGGGATCTCTCCTCACTGAAATCGGGCCATCTCTAGCAGGATCCCCATGATCACACACTTGGGCGACCCTTGGACCACTGGGCAGGTCAATGACTACACTACTAATTATTTACGCCTAATTCATGTGGTTCGCTGTCCTATCAGACTTATAATCTGGTCAGTACGTCGACCATTTGTGCCTTTTACGGCCATATCTGAGGCGCCTCGCTATCCAACATCCACATAAGTAAATATGCCTGGGTTCCATACCATGACACTACTTCTAGCTAGAAAGAAACACATATTCTTCCTACTATCCCTCATCCTGTTTTTGACTCATACCGGGGAGTAAAGCCCGTGAATTAATGCTATACACAAAGCTACGCTATATTAAAGCCACGCTTTGATTATCATCCACAAAGCTCTGCTTTTCAACCAAGCTTTGATCACTGCATCTTGGCATGCCTCATAGTTATTTCAGACCATACAACTGATAACTAGCAATATATAACCACTAAGCTCATACATCTCAGAGAAGGGTATTAAGCTAAGAGAATAAATTCTCTGCCACCAAACAGATATATATTTAGCGGAAATCAATTAATACAATTTTGAATACCGCATCAAACATACAGTCCATTTATAAATTCGTTCTGGGTCTGAACGAAACCGAGGCACCTTATTCCTCTTCCTATATGTCCAATACAAGAGAGAGGTCCTCAGTATCCGTACAATCAACAAGTACATCCGGACAACTACCATTATAATCCATTCAAGGGAGCTACCTAAATCTAAGGCATTAATAGTAATCCATTAGGTGCGAAGATTGTCGGTCTTGCACCGTCTTCAATATCTTTGACTTTTAATCATCATTTAATTATTTGAAATGAGTTAAATCCAGACATTTCGAATAATTTTCGCATATACAAATCAAATCAAGTTCTTATTTGAATGATTGATTTAGCAATTAAATCTCTTTTCAATTGGTTTCTTTCTTAAGACTCAAAATCTTATTCTTTTCTCTAGTTAAATCATTTAACTTTCACGAAACATTTCGTTACCTTATATTAAAAGCCTTACCTGAGATTCCATGCCATTTACGAATTAAACTCCTTATTTCCAAAATCTATTTTATGAATTTTTTACATAAACCACGTAATCGTATTTAACCACTTTTATCATTATAAACCATGTGAAATTGGTTTAGGCGCATTCCAAATTGTTTATAATATTTTATAATGGTTTTGCACTATTTTTATATGTATAAAAACATTCCACTTAAGTTGAACGACATTTCAGTTCATTCAAATGCACTGACGCTGTTTTTTCAAACTTGAATTAAACATTTCTAAAAATGTAACTTTTGGATCTTAACATATTTATTATTGTTGAAAAAATCTTTTCGAAATGAATCTAAGATTCTAATTTCGAAAAATTTCGACGATTGGATGCCCCAGTATACTCGTTTAAAATTACGGGTCGAAAACACGGACTATCGCTGCATGATACGTTTAATTTATATTTGTATTATATGATGAATAACTTCTAAACTATTTAATTTATTAAATATTTGGTTAACACCTTATATTTTCGGAAAAAATTGCCATAACCGCCTTTGTATGGAGTGAAAAATCTCAGCTTGCCTCTTTAGGCCCACATAAATCAATATATATATGTATATTTAACCAATATCAATTGGGAGATGTGTAAAATTTATCATCCCAACACCTGTGCATCATGTGAACAAACAATTGTGACTTATCTACATCTAAGGGAGATGTGTAAAAATTGTCATCCCTTGACCCTGTGACGGGGATTAATCGCGATCCATGTGACTTATCTACACACAATAAAGACGTGTATGTTTCTGTCATCTCAAGACCCTTTGATGGGGTTTGTTATTAAATCCTGTAATTTTTTCGTTATATGTTTATTTAGTTCACATCATATAAGCATCAAATAAATGCATGCTATATGATTACATTGTCTAGTCCACATCGGATAGTCATCAAATAATTACGTGATATGCGATTCTTCTTCCCTCATCAAATAATTATGTGATTTAATTTCTAATTTAGCCCTTTTATAAGTGAGTTTAGATTTCTCACTAAGGTTTCCACTCCACCAATCTTTAATTTAGAGGAATGTGAACACTTGTCGGGCTTCCATATGGCTTTCTGGTGCCAATGGAGCTCGAACGACTTGCTAACGCTCATTAACTCACGTATACTTGTACATCTGAGAGTTTGGAGCTTAATGGGTAAAGAAAAGAGGGTGTTTGGGACTATTGGGTTTGTGAAATCCACGGTCTAGGTTCTCACAGCGGGAGGAAGGCTTCTCCGTGCTCGTACAGTGTGTAGGAAGTGGTGTAGGAGGGTATGGATGTGGTAGGAAGTGTAGAAGGGGAGAAATGGGGTGCTTTGGCAAAATGGAGAGGAGGGGGTTTCAGCGGCAGGCAATCAGTTTTTATAGTGATCCGTAACACTTTATATATTGCAATAAATAATACCGAGATATACAAGAGATAGGCAGTTTGCCTACTTACTGCAAACATTTTACAAAGTTAATCTACAACAGAATCTACTTAGAAACTAGTATTTCACCATGCTAGGTGCGACTTAGAAACATAAAATGAAGGAAATGACAACATAACAAGCAAGCTTCCAACACAGTCCCACAACTCGGTGTCCTAGTGTAAACAAACACAGACCAAAATATTTCCCAAAGACACAAATAGCATCAAGCATGTTACTGAAACTGCTTCACCAAGAAGACAGTACAGAAAGCTTGAACTCTTCACTAATGTAGCACAGCTGCAAAGCAAGTCACCCTACACAATCATGTTCTCCAACCTAGTAGAGAATTTAGCATACTAACACAAGTAAATAACAACCCCTTCTCCCAACAAAAATAGAAAACCAAACAACAATGTAGCGGTATACGAGCAGATAAAAGAAGAAAATTAAGAAGAAGAAGAAGAAGAAGAAGAGGTGAGAGGAGACTGTGAGGATTTGCAGAATATTTTCTTTCATACCTTTTTCATAACATTGCTATCACTTATATAACCATTTCCTAACAACTTTTAGGGCTACGTTGCACATTACAACTTTCACCAAAACAATATTTTATCGGGAATTAAACTAAATACATAAAATAAAATGCAGCAGGAATTAAAACTTAATACTGGAAAAGGTAAAGGTGCATAATGACAGAATTGTATGCAACATGCATGTGCTCATTGGTTGTTTTCATTTGCTAACATATTTGCTTTAATCCCATGATTGGCCATGCATTAGTTGTGGTGACCTGTACGTGTTGGTGCAGAGGTACTATATATGCATATCATTCCCGACCGCTTGAAAACGACCTTGTCCTCAAGGTTGAAGGTATGTTGAAGATTGAAAATTCCACTGGGATCAAATATGTATACTTTGCTTTCGCATTTCAGCTTATACATTACAACAAATATTTTGTGTGCATTGGTCCATTCCAGCTCTTTACATGCTCTAGTTTTCAACGCTGGTTGCAAACATAAACCATAGGTAGCATTACTCTCAAGGAGGACGTATCGAACTGGATAAGGGAGGTGATTTCTGAGAAGTAGCCAGCTTGTGCTACAGATTTGTCAAGCTTGGATTCAATGCAGGTAATGCCTGAGATTGTCCAAGGTGCTATTATATGAGTGTGTTTTTTGTTTTGAGAATGGCGGTTTTGGAAGGGATAAGAATAGATGTATGGGAATCAAATCTGATGCGACTCAAAGGGAAAGGAGGTGTTGTAGAATTTGCGGCAAGTGGTGGTATAGTTGGAAGCATTAAAGACTTAAGCGAAGGAGGAGCAGCAGTAACGGCTACAACAGGGGTGAGGGGAGGTGCTTGAAATTTTGGCAAGGGAGGAGTTTATCATGTAGATCCCGCAATAGCGGCAAACGATGAGGTTGGAGTAGTTGGAGGAGCTAAAGAGAGAAAGAGAGGGCATAATGTGATTTGGACGCCAAGTTTACGGCTAAGGTCTTGGATCATTTGTGTTAGGGTGGTCATGGAGTTTTGAAGCGTAGAGATATCAGAGCGCATGGAGTGCATGGAGGTTGTGTGAGTGGTTGAGTCATCGCGGAGTTGGGAAATAGCTTCCTCAATGGCTCGGTTTTGTTCTTGTGTTGTTCGAACCATGGTGGGCTCAGTGGAGAGTGGGTTGGAGTGATTGCTGGGGAGAGAGTACGAGGAGGAGATGGGTGGTGCTACAAGGAGGCAAGAACAGGTGGTTGTTATCGATGGACCGAGGTCTGAACTTATGGGTTGGATGAAATGGTGTGAACTTGGATAAGATGCAGTGGAGCTGCTACCATCTTGATGGCTATCGGAAATGGTTTGCTATTTTTGAAGGTAGTACTTCGGGCAATAGTTGTCAGTGAGCTGCTGGAGTTTTGGAGGATTTGAGATTGAAAATGGAAGCACCATTGTTGCGGTATACGAGCAGGTAAAAGAAGAAAATTAAGAAGAAGAAAAAGAGGTGAGAGGAGATAGTGAGGATTTGCAAAATATTTTCTTTCATACCCTTTTCATTACATTGCTGCCACTTATATAACCATTTCCTTACAACTTTTAGGCCTACGTGGCACATTACAACTTTTACCATAACAACATTTTGGCGGAAATTAAACTAAATACAAATTAAATGTAGTAGGAATTAAAACTAAATACTAGAAAAGATAAAGGTGCATAACGACAAAATTCTATGCAGCATGCATATGCTCATTGATTGTTTTCATTTGCTAACATAATTGCTTTAATCCTATGATTGTCCATGGAATAGTGGTGGGACCTGTACATGTTGGTGTAGTGGTACTATATATGCGTATCAAACAACCACCACCAACAACTCCGACCACCAAAACCAACCAGAACACACCAAATCAACAAGTACAAGACCACTTCATCCTAACACCAACAACAATAAACAAAACACTCTACACCCAAGATGATGCACTCACCATAGAAACAGAACACCTAACTCAACAAACCAACCATAACTAACTAGAGAAAACAAACTCACTAGAAAGATAAAAAACAATGCCAATGCCAACTCATCGAACTAGTCGATCCACAACCTAGTACCACGCTCAAGAGGGAGAAATAGGTCAGCCTTTCGGGTTGTCAGTACATTTCCAAAAAGCTGGAGAGAATGAAAAGACCAGCCAAAATAGTCGCGATATGTAATAACTGCAAATGAAGAGAAAACAACCGAAACTATGTGAGGAACTCAGATGAGTTTAAGAGGAAGCACAAGTGAAGAAGCTTACGGTATAGCAAGAAATGTACAGAGCAAAAAAAACAGAGGAACAAGGTAAAAACCTTGGCTTTAATAGAGAGGTCGATAAGGAATAATAGATCGAAGGTTGGGCAATCTAGATTAGGGAAAAGGGAAAGTGGATCAAGAGAACCACAACGGTAAAAGCTGCCAAAGTGGTGGGTTAGGAGAAGAAGGGGGAAAAGAGTTAGAAGGAGGTAGGACGGCAGAAAGAATCGAAGAGGAAGAGATAAACGAAGAAGAAGAGGGCAGATTTACTAGTCCCTATTGAAGTGAAAAAACTCCCATCTCATGAATTTAAGGTGCAAAAACTATTAAAAAACAAGTGATTTTTTTAGTGACTCATTAATAGTGAATTGGAGAGGAGAACCATCTTAATTGGTATTGAAATACATATTTATATCGTAGGTTTAATTATGTGAATGTTTTCAGACAAGCGATAAGAAATTTAATTAATAAAAGGTTAACGAATGCGGCATAGCGATTGCCATGTGAAATTTACTCTATGTTGATTCGTTTGTGTTATTTGATATTCAAATAACTGATTATCAAATCTAGGTCAAAATCTGACTTTGGAAATATCTAGGGAAAATACTTGAGTTATATGACTCCGTTAATGATTCATCACACTTATAAACCGCATTTAGTTCTCTAAGGACAAGGGATAATGAAATCCATCCACTAATAATTAGGAGAAGAACTTTATTGTTATCATTCTGTTTATTTTATAAATAAAAGGTTGAGTTTACCAAAAACTATCAATTGTCTTTTCGAAGATATCAGAATCGGGTCAAGTGTCCAGAGACCACCTCGCTTCGGTTGAGTGATGAATGTGGAAAACACTGAATTTGCTGAAATCAAAGATGGTTGAAAGACTAAAGTTTAGAGGCAGAGGCCTTCAAAAAGGAAAGGAATGCTTATCAAACGTCTCAAGTTACCAGGATATATTTTAGCAATGGACCCTACATTTTAGAATCTTCGTATACAAGGACTGATCCTAGGGGTGATTCCCTACAAGATGTAGTAAAAGAAGCGCAAAAGGCTTTGTTCAAATCTATGATGACTTGTATGGATAAATGTCTGAAATTGCATTTCTAATCCACATATATTGGTTTTTATAAATGTACGTCAGTTGGTGGTATAGGAGGTAAGTCCTCTTATAGTAAACATTGTTTCTTAAGGCGTGCAAACTCAAAGGTTGTATTTTTATGGTAATCAGTTATTTGGTTGGAAATGGTGATGCATCGTTCCAAAGGTGAACTGTTTAATAAAGGTAAAGACGTGGCATTTAGCCTTATCAATGAAGGAAATGAAAAAAACAAAAAATAGGAGCATGATTCATGTAACAACCCAGAAAATCAGAACCAATTTAAAATTTTTATTTTGGCAAATTTAGTGGATTTTTGATATTTAAAATGATTTATTTTAAATAATAACAACTAGAAATATATTTTGAATAGAATTAGATCGTATAAATTTATTTATATCCAAATTTGAATATAAACATTTATTTTAATTATAAAATGAATTGGAAATGGCGTGGTAGTTGGAAAATTCGATTTCGAATTTCAAATAAACGTACAGGATTCGAAATAAACCAGATTTTGGTAAGACCAAAAATATTTAAATTTGTTTGAAAATATCTTTCTAACGGATCTGAAAAATTGAAATTTCATAGTGGGAATCAAAATTTATGGCCAGTTGAATATTCAAAAGAGTCGCTATGAAATTTAATGTAAATAAAGCCCTTAAAAATAGCCGTTTTGCAAATGACCTCCGTTTTTGACGAAACCACTTTTGTTGGATCCGGAATGTCAAATTATTGCTAGATTCAAAAATTCATAATTTTTGGAATTAATATGTGAGTTTGGCAAAAGAAAACATGTTTTGTCAATAATTTTTGGAATTAATATGTGAGTGTGGCAAAAGAAAACATTTTTTGTCAATTTCAGTTAAACTGGATCAAACAGAAAATAACCATTTTTCAAACAGTCTCCAAATTCAACGGAATTAGTTCTGTTAGGATCGTATCATCAAAACATAGCCAGATTTATGTTTTTGGAATTTTTAGAATTAGTATGTGGCCCCGACAAATTAAAATGTACGTTCAAATCTAAAATTGAATGTTTTATATTTTAATTTCAGGAATAACTAACTGATACAGTCGAATGGGCTTACGAAACATATTCCATTGTGTCCGGAATAGGGATAATTAGCAAGGGGCAATATTCGTTGGGTTCGAATTGGAGATTAAATGAAAAAACAACTATTTTGGACAATAAATTATTTAAATTAAATAATATATTCCGCAACAAAAAAAGAAGACGGTAATCGGTAACGAAATTCATGTTTCTCAGTTCACTGGTGATAATGATTTATAGAGGCTTAATTCTTGGGGGGTTATTTCAATCGTGAAGGGCGAATTTTCTATGTATCATGTGGAGCAGTACTTGAAAAAGGGGTTCGACTATCTTCATCGGTGGATTTGGAATGTTAAGCATTTTAATAATGATTTTGTGGTGAAATGTCTGAAGAATTTCTTAGATGGTGAAAAGATCTTGAATGTAGATAGAGGCGTTCTTTGTTTGAGGCCTTGGAGTCTTCGTTTCAATTCCGCTAAACCTAAAGAGATGGCGAGGATCTGGATCACTTTGAAGAACTTACCGATTATTTTTCGTAATCGTTGTATGGTAAGCTTGATTCTGATGAAAGTGAGGGAGGTTACAAATCTGCAGCAAAGGATTTGGGATGTGGTTGATCTTTCTTATTTGAGAGTGGAGGTTGAAGTTCCTATGCCGGTGCATTTTCCATCACTGTTGAGAATTTTTGCAAAGAGATCGTATCATGAAGTGGAGATAAGTAGGTTCTTTGGGAACCCCAATGAGATGCTGGATCCAGTTGAATTCAAAAATGTGGTATTTAGGAAAGACTCTGAAGGTATTCTGAAAACTTGGAAAGCTAAGAGTGATGTGCATCTTCAGAATGTTTTTCTAAATATTCCTGAAGGATGGGGGGAATCTTCTTCTATCTTTGGTGGTGGTGATGCTCAGGAAGATCTGGGGAGTTTGCATGCTAGTCAGGTGGTGTCCCATGTGGTGGAAAATGTTGAAGAGGTGCTGGAAAGTGATGGTTCAAATGGTGAACATGTGGGAGATGCTTCTGTTGTTGTGAGTAGCTCTCGTTCAAAGGGTAAAGAAGTTGTAGGCGCCTCTGGAATCACTTTCCTAAGGAGGAGTGCGAGAAGGAGTCAAGGCATGGAACATCCACTTGAAGGTAGTGTTTTCATTCCTGCTTTTCTAAATAGTTTATCAAATGAGCAATTATATGAGTTAGCTGTTAAGTCTGGTTTTAACATGAGCAATATTGATGCTAACATTGCTTATTTTAAGAAGAAAGAATTAGAGAGGGTTAACTCAAATAAATGATAGTTGTGTCTTGGAATGTGCGTGGTTTAGGCAAACCCAAAAAATGCCATAGGGTTAAGAATGTTTTATTTACTCTAAATCTTGATATTGTGTTCATTCAAGAATCTAAGATTGCTAATGCTGATGATTTTTGTTTCATGTCTGTGGGTGGTTCAATGTTGGACGGATGGAGTCATCTGAATGCTTCTGGTAGTTCAGGTGGTCTAATGATGGGTTGGAACTGTGATAAGTGGGAATTAAAACAGGAAATAAAAGACACACACTGTTTGCACGTGGTGTTATGTTTGAAGAGCTCTGGTGTTCATTATCTCTTCACTGATGTATACGGCCCTCAAACTAGAGAAGAAAGAAAATTACTGTGGGAAGACTGTTTGCAATTTGATAATTCTTTTCAAGGTCCATGGTTGATTGGTGGGGATTTCAATGTTACGAAATTCACATTTGAGAGAAACAAAAGAGTAGAGAATTATGGGGAGGATATGGAAGATTTTGGAGAGTTTGTTAGAGAATGTAATTTGATTGATTGGCCGTTGAACAATCGAAATTACACTTGGAGTAGCAGAAGGGATGATCCTACTTTGGTGAAGCTGGACAGGTTTTTCATAAATCATGAATTTGAAGACCTTCATCCTCTATCTCCCCAGAGGGGTTTTGCTTCTTTAATTTCTGACCACTGTCCGATCATACTTGATACTGGTGACAGATTGCCCAAGAATACTATGTTCATATTTGAAAAGATGTGGTGTTTAGAGGAAGGTTTTGATGATATGTTGATGAACAAGTGGTCTGAATTCTCGAGTTTGGAGGAGGCTGCAGGTTCTACCAGGAGGAAACTGAAGCTGTTGAGATCCTTTTTGAAGAAGTGGAATAAAGTGGTTTTTGGTTCTATTAAGAGAAAGAAAGAAGGTTTGGAGAATGAGATTTTGAATATAAATTTTGTGGCTGAACAAAGAATGTTATCTGATGTAGAGAAAGTTCTTTTGAGAGTCAAAGAGAAGGAGCTTCTGACTGTAATTGATCAAGAAGAAGTTTACTGGAGGCAACGTTCTAGAGATCAATGGATTAAAGAAGGAGACAAGAACACTGGTTATTTTCATCGTATAGCCAATGGTAGAAGACGCTCTAATATGATATGCAGTTTTGAACATGAGGGGGTGGAAGTTTCTAATCAAGAAGATTTGAATAAGATTTTCACTGATTATTATAGTAAGCTGTTTGGTTCTGTTAATAATGTAAACTTAGAAGTGAACTGGAGTGCTTTATATCCAGTCAATCTGGATCTATCCTGTTTAGATTCAAGCTTCACTGAAGATGAGATTTTTGCTGCTTTGAAAGACATGCCGAATGATAAAGCACCAGGTCCAGATGGTTTTCCAAACTTTTTCTTTAAAAAGTATTGGAACTGGATCAAGGTGGATATCATGAATCTGTTCAGAGATTTGGAAAATGGTTCCATCAATTTTGAGAAAATTGGCTATGCAAATGTGGTTCTTATTCCAAAGAAGGAAGGCTGTTTATCACCATCAGATTGTAGACCAATTAGCTTATTAAATAGTACTTACAAGTTAATTACTAAAGTGCTTGCTAATAGGCTGAAGATGGTCGTAGAGAAGATAATTAACAAGGCCCAAACTGCATTTATTAAAGGAAGATATATTCTTGAAGGGGCAGCATTGGTTCAGGAGGTGGTATCTTACTGTTCTCACAACTTTTTGCCTTGTGCACTTTTGAAGTTAGACTTTGCAAAGGCTTTTGACACAGTAGGCTGGAACTTCATCCTGCAACTGTTGGAAGTTAGAGGTTTCAGTAGTAAGTGGGTTGGATGGATTAGTGGCATTTTCAAGGCAAGTAAGGCTAATGTGTTTGTGAATGGAATAGCTGGGAAATCGATCAGCTCTAAGAGGGGATTGAGGCAGGGAGATCCGTTGTCGCCACTGTTGTTTGATCTGGCAGCTAATGTTTTTACCCAGATTTTGAAACTGAGTTGTGTGAATCGTATTTTGAAGAGCTTGGGAGATGATCTTGTTATGGGTGGAATTACGTCTCTTCATTATGCTGACGATACGATAATTTTCAGCAACCCTGACTGTAAGTATATTGCTGCTCTCAAATTTATTCTCTATGCTTTTGAGAGTATTTCTGGACTACAGATTAACTTTCATAAGAGTTCAGTTTTAGTGGTTGGAGCTGATAATGGAGTTGCAGAGGATATTGCGAGGATGTTGAACTGTAAAGTGGGTACCTTTCCATTGAATTATTTGGGACTCTGTATAAGGCCGGGCAAATTATTAAAGGATGATTGGTACACTCTTGTTAGCAAAGTGGATACCAGATTGTCTAAATGGAAAGGAAGATCTCTTTCTAAAGCAGGAAGATTAATTTTAGTTAATTATGTTCTATCAGCTACTCCTTTGTACTGGTTTTCTTTTTATAATGTTCCTGATTGGGTTATAAAAAAGATTGATGCAGTGAGGAGAAGCTTTCTTTGGACTGGGAAAAGTGAAGCTAGTGCTACAACTTGTTTAATCTCTTGGAAACAAGTGTGTAAATCTAGAGAGCAAGGGGGATTGGGAGTTTTGAACTTTATGGAAATGAATACTGCATTACTGTGCAGATGGCTTTGGAGTATATCATCTCACAAGGATTCGTTGTGGTGTGAGTGGGTTGTCAACACTTATTATGGAGGTAGTTTTTCTCTCTATACTAATGTTGATCATCCCTCTATGTTTTGGAAAGGAGTCATTAGCTGTTCTTAGATGTTCAAGGTGCAGTTTAGTTTGAAGGTGAATAATGGAAGATTGAGCTACTTTTGGTTTGATAAGTAGCTTTTACCTACAACACTGATTTCGGAGTTTGATTTTCTTTATGCAATTTCTTGTGATAAGTTGGCCTTTGTTTCAGAGGTTTATGATTCTTCAGCTGTTGCTTTTAAGTGGAAGTTGAGTTTCAACAGAATTATTGTAGGAAGGGCTCTAATTCAGTTACTGACACTGTTTAGTCTTTTGGAAAGTGTGAATTTAGGTGTTGAAGATGATGTGTGTTTGTGGAGATACAAAACTAAATTCTCAGTGAAAAAGTGTTATGAGTTATTGAATTTCTCTGGTAGGAAATTCATGCACTTGCATGCATGTGGGGGTTGCAATGTCCCATTGAAGGTTCGAATGCATATGTGGGTGGTTTTGCATGGGAAATTAAATACAAAAAGTATGCTGAGAAGGAAGAATATTAATGTGGACGCTACATGTGTGTTGTGTGGTTTCGAGGAAGAAGACTGCACTCATTTATTCCATGAATACGATTTGGCTTTTTATGTATGGGTCAAATGTTTAGTTAATACTAACATTGATCTTATGTGGAAAGATTCTTTGAGGGACCAGACACAGTTTTGGGAAAATATTCCCTCAAAACAACTTGCGTTTCTTAACTTGTCTTTTTGTTGGGTTTTATGGTACAAAAGGAATAACCGTTGCTTTAAAAACACTGCTACATCATCGAATGCTGTTTTGTTCAAAGTACTGAAGTTTTACTATAAGTGGATGGGTATTGATGATTGGTTATTTATTGATTTTGTTACAGATAGCAGCGGAGCTTGGTGATTGGCTCCACGCTGCTTGGAAGGGATGCTGTTGGTCACTTTTTCTTTGCATGCTTTCATTTGTTTTGTAGTAGCTGTTGTTTTTTGTTAGCTCCTGCGTGGGCAAAACTAATGTAGTATTTCGTTTTGGCTCGTGTATGAGCAGTCTGGGTTGTAACTTTGTGACCAGCAGGACTTTGTATTTCTATGCAGTATTTATATATGGCGAGGCATGTTAGTTCCTCTACCTTTCTGCTCAAAAAAAATAAAAATAAATAATATATATATTTATAATCCCCTCCCTTACCCTCACTCTCTCCACTACGGTTAATGCTCAGAAAAGGAAAAAATAAGAACTCGATCTCGTTCCAGTCGCCCCCCCCCCCCCCCCGGCAGGCCACCGCCGCTCTCCGGCGCCGCCTCGCCGGAGCAGACCCCTTCTCGCTCCTCCACTTCTCTCTCCTCCCTCCTCTCTAAAACAGAACGCCATATCCCCAAACCCTAGAAAACCCTCCACCGCCACCTAACAAGACCGCCGACCATCGATGATGCCGCTGACCCCCCTTCTCCAGTCTGCCATATGATAGCAGAGCACCCCCCTCTCTCTCCGTTTCCCCTTCTTAACGATGCCACAACGAACACCAGCGCCCCTCCTCCACGAAGCATGCCATCTTCCGCGCTGCTTCTCCGCTGTCCACTGAACTGATCGATGTGAGATTTCTAAATTTGATTTTTATATGGGTAGCGAAATAAAGATGCAATTTTTAATTCCATAAAGATGCAATTTTTAATATCATAAAGTTATGATTTTTAATTTAGGAAAGTTATGATTTTTATTTAGTAAAGATTTGATTTTTAATGAATAATCATCAATATTTTATAGAAATGATTTTAAATTAAAAAGGTGATTTTTATCCATTTAGCGTTGATATAAAAATATGATCTTTTATATATAAGTATCATTATAAAAATATAATTTTTACATATAAAGTAGAGATATAAAAATATATTTTTTATATGTAAAGTAGCGGGATAAAAATATGATTTTTTAAGTATAAACATCATTGATTAAAAATATGATTTTTAATATAAATTTTGTGAAACAGATTGTGTTGGAATTAGAACAGCGAATCTGAGCGACGATAAGAAATGGAGGAGTGGAAATCTAAGGTGAGAACTCCTCACTAAAATTTATTGTTCAGTTATTTATTTTATAACTGCATATATGAACTGCTCCCTGTCGTCCACAGATCATAGACAACTTGTTTGATTGTATTGCGTTATGGAAATTGTTTGTGATTGTGATGTGGAATGAAAATAAAATATTCATGTGTTGAAATAAATATTTTATCGTTAAAAATAAATTTTTTAATGTGTATTTGAATAAAATAAATATTTATTTACAAACCAGATGATTTGTTTATGTGCACCCATTTGGCTGATATTGATTGGGATGGTAAATTTTACATATCGCCCAACTGCATAAATAATATTCAGTATTTGTTGGTTGAAACCCCACACGGGTATAGGGATGATATTTGACGTACACTAACCCCAATTGTTTAGTTGTATGTCGATCGATTGGTTGATAGGCTGTTGTAAGCATTAATTATTTATAATTAATGCTTATGCAGTTGTGTAATGCACTTTGAATGATGGTTGATTATTTATCATTGTTGTGATGTACATGTGTTGTATGAAATCCCTATAATCAACATTATATGGTAATTGACTATTTTTGATTCCAGTTCAGAAAGAATGATTATTTTAAAATAACGAATATTTTAAAATAATTAATATCTTAAAATAATCTCCAATAATGGATCAAAATATGATTTTGATGTCCGATTTGGGATGGATACGAAAATATTTAAATATATGAAGCCAGGTTGATTAGATATGCGCCATTTTGATGTGAACGATATTTATATCGATTTTATTCATTTTTATAATGAATATCGAAATTGATTTCAAAATCTAATATTTTGAAAATATTATCATTTATACATTAATGATATGGAATATTCAATTTTGATTTAAAACTCAAAACGAAGTTGGAATTGTTTTTAAAACGAAGTTGAAACGATTTATAAAATACGTTTTGAATTGAAATCAATGAAATATATATAATATATATTATATATATTTAATGGCCTGAATAGAACGCGCCGCGCAGCGACCGTTCGCGAATTTCGACCATAGACTTCGAATTGACGTTACGGGAGATCCGTCCGTCAGATTCTCCTATAACCGAAACCATTGGGTTCATATCAAAAAGAGCTTTCCAATGAATATCAGAGATTTGAAATCTAATGGTTGGATTTGGAATTATGTCCAAATCAAATTTGGGAAAGGTCGTTGTAAGTGTAGTTCGATGACCGTTTATAGAAATCAACTGTACGGGCCTTAATAAAACTACTAAAAATGTTAATAATGTGTAAAATCATGATAAATGATTTGGAAAGAATTGGGATGAAAAATTCCATATTTGAAAAGATAAAAATATATTTTTATCGAAATGAACTAGTTATGAACTAGAATTATAATCCAATATTTTTAAATAAATAAATTGGATTTGAAATGGTTTTAAAAATAACCAGAATTTCCAATATATGAAGTGGAATGGATTTGAATCAAAATTATCTTCGGAATATTATGATATGGGATTCCGTGATTATACGGATATTGTGGACGAATTTGGAAGATATATATATCGTTATTCTAATACGATATTTGTTGATTTCAGAATTTTATATTGAATATAAGCCGATATATTTTCTATTCACAGCCTGTATTTAGAATTGAATTGAAATTGGTTTTGGGTTTGTCGTGAATGGTGTCTTCAATAACACTGTTCTTAAACCTAGTTGAGAAAAGAATATTTCTTTTAACTAAGATTTAAGGAGATTTACCAATTAATTAATATTTAATTGGAACTGAATTGAAATTGATTTTGGGTTTGTCGTGAGTGGTGTCTTCAATAACATCGTTCTTAAACCCCGTGCGAAAAGAATAAATCTTTTAACTAAGATTTAAAGAAGAATTACCAATTAATTAACATTTAATTGAAATTGAAATGGTATGTGAATTGGGTTTATTATGAACAGTGTTTTTAACGACACTTGTTCTTTAACCCGATTTACAGTGAAATGGGATTTGGAAATTATAAATCTTTTATTAAGATTTAATGGAAATTTTCCAAAGAAAAGTTTTTCAATTTAATAAAATAAATTGGAATGGAATGGAATGGATTTCGATTTGTTAATAATCGAAGTGAGATTTTGTCGGGGAAGACTGTTGATATATATGGAATTTAAAAGGCTTTGTCGTTGTTCCATTTATATTATTAGTCGGATATGGAAATTGACATCGATTACATATTGATATGTTTTCCGTTAAAATTCTATAATAATGGAAGGTGATTTTGGGTTTATTGTGAACCATGTTTTAACTGACATTGGTTCTTTAACCCAGTTAAAGACAAGATATGAATACTGATTTTTGGGAAGATTAAAACAAAGTGGAGTTTTAATGAATCTTTAATTAGATTGAAATAATCGAGAATGGAGTATCACCATTTTTTCTCCGAGCGATAGTTAAATCTTTAATTAGATTTAAACGTGAAATGGTAATTAATATTTGCCAATAACACCGTAGTGTTAGATTTGGAGTATTTCTAGTTTTGTACCAAGGGATAAATAGGTTGGGATTGGAAAATATAATAAATGATTACTTCGATAAGGTTCGCTAATCCCGATCAGTTTGGAAAACCTTAATTTGGTTTAAATTGTGAAAAGAATATTTGTAACACCCCACCTCCGCCAGGGTAACTCTTGCAAGCACATTGGCTTTGGAGGGGCGTTTAAACAAGGTAAACATGCGTGCAGATATCACAAGACATAACATATAAGTAAAACAGAGTAAATAAAGCAGCGGATAAAACTAGCATTTCAAAACCATAGTTAAGTTACAACAGAGTACTTGGTCGTTATTTTCCAACAACAAAGTCTAGAGAAAAACATAAACTGAAAAACTGAAATACATAAAGTACTATCCCCAAAGTGAAGTGATAAACCATAGGTAGCTCAATGTCCAAAACTGTACATGAGCAAATCCAGAAAGCAAGCTGTAAAGATCCAAGCTAAGCTCCAATGTTCCCACCCTGAGGACCTGAGGGGGGGGGGGAAACGGAAGAAAAGAGGCGAAAGAAAACAAGTCAGTCAAAAAGACTAGTAAGCCCTACTACTATCCGTCTATGAACTAATAAAGTTAACTGGCATGAGAAGCTGAGATGAACATAAGGATAACAACATTCTGGCATGATGATTAACTAACAGGATAAATAAAGATGTCATCGCATAATCAAGGTTAAGTTTTGCACCACGGGTGTACTAGCATTCCAACATGTCAAGTAAAAACAAGAATTGATCCCTTGGCCCAAGCTTGGCCCAACATCATGAGATGACCTAAATCAAGGTCCAATTACTTGGTCTAGTCGATCGGCTCCCTATAAGCCTAACTCGTCAAGTGTCGGTGTCATACGGATTAATCATGTAATGTAGTTGACTGTGCAGGGTCCACCCCTAGGGTGTATCAGGCCCTACGGTGTAACCCTCAGACACCATTCCAGGATGCACAGTCCAAACCTACCGGCCCCCATGTTCAACTCTGGACTTAATGTGCACGACCATGGTCCGCCTGAACAACCGGTGCATCATTCAGCCGTCTCTTTTGGTCTCTTACAATCAGCCCAGTAATCGTGCCCCACCCTAGCCTAGTCCTAGGGTCTTATGATACTATCTAGAAGGTTACCGCTAAAAAGGACCACGCAACTAGGGTTTCTTAACGGGTTAAATGTGGTTAACCCGATCCAAACGTGGGTTAAATTGGTTAAGCGTACCCAAGGTCCCTGACTTAACCCCGATTAACCCATCCAGCCCAAATTGATTAAGTATTAAGTGGACCATGACTTAACCCTAATCAGGAGGCATTAATTAACTTAATGTGCTTTAACCTCTCATATTAGACCTTGTTGTGGTTACTAGTTAAGCCGGGCGGGTCCGGGTAGCTTTGCACCACAACTTGGTCTAACCTCGGGTTCGGGCACAACATGGCCAACTTCTCACATTGGGTCCTATTGTTTGTAGCCACTAGTTAAGCCGGGCGGGTCCGGGTAGATTTATGCTACAAACTCAACCCAACCTCGAGTTGGCCACACTCATATTTTCTAAGTGTCATGTCCATTATGTTTCCAAAACATAATTACAAGTTAACATATCACGCTATGTTATAAAAACCATGTTTATGTCATAATGTTACCCAACCCCAACGTAACCCCATTGTTTACATAATCGCATCAACGCATAAAGGATAAAATAGGGAACTTGGCACAATCATGACAAAAAGGTGTTGAAGCCACAAGTTTAACATGGTGGCATATGAAATGTACATATGTTCATATACTTGCATATTGCATCATTAGGCTTCAAAAGCATGCATAAAACCAAACTTAGCATATGAGTGACACATGGTGATAAATGACATGTAGAAATTGCTAGAAGTTCACATTTAGCCTCACATGCAAGTTATCATAAGGGTTATGATAACTTTCATTCTTCCAAAATGCAACCTTTAACATAAAGCTTGGAGCTTTATGCTCACAACATCAAGTTTAACTTGCATAACATGATAACATGATCAACCCAAACTTGCATATCATAATGATCAACCAAACTTGCATATAATGATCAACTAAACTTGCATATAATGATCAACCAAACTTGCATATCATAATGATCAACCAAACTTGCATATAATGATCAACCCCAAACTTGCATCATTCATTTAACTTTAGAATTCAAAGAAAGAAAGTAGAAAAGGGCTTACAATGCTATGAAGACACAAATAAATAGTTATTAAAAGATTGAGACGAAGCCCTTATGCAATCACCCAAATATGCAAGCTCCAAATGAAAAACCCTTGAGCCAAATCAATAAAAATCCTTGCTTTGAAATAGAAATGTTGCAACTTGACTTGAATGAAAACTAAGAACACTCATACAAGCTTGAAAACACTTGTATGCACTCAAAATCTCTCATATAAATAACTTAGAAATTTTAGCATGAGAGTGGAGGCCATGAGAGGAACAATTTTGGCATAGTTTAGTTGTAGGAATGAATAATGATGATTTAGGCTAGGTGTTAGGTCCTTTTTATAGAAGATTAGGATAGTATTAGCCATAGGATTAACCCTAGATTCAATCAGAGCCATCAAATCCCGTCACTAGCAAACAAACAGGTCAAAATAGCCAAAACAGGTGCACCAGGTTGCCTGGGCCGACCAGGCAGGTCGACTCCCAGGTCGACCCTGGGGTCGACTCCCCAGTCGACCTGGGGGGGGGGGAGGTCGACTCCCCAGTCGACCCCCAGGTCAACCCCCCTGGGTCTGGCGGGAATTTTCCCGCCACTTCTGATTTTCTGAAATTTGAATCTGTTTTGAATTTGAATTTTTCATGGAACTTCGCGAGGCCATATCTTGGTCATACGGACTCCGATTTTCGAAAACTCGGACTCTATTTCGCGTATTTTTCTGAGACGAACGCAATGGCACAGCCTGTTACCCTTGAATCAGATCTTACAGTTTAATTCTGCCTTGATTTATGTTATAACATGTTATTCAAAAAATACGGGTTGTTACATTCTCCCCTCCTTAAAGGATTTCATCCCCGAAATCTCCAAGTTAGGAAGAACGTATCCTACCATCCATCATCCATCTACTCAAAACATCATCCACGTGCAGTCATTGTCCTTAAAGGATTCTAAATGCTGTATGATCATATGCAAAGGTGTGTGTATATGTACTTATATAATGCGAAAATCAGGAGGTTACTGATTCAGTAAACCCCCTTAATGCAAAATATGTTAGTGAAATGAGTCCATATGTATGCAAATTCCTAACATATTTTATAATCTCTACATGAGTGCACATAACATTCATCCATATGCAACATCCGTGTGATAGCATAACAAGTTTCATCCATGAATAAGTATAAGCACTCATGCATATGCAACATGAAAGTGTGTGAGCCGATCTTAGTGCCTAATGTGTATCATGCATCCACGAGTATCCACGTGCAAACACTTGCAACCACTTGCAACCATCAAGCATAACATGTTTCAAATACATGTTTCATCCAAAGGGTTTCTACCTAAGGTCCTCAAAACATGATTAACGAGATAATAAGATAAACCAGATAAACATGGATAGCAAAAGGATAGGAAAAGAGATCGAGAATGTACCCTCAAAAAGAAATGGATAAAGCCCACGCATCTTCTCCTCGGTTTCCCAAGTTGCGTCCTCTTCGGCTTCACCCCACTGAACCTTCACCAACTTGACTTCCCGATTCCTTAGCTTCTTGATCTTTGTTCCCAAAATACGAATCGGAGCTTTTCTCAAGGTTGCTTCTTTCTCTACCTCAATGTCTTCAAGAATGCTTGGTTCAACCACCTCAGCTGATTCATGTAGGCACTTTCGGAGATGCAAGACATAAAAGACATTATGCACTCCGGCTAGCTTTTCGGGCAATTCCACCTTATAGGCCATCTTTCCAATCCTCTCTATGATAGGGAAGGGTCCTACGAACCTTGGTGCCAGCTTCCCAACTGCTCCAAAACGTACCACATTTCGCAAAGGAGAAACCTTCACGAAAACCATGTCTCCCACTTCGAATTCCAAATCTGCCCTTCGTCTGTCAGCATAGGATTTCTGTCTGTCTTGGGCCGCTTTCATCCGTCTTCTCACCAATTCAACTTTCTCGGATGTGTCCCGTATCATATCGGGCCCAAGTATCAGTCTATCTGTTGTCTCCCACCAACAAGATGGTGACCTACACGGCCTCTCATACAAAGCTTCAAATGGTGCCATCCCTATGCTGGCTTGATAGCTATTATTGTACGCAAACTCTACAAGAGGAAGGTGGTCTTCCCAAGTACCACCGAAGTCGAGAACACAAAGCCTCAAGAGATCTTCTAGCACTCTATTCACCCTTTCGGTTTGGCCATCCGTCTGGGGGTGATAGGCTGTACTCAGACTCAATCGCGTACCCATCGCTTCTTGCAAACTGTTCCAGAACTGGCTAGTGAAAATTGGGTCACGATCGCTAACTATGCTAGAAGGAACTCCATGCAACCGCACCATTTCTCGAAGATAAATAGATGTCAGCCCTGATGCGGTCCTCTTGCTCTTTACTAGGATGAAGTGAGCACTCTTCGTAAGTCTGTCAACTATGACCCATATGCTTGTGTTCCCTCTCCTTGACCTAGGCAATCCATCCACAAAATCCATAGAAATACTCTCCCACTTCCATTGCGGGCCCCCAATGGATGTAATAGCCCACCTGGTTTCTTTCACTCGGCTTTCACTTGTTGGCACACCATGCACCTTGAAACATACTCTGCTACATCCTTCTTCATTCCATCCCAAAATAAAATGCGCTTCATATCCCTATACATCTTGTCCCCTCCAGGATGTATAGTCATCTTCGAGTGATGCGCTTCTTCAAGAACTCTATGGACTAAATCTCCAACTCGAGGAACACATAATCTCCTATCACGCCTTAGCCACCCTTTATCATCAATAGTATATCGGGCAAGGTGACTAGACGTCTCACCACGAATTAACCTATCCATGACCTCGACTATCTGTGGATCTTCCTTCTACGAAGCCCCAACTTGATCAAGAAGTGTGGGTCTAAGCTCAAGGGATGCTAATGAACCCGTCATCGACTCAACAGCCGTCGTGAAATCAAAGGTTGCCAAGAATTACAAGTTCTTCATCTCAATGAACAAGGGGCTCAAAGTCAATCTTCTTCTGCTTAGTGCATCTGCCACAACATTACCCTTGCCAGGGGTATAAGCTATCTCGAAGTCATAAGATGCCAAAAATTCCATCCACCTTTGCAGCCTTAGATTCAGATCTTTTTGCGATAAGAGGTACTTGAGTGACTTGTGATCAGTATACAACTCAAACCTTTCTCCTAGAAGATAGTGGCGCCAGGATTTGAGTGCAAAGACGATCGCTACTAACTCCAAATCATGAGTGGGATAGTTCTTCTCATGAACTTTAAGCTGCCTACCCCCATAACATATCACTCTTCCCTCTTGCATCAGAACAGCTCCTAACCCCGTGCCACATGCATCTGTATACATGGTAAACATCTTACCACTATCGGGTAATGCCAAAACTGGAGCTGAGGTAAGGGCTCTTTTGAGCTTTTGAAAAGCAAGCTCACACTCCAAGCCCCATACAAAGACTAAGTTATTCTTCGTTAACTTAGTAAGAGGGGTCGAAATCTTAGCGAAGTCCCTGATGAACTTCCTAAAGTAGCCCGCCAGACCGAGAAAGCTTCTTACTTCGGTTGCATTCCTAGGAGTCTTCCAATCTTGAACCACAACCACTTTCGCGGGATCCACCGCTATGCCTTGCTTAGAAACTATATGTCCAAGAAATCGAACTTCCTTCCTCCAAAAATGACATTTGGAGAACTTGGCTTTCAACTGATGCGCTCTAAGCGTATCCATCACTTCCTTGAGATGCCTAGCATGCTCTTCCTCATCCTTTGAGAAGATCAGAATATCATCCACGAAGACAACAACAAACTTGTTGAGGAACTCCCTGAACACCCTACTCATCAAGTCTATGAAGTAGGCGGGTGCATTAGTCAAACCGAATGGCATGACAAGCCATTCAAAGAATCCATCTGGAGTCCTAAACGCAGTTTTATCAATGCTATCCTCAGCTACTCTAAGCTGATGGAATCCGGTGGCTAGATCGAGCTGAGAGAAAACAGAAGCACCAACCAGCTGGTCAAAGAGATCATCAATCCTCGGTAAAGGGTGCCTATTCTTCTTTGTCAGCTTGTTCAACTCTCGATAATCAACACATAGACGAAGCGAACCATCCGCCTTAGTAGCGAATACCACCGGAGCACCCCATTCAGAAATGCTACGTCTAATAAAACCCTTCTCAAGCAGCTCCTTGATTTCCTTACTGAGCTCTCTCCTTTCACGTGGGGCCATGTGCCTAACAGGCAATGATACTGGGTTGGCATTATCGACTAGATAAATGCGGAAATCTATCTCTCGTTTAGGGGGTAACCCCCTAACTTCTTCAAAGACATCAGGATAGTCTCGGACCACCCTTACAGATTGCAGATCATCGATGGACGAGTCGAGAGATTCAAGATAGCATAACATGACGGGACCTCTAGGGTTACAAGAAATTTCTAGGGTATTACCGAGGCGAGTCATAAGCCTCACCACCCTATGTTCACAATCGAGAATGGCTCCATAACTGGACAACCAATCCATGCCCAAGATCAACCCATATCCCGTGAACCCGAGAACATAAGCATTACACGTGAATTCTACGGCCAAGATAGAAATCTTCAAATCCACACAAATCATCAAAAGATGGGCGGAACCCCCAATTGGATTTGAAACACAAACGGGATCCTCAACTAAGCTAGTACTTAGGTGCAAACTTTCAACAAGATCAGAAGAAATAAAACTATGCGATGCGCCAGAATCAAATAAGGTGCGAACAGGGTAATCAGAAATATAAACAAGACTTTCTACAGAAATACTACCTCGGTCCTGAACTGGAGCAGCAGTGAGAGCATGCACTTGCCCTCCAGAAGGTCCTGCACGCTGATTCTGCCCTTGCTTCTTGGGGCAATCCTTGCTAAAATGTCCGGTCTCTCCACAATGAAAGCATTCGCCCGACTTCCTCTTCCTTTTCTTACAGTCTTTAGCTATGTGCCCAACATTCCCATAGTAGTTGCATTTTCTTGGGTCCTTTGCCTTGGCCTTGTTGCCCTTGTTGTTTTTGTTGTTCTGATTGCTCTGATTTCCTCCCCACTTGGAGTCTGTCTTCTTGGCTTGAGTCTCATTAGCCTTGACTTCCTTCTTGGCATTCTTATCGCCTCCTTGAAGCAATGCCATGTCTACTAGACCTTCGAAAGTGGCCCCCATAGGTATATGAGATAGGGCTAAACCTTGTAGTGGCTCATTCAACCCTCGTGCAAAACGCAAAGCCTTCTTCTGGGGAGTATTAACCATGTCCAAACCGAATCGGGCGAGCTTGTTAAACTCATTCACATACTCCCTCACTGTCATGTCCCCTTGCTTCAAAGATATAAATTTCTCCAATTTCAAATTCGCCTCAGCTGATGATAGAAACTTAAGCCCAAATCTTGTCCTAAAGTCGGCTCAAGTCTCTATAGGCCTCGTAGCATTGGTGACCTCCCACCAATAAGCAGCTTCTTCTTTTAATAACCATGCTGCCAATACAACCTTCCTATGGTCTTCCACATCAAAGATAGCGAAAAGATCTTTGGTTTCTTTCAACCAATTTCGTGCCTCCACAAAAGTTTCCGTGTGACGGCCCGCCCCGCACCAACCGACATTTACTCCAAAAGTGCGCTGTACACATGTCCAGTTAGCACGGAACGGGTCGCCAGAAGTAAAAAGGGAAGAAGGAAATGAACTAACAAGGAACCTGTAGAATGTCTCACAGCTCATAGAACAAAATATAATAATAACATACTTGACATAAAACAGGAGAGACAGTGCATAAGCTAAAAACCAGAACTGAGCATCATAGCAGCGGAAATCCAAAATATAGCTTATTACAACTTTTCAAACGGTCTCAAAGTAAAAGCAAGATAAAGGAGGTACACTACTAATGCCCAAGTAGCGACCACCAACGACACAGGGAGAATATCTATATATCATACGTGGAAGCCTCCTGCTCGCCTCCGAATCAGCTACTCGCGCATCACCAGCTAACCATAACCTGTCTCTAGTCTGCTCGTGTGAGCACCCAGAGTAATAAAAGGAGACATAAAACTCTGGGTCAGAAATAAAGCCTGGTATGAGCGATAAGCATCTAAACAAAATAATAACAGGTATAATCCAATCATATCTGAACCTGCAACCAAAGAGTTAGCACTACATACTGTACAACACTCTAAGGTGCCACTAACATACTGTGTAAGAGATATGGGGGTGGGGGTGTGCATGTCATGGTGATGTCAAACAATCAAGCATAGCAACCATCCTCACGTCTCTCACTCAGTGCGTAAAGCATACGATATCCACTACCTTGGTCACCTAATCCTTTGGATCATGACGGAATCCAATCCCGTGTAACTATCACTACAAGCCCACTATCCACCTCTCAGTGGTGAACCAAGGTTATGAATACCGACAACCCCTTTGCACACGTCCCACAGCAAAGCCCAATCAGGAAGTGAACTCATTGGTTCCCAACTGGATCCTGAGCTCTAACTTCCATTTGGACTACCTTTGCATCTCGGGTTATTGCCTTCACCTCCGGATCGGTCTTCATTCAGTTCGCAACCTCCTGGTTCGGTTCGTGACTCGCCCCCTCGCATCAGCTCGACTCGCAGATCGTGGTCATTGCCTTCGCTCGGATCGGGTCGTGCCTGTTACGTCAGCACGGGTCGGATCGCACCATTCGTCAGCTCATTCGGATCGCGCCTGCTGCATCGGATCGGGTCGCGATGCACTCGTGGTCACCATCCCCCTTCGGTTCGGTTCGCAGTCCTCCTTCGCGAATGGTCGGATCGCCATCATCGGATCGTGCTTCACCCATTCGTGGCATCGGTCGAGCTTGGAGTGGCTCATGACGTCAGGTCGGATCGTGACCTTCGAAGTGGAGCGGATCGGGTCGTCTCGTGGCGGGAGCTTCAATCGGATCGGTTCGCATGGGGTAGGGACGATCCGGTCCAGGGTATTTCCTACACTTCGTTCCAGCGACTGTTTACACCATTCGACGGCGTTTTCGACCATTCTAACTATTCTAAACAATCACAAGTCATACCAAACAGTCATAGCAACATGTATGGACATCCACAAACAGCAAAACAACAATCATGGCATGTAAAATGGATCAAACATACCCAAAAACCCATATTTTTCCCCTTAAGCATGTTCAAGCAAAACTAATGATAGGATTAACAAAACTTAACCAAATTAACCAAATTTTCTAACAGAGGTCTAAAACAACATTTCAGAATTTCTAAACATTTTTCCAGATTTTTAACATGCATAAATTCGCTAATTATCACTAATCACCCCTTAATCCCCCAAATTCCGGGATTTGCAAAATTAGTCGAAATTAACCCAAATTCATATCAGAGGCATAAAATGATGTTTTAGAATTTTAGAAATTTTCTAGATTTTTCTGAGCCATAATTTCGCTAATCTTCGCTAATTACCATAATTAGCCGTAATTAGTGAAAAACAATGCAAATCACTCACCTTTGCCACAAAGTAAACTATAGATCTGAAATGATTCTCTGTTTGGGATGAATTCCAATGCTTAGCAGCAGCTCCTATCTTGATTTGATGCTAATCCGCCTTGATTTGATGTAGATTAGGCCAAAACTTGATTAGAAAGTGATTAGAAGGTGATTTGGGATGAAATTAGAAGGTGGAGGCCATTACTAGGGTCTCAAGGAGGAAAGTGGCGGCTCAAAACTGAAATGAAAATGATTCTCTAACTCATTTCAGCCTCCCCATAACCCTAATCCCGAAATGGGTTATAGGCCTATTCACTAATCACCCTATTTGGCCCGGTTAAGCAGTTTTTCACCTTCAAAACATTATTTCAGCCATATCTCCCAAACGGTAAGTCCGTTTGGCTAATGTAAACACTCTACGGAAAGAGAAACCATCATTTGAATCCAATGGAAGTGGTTTCAGGTCAAAATTCCTTTCCAGTCAAAAGTTATGGCCAAAACAGTACCAACTAGGGGCAAAACGGTCATTTAAAAATCGACAAAAATCATGAACATGGGAAATGACCTTAATAGTCGTCTCCCAAAGTTACATGACCATACGACTTCATATGTGAAAGAAATAAATATTCTACGATCCCATGATGCGTAGAATACGGGTCGTTACACTCTCCCCCCCTTAAGAAATTTCTCCCCCGAAATTCCCTAACCAAAACACACAAAGGGTTCCGCATGCCTATCAATCATAAAACAACAATCAACATGCAAAACAAGTCTATCCTAGCATGCGGGTTACTAACAAGGGAAGGAACTATCACTACCAAAACCTTACCAGACAAAGAGTTCTGGATACTTCTTCCTTATATCCTCCTCTGTTTCCCAAGTACAGTCTTTTTCATTCTTACCCCACTGGACTTTGACTAGTTTCACCGCCTTCCATCGAAGCTGCTTCGTATCATTCTCAACGATACGCATAGACTTGCGGTTCTCAACCGCCTCGGGTTCAACTTCGCTATCATCCAACTAATCTGGTGAAATAGCCACATTAGGGTCTTGCACAACTTCCTTAACTGGGAAACATGAAATACGCTGTGAACTCCCGCCATCTTGTCAGGTAGCTCTACTTCATACGCCAAATTCCCAACTTGCTCGAGGACTGGGAATGGGCCAACAAATCTTGGTGCTAACTTACCTCTCCAACCAATCCGAATCACATTCTCTATGGAGAGATCTCGACGAACACCACGTCGTTAATGAAGAATTCCAAATCTCTTCGTCTCTTATCGAGATAAGCCTTCTGCCTATCTTTATCCCTTCCTAGTAGTAGATCTGCTCTATGTCTCAATACATCTTGTTACCACTGGGATGTATAATCAATTTCGAGTGATGATATGCTCCAAGCACTTCACCTCTCAGTCCATCTACGTTGGGTACAACTAGTCCCTTATTCTTTCGAAGCCACCCTTCTCGATCAAATCCTTACTTGACCATTCTCTTTCCATCGATACCCATCTCTACCCTAGAGATGGTTTTCAATAGATTAGGATCGTCCTTCTAACTGGAAACAATCCTCTCAATCAAAATCGATCTAATCGTCAAGCTTACTAGCGTTTCTGAATCCAATTCAGTCTTGGGTCTGAAATCATATCCTGTGACATACTCTAGTTGCTTCCATCCTAGAAACAAAACCCCTAAACTGGCATGTCTCCTACTCAATGCAACTAGTACTGCACCCACATCCTTTACTATGATCACTCTGCCCCCATGGAGTCATGACGACTCCACTGCACTGATCCATAGCCACTAGTCCTTTGCTATGTCCACTTTGCCCCATGAAGTCATAACAACTCCACTGCACTGGCTCATAGCCTTACTAATCCTTTACTATGTCCACTTTGCCCCTCGAGTCACAATGACTCTACTGCACTGGCTCATAGTCCTACTACAATCACTTAGTTCCCCATCGCCGGAACCCTACAGGTGATAGTCTACTCAAGAGAAGAAAGATAAGAACAAACATAGCAACCATAACATCTATCAAACAAATCCTATCTATCACCTGTTAAAGTCATAAACACATCGACACCTACATGATTGGTCTAACCAATCCCAATATGTCGATTCCAGTCTGTCTGGTCCAACCAACATCAATAACTAATGGAAGCCCAGCCTCCACACATACACCGATGCCTACTTGACTGGTCCAACCAATCCCAGGCCAATGGAAGCCCCACCTCCCTACTAACTATCGTACGTCCAACGCACGTTTATCCTCCAAGGATAATTAAACTAATGGAAGCCCAGCCTCCAATCGGACTACCGTACGTCCAACGTACGTTTATCCTCCAAGGATAACTAGATCACGTCCAACGGATCCAAGGTAACGGGCGTCCCCAGATACCCCTGCTTTTAGTCCTCCTAAAATACTTGAGTCCAACCCAAGTCTATCCATTATCTTGCTGCCCTCTCGAGTCCAACTCGAGCTGAATCCAATTCCTTGCAGCCTTCTCGAGTCCAACTCGAGTCAATCTATAACTCAGACCCAGCCTTGAGTACCGACAAACTCTAGTCCAACGTGAGTCGTCTCCCTATTCGTTGCATCTCCAAGATCAACGAACACCTATTTTCTTTTACGAGTTCAAGTCCAACTTGAATCGCTCTAATCTTCGTTGTATCATCCATGATCAACGAACACATCCTATTCCTTCAAAGTTCTACTATCCAATAGAGAACATCAACATAGGGTCCTAAACAATCATTACTTTGCGTCATTCTCGAGTCCCACTCGAGCAATCTCATAACCCTATCGAGTCTAACTCTGGGCAGTCTATACCATTGAACAGTCTTATCATGTTCCGTCTGCCCTTCATTCCTCGAGTAAACCAAGATATCATCCAATGAAAAATCACAACAACTATTTACCCCTCACGTGAACCATCCTAGTCGAAATCGACATTCCCCAAGCACAAGCCCCAAAGGCCTAAACCAATATCAGACAAGCACCCAAGGAACATCTCCTCCGAGTTCAGACAATCCACATGAGGTGATACTAGCAAAACAATCTAGCACTGGAGTACTCATTTGCCTCCCAGAGACAACTAGAACTTATTACAATGTTAACCTCTTAGCTTCCTTAACTCCAGTTACTATCGCCATCACTAGGTAGGTACCTAATACCACCCTATTCCTTTGGAGTAAATCGACTCCCCAAAATAATGCTAAACCCAGTAAAGCCCAAAACAAAGCAATCACAAGGAAACATACATCCATGACTCGATAAGACCACATTAACAAATCATGCCAAAACTAGTCGAACCACCAATCGGGTTCGCCACTACTAAAGGTCTATCGACTAACTCAGGTTTGTCAAACAAAACCCGATCAAAACATCTTAAATAGAAAGCATACCTCGAATAACGACACCTTTTTCCTTCTGCGCCGCAGTTGGGGCATTCGACGAAGAAGGAACAACATTGATAGGATACGCTTTCACAATCTGCTTCTCCCTAGGAGGTTGTGGGCAATCATCCTTGTGATGTCCCGCCTGGCCGCAGTTAAAGCACTTCCTTTCCCCAGGCTTTTCTCGACAATCTTTGGCTTAATGGCCCTTCTTGCCACAACTAAAGCATTCGCCATCTTTCTTATTCTTCTTATTCTGACCATCCATGGTCGGGTTCTGCTTCCTCTTGTTCTGAGAATTCTTCTTGCCTTCACCGCCTGCTTGCGGCTTTGGCTCCTCTGCAGATTCCGTAGCAACTTCGGCCTTCGACTTAGGGAAAAGGCTCTCTGACCTTAATGCCTTTCCTACAATAGACTCGAACGTCTCATCGATATGGTTTATAAGTCTTTCCCCCAAGTACCCGTCCAAGCCAATTATGAACTTCTCGTTCTTCTTTTCGACTGTATCGATAAGGGACCATCCATATTTCGATAAAGTGTCGAATTCAGCGATATACTCCGAGACTGCTCTACCGTTCTGCTTAAGCTCCAAGAACTTCATGAACAGTTCTGATTTATGAGCAGCTGGAATAAACTTATCACAAAAGCGAGTCTTAAACTGATTTCAAGTAACTTGATCTTCTGGAGTAGCTATTCTAATGGCATTCCACCAATTCATCGCTCGCCCTTGCAGCTGACGAGACGCTAGGCTTCTCTTCATCGCATCCTCAAGACCCAAGTCGTTGAAGATACGATCACAGCTATCCAACCAATCCTGAACATCTGTGGCCGACTCAGTTCCGTGGAACGGCTTCCCACCAAGGTTAGTGTAATCCTTGCACAACTTGGCGAAATCGACCCTAGGTGCCTGCACTACTGGACCACCACCATTTCCGGGATTGGGAACTGCCCCCTGAACATCTCTAAGCATGTATCTCATGAAGTTAGTGAACATTGTCCTCATGTCAGGAGCATTCCCATGGTTGGTCCCTCTACCAGCACCTCTAGGATATCGGCTCATCGTTAATCTGTAAAAGGGGAAACGATTAACGATCCCATAGTGGTGCTAGTGCAGTACGACTTCATTCTTATACTACCAATAGTATATATATATAGCTTTTAAGAACCAAAGTAATCACAAATACGCGCTCTCGTATACGTACCATCTCTCCCTAGTGTCTTTCCCTAGGTTAACTACGCAACCTAGAGCTCTGATACCAAGTGTGACGGCCCGCCCCGCACCAACCGACATTTACTCCAAAAGTGCGCTGTACACATGTCCAGTTAGCACGGAACGGGTCGCCAGAAGGAAAAAGGGAAGAAGGAAATGAACTAACAAGGAACCTGTAGAATGTCTCACAGTGCATAGAACAAAATATAATAATAACATACTTGACATAAAACAGGAGAGACAGTGCATAAGCTAAAAACCAGAACTGAGCATCATAGCAGCGGAAATCCAAAATATAGCTTATTACAACTTTTCAAACGGTCTCAAAGTAAAAGCAAGATAAAGGAGGTACACTACTAATGCTCAAGTAGCGACCACCAACGACATAGGGAGAATATCTATATATCATACGTGGAAGCCTCCTGCTCGCCTCCGAATCAGCTACTCGCGCATCACCAGCTAACCATAACCTGTCTCTAGTCTGCTCGTGTGAGCACCCAGAGTAATAAGAGGAGACATAAAACTCTGGGTCAGACACAAAGCCTGGTATGTGCGATAAGCATCTAAACAAAATAATAACAGGTATAATCCAATCATACCTGAACCTGGACCTGCAACAAAAGAGTTAGCACTACATACTGTACAACACTCTAAGGTGCCACTAACATACTGTGTAAGAGATATGGGGGTGGGGGTGTGCATGTCATGGTGATGTCAAACAATCAAGCATAGCAACCATCCTCACGTCTCTCACTCAATGCGTAAAGCATACGATACCCACTACCTTGGTCACCTAATCCTTTGGGCCATGACGGAATCCAATCCCGTGTAACTATCACTACAAGCCCACTATCCACCTCTCAATGGTGAACCAAGGTTATGAATACCGACAACCCCTTTGCACACGTCCCGCAGCAAAGCCCAATCATGAAGTGAACTCATTGGTTCCCAACTGGATCCTGAGCTCTAACTTCCATTTGGACTACCTTTGCATCTCGGGTTATTGCCTTCACCTCCGGATCGGTCTTCATTCAGTTCGCAACCTCCTGGTTCGGTTCGTGACTCGCCCCCTCGCATCAGCTCGACTCGCGGATCGTGGTCATTGCCTTCGCTCGGATCGGGTCGTGCCTATTACGTCAGCTCGGGTCGGATCGCACCATTCGTCAGCTCATTCGGATCGCGCCTGCTGCATCGGATCGGGTCGCGATGCACTCGTGGTCACCATCCCCCTTCGGTTCGGTTCGCAGTCCTCCTTCGCGAATGGTCGGATCGCCATCATCGGATCGTGCTTCACCCATTCGTGGCATCGGTCGAGCTTGGAGTGGCTCGTGACGTCAGGTCGGATCGTGACCTTCGAAGTGGAGCGGATCGGGTCGTCTCGTGGAGGGAGCTTCAATCGGATCGGTTCGCATGGGGTAGGAGCGATCCGGTCCGGGGTATTTCCTGCACTTCGTTCCAGCGACTGTTTACGCCATTCGACGGCGTTTTCGACCATTCTAACTATTCTAAACAATCACAAGTCATACCAAACAGTCATAGCAACATGTATGGGCATCCACAAACAACAAAACAACAATCATGGCATGTAAAATGGATCAAACATACCCAAAAACCCTTATTTTTCCCCTTAAGCATGTTCAAGCAAAACTAATGATAGGATTAACAAAACTTAACCAAATTAACCAAATTTTCTAACAGAGGTCTAAAACAATATTTCAGAATTTCTGAACATTTTTCCAGATTTTTAACATGCATAAATTCGCTAATTATCACTAATCACCCCTTAATCCCCCAAATTCCGGGATTTGCAAAATTAGTCGAAATTAACCCAAATTCATATCAGAGGCATAAAATGATGTTTTAGAATTTTAGAAATTTTTCTAGATTTTTCTGAGCCATAATTTCGCTAATCTTCGCTAATTACCATAATTAGCCGTAATTAGTGAAAAACAATGCAAATCACTCACCTTTGCCACAAAGTAAACTATAGATCTGAAATGATTCTCTGTTTGGGATGAATTCCAATGCTTAGCAGCAGCTCCTATCTTGATTTGATGCTAATCCGCCTTGATTTGATGTAGATTAGGCCAAAACTTGATTAGAAAGTGATTAGAAGGTGATTTGGGATGAAATTAGAAGGTGGAGGCCATTACTAGGGTTTCAAGGAGGAAAGTGGCGGCTCAAAACTGAAATGAAAATGATTCTCTAACTCATTTCAGCCTCCCCATAACCCTAATCCCGAAATGGGTTATGGGCCTATTCACTAATCACCCTATTTGGCCCGGTTAAGCAGTTTTTCACCTTCAAAACCTTATTTCAGCCATATCTCCCAAACGGTAAGTCCGTTTGGCTAATGTAACCACTCTACGGAAAGAGAAACCATCATTCGAATCCAATGGAAGTTGTTTCAGGTCAAAATTCCTTTCCAGTCAAAAGTTATGGCCAAAACAGTACCAACTAGGGGCAAAACGGTCATTTAAAAATCGACAAAAATCATGAACATGGGAAATGACCTTAATAGTCGTCTCCCAAAGTTACATGACCATACGACTTCATATGTGAAAGAAATAAATATTCTACGATCCCATGATGCGTAGAATACGGGTCGTTACATTCCGTCCCAATAAAGTTCTTGCCACCCATCGCCTTAAAGTCTTTGCAAATCTTAGCGAAATATGCTTGCGGGTTCTGAGGAGGGGGAGGAGGAGGAACCTCAGTTATGTTAGGGGTATTTGCTGGGCCCACATCGTTGGCCCTAGCTTCCAAGTACCTCCGGAACCATCCGGGAATAGTTACTCCCTCGGGAAGGTTAAGATCGGCCATACTGAAAAAGGAAAAAGATAGATTCAGAACGAAGAAACGAAGGATAGTGTATGGCTTTTGGGGAATAGCCTTTTATAATAACTAGACTTTTCTTGGAAAATACTTAATTGGTTTTGAAAATAGTTTTTCAAAAGGTAAGTTTTTAAAAACCTTTTGTCCAATCTCGTAAACCTTATGCTCTGATACTAAATGTAACACCCCACCTCCGCCAGGGTAACTCTTGCAAGCACACTGGCTTTGGAGGGGCGTTTAAATAAGGTAAACATGCATGCAGATATCACAAGACAGAACATATAAGTAAAACAGAGTAAATAAAGCAGCGGATAAAACTAGCATTTCAAAACCATAGTTAAGTTACAACAGAGTAATTGGTCGTTATTTTCCAACAACAAAGTCTAGAGAAAAACATAAACTGAAAAACTGAAATACATAAAGTACTATCTCCAAAGTGAAGTGATAAACCATAGCTAGCTCAATGTCCAAAACTGTACATGAGCAAATCCAGAAAGCAAGCTGTAAAGATCCAAGCTAAGCTCCAATGTTCCCACCCTGAGGACCTGAGGGGGGGGAACGGAAGAAAAGAGGCGAAAGAAAACAGGTCAGTCAAAAAGACTGGTAAGCCCTTGTAACAACCCGGAAAATCTGGGCCAGTTTGAAATTTTTATTTTGGCAATTTTAGCGAGTTTTGATTATTTAAAATGAATTATTTTAAATAATATTGACGAAAAATTTATTTTGAATATAATTCGACGTATATATTATACGCGTCGTCGTTAGAATATAAATATTTATATATAATTATAAATAGAATTGAAAATGACGCGGTAGTTCGATAATTCGATTTCAAACTTCAATTGAATGTACCGGGTGCAAAACAATCCGGATTTTAGTGAAACCAAAAATAATGGGATCTAATTGTGAATATCTTTCCAACGAATCCGAAAAATCAAGATTTCATATCGGGAATCAAAAGATATGTCCAGTTGAAAATTCTGAATAGTCGCTATGGAATTCAGGCCCTTAAAAATGGACATTTTGCAAATGACCTCGGATTTCGACGAAACCAGTTTTGTTGGGTCCGCAGTGTCAAGTTATTGCTAGGTTTTAAATTTCATAATTTTTCGAATCCATATGCGAGCGTGGCAAAGGAAAACGCGTTTGACCAGTTTCAGTTGATTTTAATCGACTGGAAATTGGCCATTTTTCTAACGATCTCAGAATTCGACGAAACTAGTTTTGTTAGGACCGTATCGTCAATACGAAGCTAGAAAATATTTTTCTGGAATTTTTCTAGTTAGTATGTGGCCCCGGTAATTAGAAATGTACGTTTAAAATTCAAAATAAGGATTTAAATGAAAATTCAACAGAAACTGATTGTAACGATCAAACCAGCTTACGATACATATCCCATTGCGTTCGGAATGGGGGTATTTAGCTATGGGCGACAGTCGTTGAGTTCAGAATGGGGTTCGAATTGAAAAGTTGCTTTTTTGAAATGAATTGAATTAAATATATATATATATTTCTTTATAATACCCCCCCCCCTCTTTTTATTCCTTCATTTCGAATCAGTATAAAAAAAAAAAAAAAAAAAAAAAAAAAAACCTAAAGCATCGACCGCTCCACGCAGCCACCCGCCACCCCATCGCCGTCGCCAGGAGGTCGCACCCCCCGTCTCCCCCATCTCTTCTCCATCCGACACGAGAACCCCGAGCCCATCACGAACCCAAACCGGAACACACCCCCCCCCCAAATCACAAACCCTAGCCCAAATCTCGTCAGCCGCCAGCTCCGAAGTCGCGCCCCTCCGATCCTGGTCCGCCGCCTTCATTCTCGAGCAGCGTGGAGCCCTAGTGCTGGAGCAATGGTGAAGACGCAAACCTGGAACGCGATGAACGACGGGTTCTGGTATCCGACAAGCAGAATGTGTTTTATTCTGTGAGTTTCTTTTATTCCTTTTACTTTTTTTTTGTTTTGTTTAACTAACTTGATTTAATCACATAGGAAGATTCAGTTTTAAAATAAAATAAAATATAGCATTGGTTTTAAAATAAGAATAGCATGGTTTCTAACATATAAAAATATGATTTTTTATATGATTAATAGAAATATAAAAATAGGAATTTTGCATATATGATTTTTGATTTTTGAAAAATAAGTTCTGTGATTGTGAAAATATATTTTTCTTCGAAATAAAAATATGATTTTTATATATTGAATAGAGAAATAAAAATAGAATTTTTATATATTGAACTTCGAAATAAAAATATGATTTTTATTTATTGAACTTCGAACTAAAAATTCGATTTTTATATATTGAATAGCAAAATAAAAATATGATTTTTATTTATTGAACTTCGAACTAAAAATACGATTTTTATTTATTGAATAGCGAAGTAAAAATATGATTTTTACATATGTAGTGAAAGCGGGCAACGAAGATGACGAAGGTGCGATAGCGATGAAGTTTTCTATCAGTGAAGTGCCGTGGAGCTAGGATAGCTATATGTGAGAACTTCTCACTCAAATTCTACCTTTCTAGTTATATATATATATACTAGGATGCAGACGGTGCTTAGTAGCACCCGACACAATCGTCCACAGACCATGGACTTGTTTGTTTGGCTGTTTGGTTATTGATTGCGATATTGGTTTGAATGTGGTTTGTGGCGTGAAAAATCGAATCGATAAGTTGGTTAGGATTAGACGTGCGCCGTTATAAGGCGAAGGAGTAAGGCTAGGTTAGACCCTTACTCCAAATTTTGTGGTTTGCATAACGAAATGAATTTGATTGATGTGTGAATGGCGTGGGCCTTCACTAGACCGGGGATAAGGCTAGGCCTTGTCCCGTTTCTGGTATCGTGCCGTTATGCCGCCGAAATTTTCTAAAATAAGTTAGAAAAATAAAAATAGCATTTTATTTAAAGAATGAACTGAATAGAAATTCATATGTTAAAATAAAATGTGTTATCGTTAAAAATATAATTTTTAACGTGAATGTGAATAAATAAATATTCATTTACAAACCAGACGGTTTGTTTATGTACACCTATTTGAATGACGTTGATTGGGTCGATAAATTTTACACATCGCCTAACTGCACAAATAAAACATGTGTTTGATTGTTTGAAACCCCACACGGGTGTTAGGATGAAATTTGAAGTTCACTCATCCTGATTGATTAAATATGTCGATCGATTGATTGACAAGCTGCTATAAGCGTTAAATGTCTATATTTGATGCTTATACAGTGTAGTGCACTTTGGTTGATGGTTGATTATTTTTCAAGGCTATTATACATGTGTTGTATGAAAATCCATATAATTAACTTTATATGGTAATTGATTGGGCCTCATTCCAGTTTTGAAAAAGAAATATTTGAAAAAGAAATATTTGAAATAGAATATTTGAAAATAGAAAATTTATGAAGCCGTGTAGATTAGATTGACGCCATTTTGACGTGAACGATATTTATATCGATTTTATTCATTTTAAAATGAATATTGAAAAGTGATTTCGAAATCGAATATTTTGAAATGAATTGAATTGAAAACGATTTCGAAATGAATTGAATTGAAAACGATTTCGAAATGAATTGAATTGAAAACGATTTCAAAATGAATTGAAAACGATTTCGAAATGAATTGAATTGAAAACGATTTCGAAATGAATTGAATTGAAAACGAATTCAAATGGAATCGAAAGCGAATTGAAATGAATTCAAATTGAAATGAAATTCGAATTGAATAGAAATGAATTTTGAAACGAATTTAAAACTATTTATATAATTCGTTTTAAATAGAAATCGACGAAATATATATTATATATATTATATATATAATATAATGGCCTGAATAGAACGCGCCGCGCCGCGGCAGTTCGCGAATTTCGACCATTTATTTCAAACGGACATTACGGGAGATCCGACCGTCGGATTCTCCTAAAACCGGAACCGTTGGGTTCGTATCGAAAAGAGCTTTCTAACGAATGTTAGAAATTTGAAATCTAACGGTTGGATTTGGAATTATGTCCAAATCAAATTCGAAAAAGGTCGCTGTAAGTGCAGTTCGATGGCCGTTGATGGAAATCGACTGTACGGGCCTTGATAAAATTATTAAAAATAGTAATAATTTGTGTAAAATCATAAGAAATGATTTGTGAAGATTTGGGATGAAAAACTCCATGTTTGAAAAGATAAAAATTGATTTTTATCGAAATGAACTAGTTTTGAACTAGAAATATAATTCTATTTATTTTTAAATAAATAAATTGAATTCGAAAAGGGTTTTAAAAATAACCAAAATTTCCAATGACTGCATTGGAGTGGATTTGAATCGAAATTGTCTTCGGAATATTTCGATGTTGGAATTCGTGATTATACAGGTGTTGTTATGGAAATTTGAAAGATATATATTTATATTGTTATTTCCAATACGACATTTGTTAGTCGTAGAATTCGATATTGAATATAAGCCGATATATTTTCTATTCAGAGCCTTGTATTGAATATCGAATGTGATTTGGGTTTGTCGTGAGTGGTGTCTTCACTAACACTGTTCTTGAACCCAGTTGAGAAAAGATTAAATCTTTTTGTTTAGATTTAATGAAGTGTGCCAATTAAATGATATTTAATTGGAATTGAATGGATATTGATTTTTGGGTTTATCGTGAACAGTGTTTTAAACAACACTCGTTCTTTAACCTGATAATTAATGAATGTGATTTTTGGGTTTATCGTGAACAGTGTTTTAAACAACACTCGTTCTTTAACCCGATAATTAATGAATGTGATTTTTGGGTTTATCGTGAACAGTGTTTTAAACAACACTCGTTCTTTAACCCGATAATTAATGGAATGTGATTTGGATTTATCGTGAACCGTGTTTTAAATGACACTGATTCTTTAACCCAGTCGAAGATTAAAACTAAGTGGAGTTTTAATGAATCTTTAATTAGATTGAAAGATCGAAAATGGAGTATCACCAGTTTTGCTCCAGGCGATAGTTAAATCTTTAATTAGATTTGAATGTGAAATTTAGAAACTAACTGGCGGTTAGCCAAGCAGAATGGTTTTCTGGATATTGATCTGATGTTGGTTTCGGCCTTCGGGGTTAATATTTGGGGAATTATTCTCTTGATTAATTTACGGTTAGTGACTAATGAATTGGAATGAGGCGTATGTTGTGTTTGTGTAACACTTATTTAAAATATACGCGAGTTATTCGGAAAGACCGGGTTTATCCCATTCTGAGTAACTGATACGACGATAAGTCGAAGATGAAGACGATGGTCGAAGACCGGAGGTCTTCACGTCGTTTGGGTGATAACTGATGATCTTGATTGGGCTGTACACCCAAGAAGATGGAAACAGTTAGTGATCGTCCAGACGTACTTGGAGATCGATGGATATGCGGGGTACTAGGTGCCTCCGGTTTCGTTCAGACCCAGAACGGACTTGTAAATGGACTGTGTGCCTGACATCGGATTTCATTCTGTGTGACTGATATCGGTTGCATAGGATGGTTTGCCTGTGTGGCATGCTAAGATGCAAATGATCAAGGCTTCTGTTGAAAAGCAAAGTCTTGTGGTGATGATCAAAGCACGGCCTTTGTGGCGTAGCTTTGTGTAACGTTTACCTCGCGTGTTTCACACCAGGTATGAACCAAAAACGGGAGACGGACCTCAGGGAGGACTTGCGTTTCTTTCTAGCTAGAAGTGGCGTCAGTGGTTTTACACGCCCTGACGAGTTTGACTTATGTGGTTGTTGCTGTTGCGAGGCGCCTCGGATTGATCGGTCGTTCTCGAACCGATGGAGTCATTTGTTGGCTCGTTTACGCCCCATAGGGCGGAGAGACGTATTGTTCAGGCACTATAATCCACATCGGTGGACCGGCCCTGACGATCCAAGGGGCAGTTGCGGCTGCTCCGGAGACATGGGCTAGATTGTCTCGAATCGGTTGAGGACTATCTTTTGCCTCGGTTCATAGACGGAAATCCAATTTCCAAATACGTAACTTTGCGGTTTTATTTGTAAACCTATATATGGCGACATAGTGGCATGGGACGCTCATGCCGCCTATGATTGATACTTATGATTTGAAGTGTTTTATACACTATGCACTTACAATAGTATCAAATGATTTGTTTTAAACGTATCAAGCATTCTTTGGCTGTTATAAGGTAAAAACCCTATCCCCCGGCTTGCGTTGCATTGTGTGATAGGACCTGGGTCTTATAACAGCTTCATTTTTCTTTATTTAGCATTGCGCTGTTGTTTTATGCACTGGTATTCTTGGGAGGAAACCCGTTCCGTGTTATACGGCGTGGTCCCTTGATTTACCTAATGATTTAAAATAAAGATTAATAACTGTTTTAGTTCTCACACCAGTCCCATGACTGACCTGGAGTTTATTGTTTTAACCTAAACTCTGGGTGCCCCTATTTTGACACGGGCAGCTAGTAGTTTTGGTTTTGCAGATTTATATTCACAGGAACCTGGTTTACAGCTGGAACGATATCCGGAAAGCTTTGTATCCGTATATCTCCTTCTAGTTGTGTATTGTATTATTTTCCGCTGCTATGTATTTAAATGTAATTTAAATCTCTGATATTTCTGTGTAATATTCATTTATACTCTGTATATTCTTGTAATCTGATGCATTGTTGTAATATACAATGAAACGTTCTTTTATATGTTTTCTGTTGTGGTTTGTTCTCGAACTATCCGACGCTTTCCTTTACGGGGAGGTTGCGGGTCTTCACACGTGGTATCAGAGCTTTGGTTTACAAAGCTCAGAGAACAAGACACATTAGAACCCTACGAAAGAATTCATCAGATATTGGATTAGTAATATCCAATGAGGATGACTCGTTAGAGATGGGATCAGTAGTGTCCTAGAACGAGTCGAAAGAGTGTTGTTTTTGAAAATAAAAGTGAAAACCCACTTTGTTTTGGAAATTCAAATCTTAAGTATTCGTATTTGAATAGTCTATTTAAATTGAATTTGGGCAATCGAGTATATAAAGATTTTGCATACACGCTTAGCGGCTTGTATTCGAAGTTTTAATATATTGGGTAGATATAGAATCACATTCTAGTTGCCCGGGGATGATTCTGATGATGAGGCATCGTCATCTGTGTTGTGTTCGACTGGCGAGAGTGGGTTATCTATATATTTCCATATAGGCTGGTGTGAGAACCAAAATTAGATAGGGCTTATTGTTGTGATTTAGCATCAAAAATCTGATTTTTGTCTATGTATCAAAATTATGAATTTGAAACTTTAAATTCACTAATTGATTGATGTTTGTGTTGTTTGGTTAATTGTTTGCTAATTTTGAACCATTATGCATAATTTAAATCGAATATTGAACTGTATCGAAAATTGGTCGCATTTGCTTGCATATATGTACTTACATTGAACAGGTCATAGCAAGGAGGCTAGAGCCGAGAATAAAATTTGTTTGCCCGACAAATAGGTACATGTTTACTACATAATTTCCTGCGTTGTTTGGGTGATGATGATTTTGTGAGCCTATTGGCTAGCCGCTTGGCTTTTTCTTTTTCTTTTTGAGATCTGAAGGACCGGGGAAGCTATTTGAAATTCCCCGATGCTCCCGGTGCAGGGGAGGTTATGGCGAAATTTTTCAAAAATTTAGGGTGTTAGCCAAAATTTTGAAGTTTTGAAAATTCTCAGAAACTAAAGAGTTGGAGAATGGAAGCCAGATCGAGCGTAGAGTTGATTAATCAAACCACTTTCGACTTTGTTCCTTTTCGGGGACGAAAAGTTTTAAGTGGGGGAGATTGTAACAACCCGGAAAATCTGGGCCAGTTTGAAATTTTTATTTTGGCAATTTTAGCGAGTTTTGATTATTTAAAATGAATTATTTTAAATAATATTGACGAAAAATTTATTTTGAATATAATTCGACGTATATATTATACGCGTCGTCGTTAGAATATAAATATTTATATATAATTATAAATAGAATTGAAAATGACGCGGTAGTTCGATAATTCGATTTCAAACTTCAATTGAATGTACCGGGTGCAAAACAATCCGGATTTTAGTGAAACCAAAAATAATGGGATCTAATTGTGAATATCTTTCCAACGAATCCGAAAAATCAAGATTTCATATCGGGAATCAAAAGATATGTCCAGTTGAAAATTCTGAATAGTCGCTATGGAATTCAGGCCCTTAAAAATGGACATTTTGCAAATGACCTCGGATTTCGACGAAACCAGTTTTGTTGGGTCCGCAGTGTCAAGTTATTGCTAGGTTTTAAATTTCATAATTTTTCGAATCCATATGCGAGCGTGGCAAAGGAAAACGCGTTTGACCAGTTTCAGTTGATTTTAATCGACTGGAAATTGGCCATTTTTCTAACGATCTCAGAATTCGACGAAACTAGTTTTGTTAGGACCGTATCGTCAATACGAAGCTAGAAAATATTTTTCTGGAATTTTTCTAGTTAGTATGTGGCCCCGGTAATTAGAAATGTACGTTTAAAATTCAAAATAAGGATTTAAATGAAAATTCAACAGAAACTGATTGTAACGATCAAACCAGCTTACGATACATATCCCATTGCGTTCGGAATGGGGGTATTTAGCTATGGGCGACAGTCGTTGAGTTCAGAATGGGGTTCGAATTGAAAAGTTGCTTTTTTGAAATGAATTGAATTAAATATATATATATATTTCTTTATAATACCCCCCCCCCTCTTTTTATTCCTTCATTTCGAATCAGTATAAAAAAAAAAAAAAAAAAAAAAAAAAAACCTAAAGCATCGACCGCTCCACGCAGCCACCCGCCACCCCATCGCCGTCGCCAGGAGGTCGCACCCCCCGTCTCCCCCATCTCTTCTCCATCCGACACGAGAACCCCGAGCCCATCACGAACCCAAACCGGAACACACCCCCCCCCCCAAATCACAAACCCTAGCCCAAATCTCGTCAGCCGCCAGCTCCGAAGTCGCGCCCCTCCGATCCTGGTCCGCCGCCTTCATTCTCGAGCAGCGTGGAGCCCTAGTGCTGGAGCAATGGTGAAGACGCAAACCTGGAACGCGATGAACGACGGGTTCTGGTATCCGACAAGCAGAATGTGTTTTATTCTGTGAGTTTCTTTTATTCCTTTTACTTTTTTTTTGTTTTGTTTAACTAACTTGATTTAATCACATAGGAAGATTCAGTTTTAAAATAAAATAAAATATAGCATTGGTTTTAAAATAAGAATAGCATGGTTTCTAACATATAAAAATATGATTTTTTATATGATTAATAGAAATATAAAAATAGGAATTTTGCATATATGATTTTTGATTTTTGAAAAATAAGTTCTGTGATTGTGAAAATATATTTTTCTTCGAAATAAAAATATGATTTTTATATATTGAATAGAGAAATAAAAATAGAATTTTTATATATTGAACTTCGAAATAAAAATATGATTTTTATTTATTGAACTTCGAACTAAAAATTCGATTTTTATATATTGAATAGCAAAATAAAAATATGATTTTTATTTATTGAACTTCGAACTAAAAATACGATTTTTATTTATTGAATAGCGAAGTAAAAATATGATTTTTACATATGTAGTGAAAGCGGGCAACGAAGATGACGAAGGTGCGATAGCGATGAAGTTTTCTATCAGTGAAGTGCCGTGGAGCTAGGATAGCTATATGTGAGAACTTCTCACTCAAATTCTACCTTTCTAGTTATATATATATATACTAGGATGCAGACGGTGCTTAGTAGCACCCGACACAATCGTCCACAGACCATGGACTTGTTTGTTTGGCTGTTTGGTTATTGATTGCGATATTGGTTTGAATGTGGTTTGTGGCGTGAAAAATCGAATCGATAAGTTGGTTAGGATTAGACGTGCGCCGTTATAAGGCGAAGGAGTAAGGCTAGGTTAGACCCTTACTCCAAATTTTGTGGTTTGCATAACGAAATGAATTTGATTGATGTGTGAATGGCGTGGGCCTTCACTAGACCGGGGATAAGGCTAGGCCTTGTCCCGTTTCTGGTATCGTGCCGTTATGCCGCCGAAATTTTCTAAAATAAGTTAGAAAAATAAAAATAGCATTTTATTTAAAGAATGAACTGAATAGAAATTCATATGTTAAAATAAAATGTGTTATCGTTAAAAATATAATTTTTAACGTGAATGTGAATAAATAAATATTCATTTACAAACCAGACGGTTTGTTTATGTACACCTATTTGAATGACGTTGATTGGGTCGATAAATTTTACACATCGCCTAACTGCACAAATAAAACATGTGTTTGATTGTTTGAAACCCCACACGGGTGTTAGGATGAAATTTGAAGTTCACTCATCCTGATTGATTAAATATGTCGATCGATTGATTGACAAGCTGCTATAAGCGTTAAATGTCTATATTTGATGCTTATACAGTGTAGTGCACTTTGGTTGATGGTTGATTATTTTTCAAGGCTATTATACATGTGTTGTATGAAAATCCATATAATTAACTTTATATGGTAATTGATTGGGCCTCATTCCAGTTTTGAAAAAGAAATATTTGAAAAAGAAATATTTGAAATAGAATATTTGAAAATAGAAAATTTATGAAGCCGTGTAGATTAGATTGACGCCATTTTGACGTGAACGATATTTATATCGATTTTATTCATTTTAAAATGAATATTGAAAAGTGATTTCGAAATCGAATATTTTGAAATGAATTGAATTGAAAACGATTTCGAAATGAATTGAATTGAAAACGATTTCGAAATGAATTGAATTGAAAACGATTTCAAAATGAATTGAAAACGATTTCGAAATGAATTGAATTGAAAACGATTTCGAAATGAATTGAATTGAAAACGAATTCAAATGGAATCGAAAGCGAATTGAAATGAATTCAAATTGAAATGAAATTCGAATTGAATAGAAATGAATTTTGAAACGAATTTAAAACTATTTATATAATTCGTTTTAAATAGAAATCGACGAAATATATATTATATATATTATATATATAATATAATGGCCTGAATAGAACGCGCCGCGCCGCGGCAGTTCGCGAATTTCGACCATTTATTTCAAACGGACATTACGGGAGATCCGACCGTCGGATTCTCCTAAAACCGGAACCGTTGGGTTCGTATCGAAAAGAGCTTTCTAACGAATGTTAGAAATTTGAAATCTAACGGTTGGATTTGGAATTATGTCCAAATCAAATTCGAAAAAGGTCGCTGTAAGTGCAGTTCGATGGCCGTTGATGGAAATCGACTGTACGGGCCTTGATAAAATTATTAAAAATAGTAATAATTTGTGTAAAATCATAAGAAATGATTTGTGAAGATTTGGGATGAAAAACTCCATGTTTGAAAAGATAAAAATTGATTTTTATCGAAATGAACTAGTTTTGAACTAGAAATATAATTCTATTTATTTTTAAATAAATAAATTGAATTCGAAAAGGGTTTTAAAAATAACCAAAATTTCCAATGACTGCATTGGAGTGGATTTGAATCGAAATTGTCTTCGGAATATTTCGATGTTGGAATTCGTGATTATACAGGTGTTGTTATGGAAATTTGAAAGATATATATTTATATTGTTATTTCCAATACGACATTTGTTAGTCGTAGAATTCGATATTGAATATAAGCCGATATATTTTCTATTCAGAGCCTTGTATTGAATATCGAATGTGATTTGGGTTTGTCGTGAGTGGTGTCTTCACTAACACTGTTCTTGAACCCAGTTGAGAAAAGATTAAATCTTTTTGTTTAGATTTAATGAAGTGTGCCAATTAAATGATATTTAATTGGAATTGAATGGATATTGATTTTTGGGTTTATCGTGAACAGTGTTTTAAACAACACTCGTTCTTTAACCTGATAATTAATGAATGTGATTTTTGGGTTTATCGTGAACAGTGTTTTAAACAACACTCGTTCTTTAACCCGATAATTAATGAATGTGATTTTTGGGTTTATCGTGAACAGTGTTTTAAACAACACTCGTTCTTTAACCCGATAATTAATGGAATGTGATTTGGATTTATCGTGAACCGTGTTTTAAATGACACTGATTCTTTAACCCAGTCGAAGATTAAAACTAAGTGGAGTTTTAATGAATCTTTAATTAGATTGAAAGATCGAAAATGGAGTATCACCAGTTTTGCTCCAGGCGATAGTTAAATCTTTAATTAGATTTGAATGTGAAATTTAGAAACTAACTGGCGGTTAGCCAAGCAGAATGGTTTTCTGGATATTGATCTGATGTTGGTTTCGGCCTTCGGGGTTAATATTTGGGGAATTATTCTCTTGATTAATTTACGGTTAGTGACTAATGAATTGGAATGAGGCGTATGTTGTGTTTGTGTAACACTTATTTAAAATATACGCGAGTTATTCGGAAAGACCGGGTTTATCCCATTCTGAGTAACTGATACGACGATAAGTCGAAGATGAAGACGATGGTCGAAGACCGGAGGTCTTCACGTCGTTTGGGTGATAACTGATGATCTTGATTGGGCTGTACACCCAAGAAGATGGAAACAGTTAGTGATCGTCCAGACGTACTTGGAGATCGATGGATATGCGGGGTACTAGGTGCCTCCGGTTTCGTTCAGACCCAGAACGGACTTGTAAATGGACTGTGTGCCTGACATCGGATTTCATTCTGTGTGACTGATATCGGTTGCATAGGATGGTTTGCCTGTGTGGCATGCTAAGATGCAAATGATCAAGGCTTCTGTTGAAAAGCAAAGTCTTGTGGTGATGATCAAAGCACGGCCTTTGTGGCGTAGCTTTGTGTAACGTTTACCTCGCGTGTTTCACACCAGGTATGAACCAAAAACGGGAGACGGACCTCAGGGAGGACTTGCGTTTCTTTCTAGCTAGAAGTGGCGTCAGTGGTTTTACACGCCCTGACGAGTTTGACTTATGTGGTTGTTGCTGTTGCGAGGCGCCTCGGATTGATCGGTCGTTCTCGAACCGATGGAGTCATTTGTTGGCTCGTTTACGCCCCATAGGGCGGAGAGACGTATTGTTCAGGCACTATAATCCACATCGGTGGACCGGCCCTGACGATCCAAGGGGCAGTTGCGGCTGCTCCGGAGACATGGGCTAGATTGTCTCGAATCGGTTGAGGACTATCTTTTGCCTCGGTTCATAGACGGAAATCCAATTTCCAAATACGTAACTTTGCGGTTTTATTTGTAAACCTATATATGGCGACATAGTGGCATGGGACGCTCATGCCGCCTATGATTGATACTTATGATTTGAAGTGTTTTATACACTATGCACTTACAATAGTATCAAATGATTTGTTTTAAACGTATCAAGCATTCTTTGGCTGTTATAAGGTAAAAACCCTATCCCCCGGCTTGCGTTGCATTGTGTGATAGGACCTGGGTCTTATAACAGCTTCATTTTTCTTTATTTAGCATTGCGCTGTTGTTTTATGCACTGGTATTCTTGGGAGGAAACCCGTTCCGTGTTATACGGCGTGGTCCCTTGATTTACCTAATGATTTAAAATAAAGATTAATAACTGTTTTAGTTCTCACACCAGTCCCATGACTGACCTGGAGTTTATTGTTTTAACCTAAACTCTGGGTGCCCCTATTTTGACACGGGCAGCTAGTAGTTTTGGTTTTGCAGATTTATATTCACAGGAACCTGGTTTACAGCTGGAACGATATCCGGAAAGCTTTGTATCCGTATATCTCCTTCTAGTTGTGTATTGTATTATTTTCCGCTGCTATGTATTTAAATGTAATTTAAATCTCTGATATTTCTGTGTAATATTCATTTATACTCTGTATATTCTTGTAATCTGATGCATTGTTGTAATATACAATGAAACGTTCTTTTATATGTTTTCTGTTGTGGTTTGTTCTCGAACTATCCGACGCTTTCCTTTACGGGGAGGTTGCGGGTCTTCACAGCCCTACTACTATCCGTCTATGAACTAATAAAGTTAACTGGCATGAGAAGCTGAGATGAACATAAGGATAACAACATACTGGCATGATGATTAACTAACAGGATAGATAAAAATGTCATCGCATAATCAAGGTTAAGTTTTGCACCACGGGTGTACTAGCATTCCAACATGTCAAGTAAAAACAAGAATTGATCCCTTGGCCCAAGCTTGGCCCAACATCATGAGATGACCTAAATCAAGGTCCAACTACTCGGTCTAGTCGATCGGCTCCCTATAAGCCTAACTCGTCAAGTGTCGGTGTCATACGGCTTAATCATGTAATGTAGTTGACTGTGCAGGGTCCACCCCTAGGGTGTATCAGGCCCTACGGTGTAACCCTCAGACACCATTCCAGGATGCACAGTCCAAACCTACCGGCCCCCGTGTTCAACTCCGGACTTAATGTGCATGACCATGGTCCGCCTGAATAACCGGTGCATCATTCAGCCGTCTCTTTTGGTCTCTTACAATCAGCCCAGTAATCGTGCCCCACCCTAACCTAGTCCTAGGGTCTTATGATACTATCTAGAAGGTTACTGCTGAAAAGGACCACGCAACTAGGGTTTCTTAATGGGTTAAATGTGGTTAACCCGATCCAAACGTGGGTTAAATTGGTTAAGCGTACCCAAGGTCCCTGACTTAACCCCGATTAACCCATCCAGCCCAAATTGATTAAGTATTAAGTGGACCATGACTTAACCCTAATCAGGAGGCATTAATTAACTTAATGTGCTTTAACCTCTCACATTAGACCTTGTTGTGGTTACTAGTTAAGCCGGGCGGGTCCGGGTAGCTTTGCACCACAACTTGGTCTAACCTCGGGTTCGGGCACAACATGACCAGCTTCTCACATTGGGTCCTATTGTTTGTAGCCACTAGTTAAGCCGGGCGGGTCCGGGTAGATTTATGCTACAAACTCAACCCAACCTCGAGTTGGCCACACTCATATTTTCTAAGTGTCATGTCCATTATGTTTGCAAAACATAATTACAAGTTAACATATCACGCTATGTTATAAAAACCATGTTTATGTCATAATGTTACCCAACCCCAACGTAACCCCATCGTTTACATAATCGCATCAACGCATAAAGGATAAAATGGGGAACTTGGCATAATCATGACAAAAAGGTGTTGAAGCCACAAGTTTAACATGGTGGCATATGAAATGTACATATGTTCATATACTTGCATATTGCATCATTAGGCTTCAAAAGCATGCATAAAACCAAACTTAGCATATGAGTGACACATGGTGATAAATGACATGTAGAAGTTGCTAGAAGTTCGCATTTAGCCTCACATGCAAGTTATCATAAGGGTTATGATAACTTTCATGTTGCCAAAATGCAAACTTTAATATAAAGCTTGGAGCTTTATGCTCACAACATCAAGTTTAACTTGCATAACATGATAACATGATCAACCCAAACTTGCATATCATAATGATCAACCAAACTTGCATATAATGATCAACTAAACTTGCATATAATGATCAACCAAACTTGCATATCATAATGATCAACCAAACTTGCATATAATGATCAACCCCAAACTTGCATCATTCATTTAACTTTAGAGTTCAAAGAAAGAAAGTAGAAAAGGGCTTACAATGCTATGAAGACACAAATAAATAGTTATTAAAAGATTGAGACGAAGCCCTTATGCAATCACCCAAATATGCAAGCTCCAAATGAAAAACCCTTGAGCCAAATCAATAAAAATCCTTGCTTTGAAATAGAAATGTTGCAACTTGACTTGAATGCAAACTAAGAACACTCATACAAGCTTGAAAACACTTGTATGCACTCAAAATCTCACATATAAATAACTTAGAAATTTTAGCATGAGAGTGGAGGCCATGAGAGGAACAATTTTGGCATAGTTTAGTTATAGGAATGAATAATGATGATTTAGGCTAGGTGTTAGGTCCTTTTTATAGAAGATTAGGATAGTATTAGCCATAGGATTAACCCTAGATTCAATCAAAGCCATCAAATCCCGTCACTAGCAAACAAACAGGTCAAAATAGCCAAAACAGGTGCACCAGGTTGCCTGTGCCGACCAGACAGGTCGACTCCCAGGTCGACCCTGGGGTCGACTCCCCAGTCAACCTGGGGGGGGAGGTCGACTCCCCAGTCGACCCCCAGGTCGACCCCCCTGGGTCTGGCGGGAATTTTCCCGCCACTTCTGATTTTCTGAAATTTGAATCTGTTTTGAATTTGAATTTTTCGTGGAACTTCGCGAGGCCATATCTTGGTCATACGGACTCCGATTTTCGAAAACTCGGAATCTATTTCGCGTATTTTTCCGAGACGAACGCAATGACATAGCCCGTTTCCCTTGATTCAGATTTTACAGTTTAATTCTGCCTCGATTTATGTTATAACATGATATTCAAAAAATACGGGTTGTTACAATATTTGAACAAAAGAATATTCTGGATTGGAATGAGTCGTATGTTATGTTTTTGTAATACTTGTTTATAAAGTACGCGAGTTATTCAGAAAGACGGGGTTTATCCCATTCTGAATAACTTATATGATGATTAGTCGAAGATGAAGACGGTGGTTGAAGACCGGAGGTCTTCACATCGTTTGGATGATTATTGATGTCTTGATTGGGCTGTACACCCAAGACGAGGTAATAGTGTTGATCGTCCGGACGTACCTGGAGATCGACCGGATATGCAAGGGCCTCTCTCCTGTATTGGGTATATGGGACGAGGAATAAGGTGCCTCCGGTTTCGTTCAAACCCAGAATGAACTTGTAAATGGATTATGTGTCTGACATTGGATTTTACTCTGTGCTGACTGATCTCTATTAAATATACATCTGTTTGGTGGTGGAGAATTTATTCTCTTGCTTAACACCCTTCTCTGAGACATACGAGCTTAGAGGTTGTATATCGATAGACATCAGTCGCATGGTGTGAATTGCCTGTGTGGCTTGCCTAAGTGGAAAATGATCAAGGCTTCTGTTGAAAAGCAGAGTCTTGTGGTTGATGATCAAAACATAGCTTTAATATAGCGCCGCTTTATGTATAGCGTTAATTCGCGAGCCTCACACCCCAGTGTGAACCAGAAACGGGAGAAGGATCCAGGGAGGACATGCGTTTCCTTCTAGCTAGGATTGATGTCAGCGTTTGCAAGCCCTGGCATTTTACTTATGTGGATGATGGAAAGCGAGGCTCCTCGGTTATATCGATTACTACGGTGCTGATGGATGGTTTGGTCGTTATATGACAAGTTTACGCCCCATAGGGCAGGGAAACGTATTATTCAGGGATTTTTAATCCACTTAAAATATGGACCGGCCATGTGGCTCCTAAAAGCCCACCAGAGTCTGGGTCCTGAGACATGGGCTAGATTGTCTTGAAGCGGTAAGGACGATCCCTTGCCCTGGTTCATGATGGTTATCCAAATTCCTATATGACATCATGCAGTTTTAATTGTAGAACTAGTATGGCAACATGATAGATGGTACACATGCTGCCTATGATTGATACATTTATATTTGAACTTGTTTTGACACTATACCCTTATAGTAATAATAAAAGATAAATTTCATGTACCAAGCATATTTGGCTATTATAAGGTAAAACTCCATCCTTCGGCTTGCATTGCATTGTGTGATGGCACCTGAGTATTATAATGGCTTCATTGTTCTTTATTTAGCATTGCGTTGTTTGTTTAATGCACTAGTATTCTTTGGGGTAAACCCGTTCTGTGTTATATGGCGTGGTCCCTTGATTTACCTAACTTTAAAATCAAAATAATAAATGTTTTAGTTATCACACCAGTCACATGACTGATCTAGAGTTTATTGTATTAACCTAAACTCTGGGTGCCCCTGTTTTCCACACGGGCAGCTAGTAGTTTTGGTTTTGCAGATTTATTCTTAAAGGATCCCGGATTTACAGCTGGAAGGATATTTGGAAAGCTCTGTATCCATGTATCTCTTTCAGTTGTGTTCTATATTATTTTTCTACTGCATTGTAATTTGTAAATCTCTGATATTTATCAAATGTATATTATTTGTTCATACTCTGTATATTCTTGTACTCTGATGGAAATTGTTGTAATAAGCAATGAAATGTTCTTCTGTTTGAGTTTAGATTTGTCCCACTCTCAAACAATTCGTTCTTTCTCTTCTTTTTGGAGACCGGGGAAGTTCGGGTCGTTATAATTCAAAGCTATGTGGTGTGTCATCATTAGGAGCCATCATCCCAGTTCTAGGTTTATCCTTCGGTTCAGTTATGCGCAGACATCGTAGACAGTGTTATCACACTTCGGTGTCAAGGATGAGGTAATCCAGGTTATTAGGTTCAAGGGGTAGTCCAACTCTAATTTGCAGGAGGTCACAAATCAACCCTCAGGTGGATTTTCTAGGAGTGCTTCATGAAAGGTAGTCTCTTACCTTGTTGTACCATTGAATCCAAACTCCAATATGTATCTTTTACGCTTTTAGTTCTATAACTTTGTGTTACAATTTAATAAATGTAACAACTTCGACTAAGATTCATAAGCATTTGTATCTATACATTATTATAATATCATTAGATTTTGATATAAATGTTTTGGTTATCGTAAGGTAAAATCGCTTATATGCAACATGGTCCTACGAGATACCTTTATTTCAAAAGGTTTATAAGTTAATAATTAAATTCCTTGTGATTTAAAATTTCTCGCGCCAGTTTTTCAAAATGACACTGGCGTTACTATGCGATAATACTCGGGTCAGACGAGCATATATGACAAGTTAGATTAGATGCTTGAAACTTAGATAGGAGCTGGAGTGTAAGACGTACTTCCTTAATTTCTTATTTTCTGGTATATGAATGTTCTTTTTAGCTAGCGGAGTTTGTTTGGATAGGTTATTATAACCGTCTAGGCTTGTATTAGTTGGGTACTCTGATGTTATGTATGTATATTAAATGAATATGGATTCTTTTGTAAAGTCATGTTATATATTTTATGGTACCTGCTGTGATTATGAGATTCTATTCTATCTTATTTGTCTTTAACCTTTAACGATTTAATTTGTTGGCACTTGGATATTTGGCAAGTGAATACCGTGGATGTATTAGTATCAAATCTAAGGGTTGAAAATTTGGGTTGTTATAGATGGTATACAAGACATCATTGTCTCAACAAACGTATGAAAATGGAATTTCATCCGAAAGATTTGTATTGTTTGTAAAGTCCATACCCAGATCTCAATCGAGATAATCATGAAGCACTGATGTAAAAAAGGCTACTTTATATTCACTCTTCCACCTTATGTCTATAATTTTGTTTCAATACTCAACATGTTGTAAGCTTTTCTACTTGTAAATTTCTTATCTACCCTTAATCATTATTGTATAAATAATTCTAGACTCTAGCCTAGGCATAAGCTAGCCTCACAACATCGATTTTTGACTATTCCGTACAGATTATACTACCTACAATATATAAGCATATAAGCACATTTATAGGAACCCTTTATGCACCAATTTAGGCTTGATTCCCTTTATACACATCAAAACGTTTATTGCTAGCAATTTTATCTTGATGGTTGCTCCAAGATTTAACAAAATCTATGATATAACATTATGGATAAGTTCATATTAAGAAAAATGCTAAAATTTTATATAAAACGCATGATTTTATCAAAAACATCTGACTTCGATTAATCCTTGATTAGTCCCTGTATTAACAGTTAATCCTTAGTTCATGCTTACCACCAAAAATCCACCTAACGATTTTTATAACCTAGCCCTTCATTTTCTAGTTAAATTTTTATTTTTATTCATATATCCAAATTTTACATCTAATTGTAATTTTATCATCTTTCATTACTTCATTAGTTATAGTTTCTATTTTTTCCTTTTAGATCTTCAATGCTTTCATATACCTTTCTTAATTTCTCATCAACATTTTGTTAGTGCATGCATTAGATTTCTACCCTTTTAAAAAAATAACATTTAGAATTTTCCTATTTGAAAAAAATAAATGAACTGTACAAATACATTTAAATGGACAATAGTATTTGTAGGGGCGGTGCTATAACTTCTTTTGCCTTAGGCGATAAGTAGAGACATATACCTTGAAAAAAAAGTAATTGTAAGGCTAAATATTTGAAACCAAAACTGACTGTATCCAAATTCGATCCTTTATGCCTTAGCCAAGCACAATATAGGATCTAAATTAACCCTAGAGGGAGGGGGGTGAATAGGGTTTATTGCAGTTTTTACTGAATAATTAAATAATAACAATCACAAATAATAATCAGAGTAAATGCAGAAAATAAATAACACACAGATATACCCAGCTTCGGCAAAACCCTGCCTACTGCTGCATTCTCCAAGGTTCTACTAGGAGTTAAAACCATCTATACGCTTAGAATCCCCTGTAAACTCGCGACACTTGCTCCCAACCGTTATTAACCCTACGCTCAAAACCTTGCACTGGCTTCTATCCCCGAAACAAGATTTCCCCGAATTACAATCCCGTAATTTGTCTCCCTAGTTTTAGAGACAAACTAGAAAACTCCAAGTTTGATTACATATTGAAACGAATAAAAACAAACAATAAAAAACCCTAAAAACAAATATAAAAACCCTAGTTTTAATTTATTTAAAACCAGTTTAAGTCTTTGTCTTCTTTAATTAACTTGGCCGGCCACCTTTTTCTTTGGTTCACCCAATCACTTTGCTTCCTTTTCAAGAGATAAAAGAAATGGTGGCGGCATAACAAATTTCTAGGGCTTCTTATGATTTCCCAAATCGAATCACGATGCTGATAAATCGAAATTGAATTCTCTGATCCTTGAATCTTTGTGGCTTGCTGGTATTTCGATTTGAGATGTTTCTCTCTGGCCCTTGATCGAAAAATAAAGTAAGTTCTTCTGAATTGATTATTCAATTTTGTTCTTGAATGTTGTGGGTTTTGTTTTCGATGATAATTTCTGAGGTGTACATATATAGGATTAATATATGTTCTAATTTTATATATTTGATTTGGTTTGATTGCGTTGCTTTCTCTTTCTGATTTGGCTTGATCCTGATTTTCTGCAATTTTCTCTTTTGCTGCTTTTATTGGAAATGATATTTGCGTGACCCCTTAAAACAAAATCCCTTGCGTGATTTCTTGTCTACCACGAATGAGTTGGCTCTTCAGCGGGATCTTCATCATCAATTTCAACAGTATTATTTAGAGCGATCGTCTTTTTGTTTGATTTAGAATTCTTTCGTTCTTCTCTTTCTTTTAACTCCATCTCGTAAGTAATCAGATTTTCGATCAACTCTTCCATGCTTATTTTATTCAGTTCTTTTGATTCTTGTATCGTCGTCACTTTAGCTTTAAAATTCTTCGGTAGCAATCTCAATATTTTTCTAATCAATTCCACTTTAGTATAAGTTTTGCCGAGAGCTTTTGCATTATAGACTAAGGATGAGAAGCGTCCATACATCTCTTTTATATCTTCGGCTCTTTGCGTAGAGAAATTTTCATATTCATTGCTAAGTAGAGCGAGACGAGATTTCTTCACTTGAGATGTTCCTTCGTGTGTGACCTCCAACATATGCCATATTTCCTGCGCAGTTTCACAATGAGGAATTCGATTAAATCCAGTTTTATCAAGAGCACAGATTAAAGCATTCATCGCTTTGGCATTAGTTGAAAATAATTTTTTATCATTAGCATCTTTTATCATTAGCAACCCACCTGTCTTTTGATTTTGGAATTTCAATACCATTAACAATAACAGTGGGAGTCCTATAACCCATTTCGATAATATCCCATACATCATAATCAACTGAACTCAAATAAATTTTCATCCTAGCTTTCCAATAAGCATAATCAGTTCCATTAAACATGGGTGGCCTAGCTATAGACTGACCCTCAGAAAAAGCGTTATTAGACAGATTCATGACTCTAGTGTTAAAATAAAATAAAAATAGCTGCTCTGATACCACTTGGTGTCTCTATTTATGAGGAATTTTGACCACCCCGGTGGCCACTGAAGATACCTCAGACACTAGTTTCACGTCCTGCCTCTCGACACGGACAACTACCCATGGGCATGTAGGGGCAAGAGTCAATATTTCACCACATGATCATACAGCGAGAACCCCTATCATGCTGTTACCATATACCAGCTTTGACACCACTTGTAGGATCTAAATTAACCCTAGAGGGGGTGAATAGGGTTTATTGCAGTTTTTACTGAATAACTAAATAATAAGAATCACAGATAATTATTAGAGTAAATGCGGAAAATAAATAACACACAGATATACCTAGCTTCGGCAAAACCCTGCCTACTGCTTCATTCCCCAAGGTTTCTACTAGGAGTTAAAACAATCTCTATGCTTACAATCCCTGCAAACTCGCGGCACTCGCTCCCAACTGTTCTTAACCCTACACATAAAACCCTGCACTGGCTTCTATCCCCGAAACCGGATTTCCGCGAATTACAAATCCCGTAATTCATCTCCCTAGTTTTAGAGACAAACTAGAAAACTCTAAATTTGATTACAAATTGAAATGAATAAAAACAAACAATAAAAAACCCTAAAAACAAATATAAAAACCCTAGTTTTAATTTATTTAACAACACTTTAAGTCTTTGTCTTCTTTAATTAACTTGGCCGGGTCCTTTTTCTTTGGTTCACCCGATCATTTTGCTTCCTTTTCAAGAGATAAAAGAAATGGTGGTGGAAGAACAAATTTCTAGGGCTTCTTATGATTTCCCAAATCGAATCACGATGCTGGATGAATCGAAATTGAATTCTCTGATCCTCAAATATCTGCGGCTTGCTGGTTCTTCGATTTGAGATGTTTCTCTCTGGCTCTTGATCGAAAACAAAGTAAGTTCTTCTGAATATATACTTGGATGTGAATATGCATTGATGTAGAGTTGAATCATGTATTTGCAGTTTTGCTCGACCATTTTGAGAAATCATTCTTGAACCTGTGCTTTAACCTAGCTGCTCCACTAAATATGACTTGCAGATTTTTGCTTATGCATTTGTTTATGTGCACATCTGAACTGCTTGATTTTTGGCTTGTTTAACCTACGCGGATTGATCCTTTTCTCATTTTCCATATGCAAATCATATTCATGTGTATGCTGCCTTATACATGTTGTGTGACTCACTAGCAAGATTATGTTTGTTTTGGCATACATACATGATGCTGCATTTATATATGTGAACAATATTTTTTACTTATCTCATGACTGTGCTCACCACTGTTCTTTTGGGCTTGTTCATGAGATTACGTAAACATGTGCATTGACTTTCCGTTCCTCTGTTTTGCACCATCTTGTATACTTGCACCATGCATTTGGCTTGTAATTTACGTTGGATGCACCTATTCTTTTGTACAATCTGCTATGCTTGTGTACTTGTAAACCCCGTGCTTGTACATTCTTGTTAAGCTCGAACATGCACCAGAGTTTACTAACCTGTGTGTATATGACCATACATACACATGCTTCCATGTCACATGTATATCCACTGCTTTTCATTGTTTGTTACTCCACTTGCACCTTGCTGTTGCATCATACCATTTAGCCACTGCTGCTCCATAATTTTCTTATATATTTCAGTCTCGACATGTTGATTACTTGCATTACATGTATGTGTATATACTCACACTCGTGTGTGTATACATGTTTCATGTACATGTAATTGTATTTGCTGCTTTGGTTTGAATCATGTTTGTGATGTGTTGACTTTGTTGAGTTGTTTTCGTGTGTGCATTTTCCCTCCTGATCCTTGATTTCTGAACATTGCATCCCATTTACCATGCTTCCTTATGATCTTGAGTATATGTGCTTGATTGGCTCGACCATTCTCACCACTTAAAACTGTTGCACCATTTTGTATGATTGTTTGCATTTTGACTCGACCATGCCATGTTTACTTGTGCTCGACCACACATGCTAGTTGAATGTTTGCACACTGATTTGCATTGTGCACTGAGTCGAGTTGGTCTACGTAGCTGCTCCTCAGTTTCACATTGTATTTTGATTGGCGATGCAGTGCACAAGTGTATATATTTGTGCATGTGTGTATATGCAACCATCAAACAATTTTTTCTGTCCCTGCATATCAGACCAAGTCTACAAAAATGATGAGAAACACACTGAAATTCTGCGGAAAATAAAATTTAAATAAATTTAAATTTGTATACACTTCAGTTTTATTTCTATTGCAGTGTACTGTGTACTTTTTTTATTTGTGACAGGTATGTAGATTGGATTGACTGAAAGCTGTGAAGACAGAAGACTGAAGATGACAGAGAAAAATATATAAAAATATCTGTATATGAGTGAGTCTGTAAACTGAGTGTAGTGTATATGAAATTATACTGAGTGATGAATGAACTATAGTGAGAAGCTGTGAGAGAATTGTACTGATATATGTAATAAACAATTTGGTTGAGATAAAATATTATTTTATTGTTGTCAAACAAACTTGTCTATCGTATTCAGTTTATTTACAAGTACAATCTCATGTGAATTGAATAAATAGTGGAGTTATAAATAGTTGTACTGTTGGAATGTTTGAAATATAATATTCAATTTAAATAAAATACTGTATGAATATATGAATGTCTGTATAGTGGTATTCTATTTAAATATAAATATTATATTCTTGTCTGTGATGTATATATAGAACAGTATAGTAACAAACACATTTAAAATAATATTTATTTGGTTGTTATCATCAAACAAAAATCATATAATTCTGTATACAACTACGTCATATACAACACAAGAATCGCAACCAACACACCAAAGTAATCATTGATAAAATTTAATGTAGTTTTTATTTTTATTTTCGTTTCATGGTTGTCAACTATTACCAACATACAACCTCCAATGGTTGCCCCGCAATGGTTGGTTGCCCTATTCGATGGCTTAGCTCGCCTATCCCTAAAACCGGCCGTGAGTATTTGCAACCTAAATATCTCTAGATCATGAGTCTAATCAAGACTCCTTGACAAATTATTTAAAGTGTTATGGTATAGTTCCTAATTTAAACTAAATCATACATTAAAAATTTAATCCAATAGAATCTATAATGTTTTCCAAACTCACATGGAATACCATTATATTCCAACTAATAAAAACTTATGTTTACAACGTAATATTATTTATATTAACATTAAACTTTTGATGAAATGAAAATACGTAAATATTATAAATGTCAATGATATATGAATTATTAAACAGTCTCTTTTTTTAACATTACCATATGCGATACCTTATGCAATTTGCAAGTTGTACATTAGTTTATGTTCTACAAGAAACATTATTTTGAAAATTCATACACATCAAAAGTAGGAGCAGAAGAATGTTATAACTGGGGTGGTCAAGCGATACGCTCAGGGTTGTGAAAAAAAGCATGCTAATTTTCATTTTGCATCGCAAGTTCCACTGCCCTTAGATCATCAATTTTAGTCCCAACCATTTCTCTATAAAACCAAAACGCAACCCTCCGCCTCGTCTTTGGTCGAACAACGTCCATTAGATCGTCGAAGTTTCTGTGTACTGCATGCCTACCTCCAATCCTCGAGCCTTGACATCCTTACTTAAATCGTTGATCCCTTTGAAATGCTACCAAATCTCATTCAAATTGTGCACAAAAAAGTACTTGAAATTAAATCATTTATGAATAAATCTAGTTTTTTTTCTATTGAAGTAAAAGCAATACCAAATTATTTTACGTTTAATAGAAACTAATTGAATTAGTTATTCGATATTAAAAATCTACGCTAAATTTACAATCGATTGTAATGTTAATTAACGTTTTAAAGGGATTATTTGTTTGAAGAACCTAAATTGAATTAATTATTTACCATCATAATGTATTCATTGATCTCTTGTTGATGAAGCATATTGTGTACCAATACACTCAATTTGTTGTGACTAATTATTCTACAGTGTTAATTGATGTTTGATAAGGCTTGACTATTGATTCCAATTAAATAATTTTGAATTCCTAAAGATGAACAAACAATTTAATAAAATTAATTTGAAACCATTAAAACTCGAATACTTTGAACCCTAAAATTGAATTTAAGCATAATATGTTTGATTAGTTAGTAGTCAACACTGATAAAATTTCAATTTCCTAGTTTGTGAATATATATTTCGATTAATGAATTTAATATCATTTTTACTTTAAATATGTGGAAATTTATTAAGACATCCAAAAATATTTTTACTAATATGAAAAACAATTTATGAAACACATTATTAAAGAAATGGTCTACAAAATTAAATGGAAAATAAATCATTAAATATTAGTTGTGTTGCATGTGTATAGAAAGATGTATTCAATGGAGTTAGAAATTATACCACTGTCAATTGATAGTAAAACATGATAACTTAATGAAAAAACTAGGTATTAATTGTTTATGGTTGTTGTACTTTGATAGGTCAATAATCGATTGCCTTTTAGGGAGTTACTTTTAAGATTTTATGACATGTTTGGTGCATGTGTATGTAGAAAACATTTGTAAAAGTGTTAAAATCAGAATTTGTACGTACTTTGACAAAGATAAACTAATAACTAGAAAGAATATTCAAATTTATTTATTTTTGCTAGAACAAAATTTTGAATTTCCAAACTTCTTTACGTTGAAAAGTTCATATTCAAAAATACATATTAATTTCTGTTCTTAATAGGATTCAAACTTTTGACTTCTTATTTATATATATGGGCATTTTTGCACCTTTGCAGTCAGATCAAAAGTTGTTAGTTTAAATTTATTTTTAAGTCACAACATTTTTTTATTTTGAGTTCTCATTTGTATTGTTAATTTATAATTTATTTAGTTGATCGTGTTTTTGAGTAATATTAAGATTTGATATTTTTATAGTATTTATAGGTGAACTTTTCTAATTTGTAAAAGAACTTTGTTGGTTAAATCCCATTTTTAAAAGATGTTATTATTCTCAAACATATGTACATGCTTTATAACTAAGTGTTTTTTTCATGAATTGTTTTTGTTAGATTTTATTTTTAAGTTGTATCAAATTTGGTAATATATATAGAATAAAGTTTAGAATTTGTTAAAAAAATATTTATTGTATTCTATATTTAAGCGACACTAGGACTTTGAAATATTTGTAGAGGTTTTCTTAAGACTAAATGTTCAATGAATATTAAGATTTGGTTATATGTAGAGAAGAGAAATTTAAATTTATAAAAGAAGTAAAATCCAATATTTTATTGATATTAAGATCGAGGGGCATTTTTGGTAGTTCACATTGATACCTACAAAGTATGACACCAAATGTATTACTATTAATAATGATATATATACACACATGTACGGGCTTTACAATAGGTGCTTTGCGCATAGTCATAATACATGTTTTGCATGTAATCAAGTTTTTAGAAACTGTATATGTTTAATACATCTAAGTGGAAATGATTGACACGAATATTCAATTATATTTTTACATTTAAACCATGTGTAATTAATTTAAATTTTTATTTCTAAATTGCAATAGCTAATTTTTTTATTAATTTTTATTTGTTTTGTTAATTAACAAAGAACTATGTTATAAAAAATTATCTATTGCATTCTATTTTAAAGTAACATTAAGATTTTTTACTATTGTAGAAATATGGTTTGAATTTATAAAACAGACAGCTTGGCTCAGGTCCCAAATAAGTTTCAAAAACAGAAAAAACTCCATATCTAAAAGCTTTATAAATTAGGTCCCTATTTTTCAAAAATCATCAAAAAATAACGTAAAAATTTACCGAACTTCAAAATTTAATTCAATACATAATCATTATCGTATTCATGCATTAAACTACAAAAAAATGATTCAAAAAAAAAAAATATGCAAGTTGTAGAAATTTTCTGCAATTTTCCATATAATTGTTCACATTGCAGCAATTATACCCAAAAGTTGTAGAATTTTATGCATTTTTTGTTGATTTGTGTAAAAAAATCAAACTCAAAGCCTATGCTTATTAACACATTCAAGTATTGCAGTAAAACCAACAGAAATATATAAAAAACTGCATACAAATGAAAAATATTTCATTTTCAGTAAATTGCTGCAAAAGATGCAGCTGTTTGCTAATATATTAGTAACTTTTTTATTTTAATTACATCAACTGTAAAATAGTTTCTGATATATCAGCAATCAGTCATCCGCCTTTCAGTGTTTGCATATCCTGTGTGAATAATTGCAGAAATGCCTGCAACTGTTCATAAAAAATGCTGATATTTTAGCATTTTTTTGCAGAATTCCTCCTTGAATATTTACAATTTTTTGAATTATTTTTTTACATAGTATCGCGAAAAATCAATAAAATACGTTGCTACAGTAAATAGGGACCCGATTTGCACTTAAACTTAGACAAGGACCCACGTTACGTAAACTTTGAAAATAGGGACACCTCCTAAATTTTTACTTTATAAAATGTAACTTTTAGAACTTCGCAGTTATACAAAAAATTGCGCTTTTGTACTGAAGTCATCCATAATTAATTTGAATTTTGTTTTTTAAATTTCTATATCTAACCATATTTTACTATTTTTATTTCTTGTTTGTGTTTTCAATTAAAAATGAATAATATTTGAAAAGGCGTTTGTTTATTAGATACTATTTTTAAGTGATATTAAAATTTGTTAATATTTGTAGAAATTTGTTAGAAATAGTAAAAAGGTATAATTGTTAAATCCATAATAAATGATATATAGAGAAAAGATATATAAGAGTATTTTTGAAACTGTTAGGATTGTCTAGCATGTTGTTAAGATGGGAATGACGGTTTGAATAAATAGCCCCACATCACGGAATTACTGAAGAAGCGAAGTACAAATATGAGTTGGTAGGCACGTAACATCAGGGATTCCTTTTGTTACAAGGATGTGTGTGCCAACTCATATGCATGCGCTCTTTGCAGGAAGGAAGGGGCTATGTTCCGACCGTTGTTACATAACAGTGGTATTAGAGCCGAAGATTACAGACTGGGTCATGCAGGCAAGGCAGTGCTCTCAAAAGATACACGTAGGATGCGAGTCAAGGGGAAGACAACTAGAATTGCCTCGCTTGTTGTTAAGTTAAGAATGACAGTTTGAATAAATAGTCTCACACTACGGAATAAATTGAAGAAGTGGAGTACAAATATGAGTTGATAGGCACGTAACACCCGGGATTCCTTTTGTTACAAGGATGTGTGTGTCAACTCATATGCGCGTGCTCTATGCGGAAGGAAGGGGGCTTTGTTCCGACCGTCGTTACAAAACAATGGTATCGGCCGAAGGTTACGGACTGGGCCATGCAAGCTAGGCAGTTCTCTTAAATGTTACTCGTAGGATGCAAAATAAGGGGGATATTGTAACAACCCAGATTTTTAGCCATTTAATTCTGAATATTTAAATTTGTTTTAAATATTATATTTGAAATATAAATCAATTTTTACAACGAAGTTATTTAATTAAATGACACTTGAATGAATAATTTATAATATAGTTTAAAACGAACTCGTAACACCGCGGTACTTCGTAATATTAAGTCTTGAACTTCAATTAAATATACAGGATCTAATACAAGTCGGATTTCTTTGAAACAAGAAATGTTCAGATCTATTTGATTATATTTTTCTAATGAAAGTGAAAAATCGAGAATTCGTCTTATAGATTGGGAGTTATGTCCAAATCAAATTTCCAAATAGTCGCTAGGGAATCGTTTATATATTATAACGATTGAATATATAAATAAATCAATTTTAAATAATCCGAAGGTCAGTTTATTTTGAAATGTCAAGTTATTAATCCAAATATGTTTATTTTGGGGTTGTATGATATTCAGTTTGGATATATACGACAATAATAATTTATTATTATTTAATCGAATTGTTTTTGAATTTATTTATATTTTAATCCATTTATTTAAGCCTTAAAAATAGCCTTTTTTCAAATGATCTCCGTTTTGATGAAACCAATTCCAGATGTCCAGAATATTTTATTATTGTGAGTTTTCAAGTTTCGACCCATTTGGAATTATTTTGTGGGCGTACGAAAAATAAATGTAAATCAATTTACGAGTTTAATATTCAAAATTTAGCTATTATTCCAAACAGAATCGGATTTTAACGAAGCAAGTTTTGATAGGACCGGAATGCCAAATTTTAGATGTGTGTCTCTTTTCGTCACAAATGGATTTAATACGTGAGCATACTAAATTTTTGATGACAAATTGAATTGCGATAAACACGAAGTCATAAAATTAATATAATTTTATAACCTCCCCTATATTTAAACCAATCCAAACCTAATTTCAGAAGTCAACCTCATTTTTGTGGTCAACAGCTAAAGGAGCCGCCACCCTCAATATATACGTGATTCTTTAAAAATCAAGATCAAATCAAGAAAATTGTTAAAAATTTCAAAACAAACAAGAGTGTGTTTAAATTTTGGAAATCTTTGATCGTGTTCTTTTTGGAGGGGTGCGCACTTTACTGGTGTTCGACCATTTACGTGAAGCCTAGGGTTATGATTATTGGTCGATAGAGGAGGAGATAGGGGATGAGACCTGAAGTGAGCTTGAAGAGGATGAAGAGGTCGTCGATGTTGTGGATTATGGATCAACTCGCACTCGGGGGCGGTCAGAATTTTGTCTCAAAATAACTATGGGTGCACACTAATTTTGGTGATTGGGGAGATCACGATGGAGATTGTAAGTTTAGGTAGGGGAGCGCTGGGAATGGATGACGACAGCGGTGGCACGAGCGTGGGTCCAGCGGCCTAAGGAAGAGGCAAGGGTAGTGAAACTTGGTCGAAAGGTTATCTTCGTTTTAGCCTGAGCAGACCATGCCTAAGGTATTTTAATTAGTGGAAAGTAAAATTTGAGGTTTAAGTCTGGGAATGTTATTTTCTGTAGCGGGATTTAAAAGCTTGGGTATGGTTTTTCTTATAATGGGAATTTTTAATTAATTTATTTATTTATTTTTGGATTAGAGGAGTACAGTAAAGAAGAAGTTTGGCCATGAAAATTACTGTTAGGAGCAGCGTTCGGATTATGGGGAGAGGAATCAACAAAATATTTTTTTAGGTGATAATCATTGGTTGTATGGTTAAAGAAGGAAAGGTGAAGTCTTGGTCGTGAAGATCTACAGGAAGTTGGCAAAACAAAAAAGAAAAAAGGCAAATTCTATTTCAACCTAGTTAATTGCTGAGTAGCCCCCCAAAGTACATTAAAATCGAGTAAACCCATCATTTTGCTGAGTAGCCCCTCTTTTTATTTTAAAAAATCTAATAATACCCTCCCTTGTAGTGCCTCTACGTTGTTTTATAGTGAACCTCGTAGGGCCACTACATGGTAAGTAATGATACCACGTAGAGCCTCTACATGGCATCAATAGTTACCACGCAGTTCCCCTACGAGGTTCGCTACAGAACCACGTAGAGGCACTAAGAGGTAGACTGAAAACTAGAAAAAAATATAACTGAAATGGGGCAGTTTCGTCCTTGATTTTTTTTTTATAAAACTGAGGGGTTACTCAACAAATTGCTGGGTTGAAATAGAATTTGCCAAGAAAAAAATGTTGTATGGGTAATGTGCAACAACGATGTTTGTGGGGACTTATATGGTGAAGTGCGATCAGAGCAGATTGTGGAAGTATGGCAGCGTTGAGGATTTTGTGGTTTGGTGATGATTATGAGTCAGCTATGGCTTAAGAATTTCGGGTTAAAGGTGGAGCAACATATTCATACCATTTGCAAAAGAAGAAGTTTAATATAAATATGGGTTTTCACGTGAACTCGTACTAAAGAGAAGGAAAGAGTTTGGAAAATGAAGTTGTGGTTTACTGATTTTAAGGGTGTTGTGTGTTTACGGGAGGGTGTGGGATCGAAGAAATGGATCGAAGGAATACTACTGAAACAAGAATAATGGGTTCAAGAAGAATACACGAAGGAGAAATGAGTGGTAATAGTGTTTAAAAAGTGTTTATTATAGTTAATTAAGAAAACTAAGTATATTATAACTTATTAAATAATGGTGTAAATGTTAGGATTTCAGCAAGCTGAGGAAGCATGTGATGACAGGTCTGGAATGAGAGCAGGTGCTTTGGAACATACAGATGGATGGGAAATTTATTAAGCCTGGATTACGAATTGAAAACGTAATTTTTATGATTTATTATTTAATAATTAAGAAGTTAATATAATCATGTAATTAATTATTATATAAAACATATAGGATTATAACGGTTATAACTTGGTCATATATTAATAGAATCAGATGAAACCAATCATGTTGAAATCGTGACGACGAGAGCTATAGCGTGGAATTAACATGGAGCCGAGCTACCAGAATTTTGTGATAAAATCAAATGCCTGTTTGATTTTAAATAAAAAAAAGTAGAATTGTCAACTACAAAATAATATGAGTAAACTCACTAACTCTGGCTTGTTTATATTATTATATAAACGAGTTTCAAATTTATTTATAGTAATTTTATACTATGTGATGGTTGTTTGGATGAATGGTTGATAAAATTGGTTGAAATGGTTTATACAGTTATAGTTGATTGATTTTTAATCCTGTTTACTATGATATTTCATATTGATGGGAAATTAATATTTTTGATGTTGATTAACATCTGTGGATGCAGGGAAACAGGCTGGAGGAGTCCAACTGGATTCCTCAACATTTATATTGTTGTTTGTTATTTACTGTGATATATACTATGATTGATTATGCTGTGTTGAAATATCTTGGCCCTAGAATTTTGGTGTTTAAATACCGTAAAATATTTTCTAATATAGAAAATGAAATTTGAGTTTTTAAAAGGAAATATATTTCCTAAAATAGAAATGTAATTCGAATAGAGTTGAAATTAAAAACATGTTAATGGAGAAAACAAGAAGTTATTTATAAATGAGAGTATAAATTAAGTGAATTATTTATCATTGGATAAATTGAAACATAAATTCAAATTTGAATTTATAAGGAAAAGTGGAAATCGGTTTTGAAACAAATATTTGAAATGAGATTTGAACTTAACAAATTATAAATGAGATTTTAAATGATTGCAATGCAAAAGAGATTGGTATGGAAAAACCTGAATAGAAGTTATAAATAGAATTTGGATTTAAGATATTATTTATAAGTACGAAATCAAACTGATTTGATTATACATAGAAGAAATATATTCTGAACGATGGTTTAAAGGAAATATTTTGCAAATGAAATGTAGCATCCCGGGAATATCGACACTTGAATCCCGACACTAGCCGATCTCTTGTCCAAAACTCAAGTACCGAAAACCCCATAAAGCTAATAGAAAGAAATTAGAGGGTGAGATAAGAAAGAAAGAAAGTTAGAATAGAAGAGTAAGAAGAACCAACACAACACAGAGTCAGAGTCTCACGTCACAGCGGAACAAAATATGATATAAAAATAACTTTTTTTGAGAGCTTGAAATAGTACTTACAATATCAGAGTACATCAATACATTTGGACAGTAGTATTAGCCTGTCCTCATATATAACACACAGCGGTAAAATAACGGTATACATTATACGTATGAAATCCTATAGCTCGCCTTTGGACTTCACAGCATTCGAAAACCTGAACCTGTACAACGCGGTCTAACCCGAGCATTACAAACACCGGATCAGTCTGGTGAACCAGAGTGAGAAAAACTCGCTAAGTTTATAATATCATCCAACTTGATTGTAAAGTTAAAAATCCTTTCGAAAGAAAAGAATAATCGTAAGACCAAATCCATGCATAAATACAGACGGTTTTTACCTTATGACAACCCAAAACAATTTTGAAAATCAGTACTCGTCTGATATTATAATAGTGTCCAAATACAAATAAATAACAATCTAGCAGAACGCTTGCATCTCACACTCTACATATATAATATACAATCAAAACCATGGGCGCTTATTGGACATTGGATTCCAATTATGACAAGGTATGGAACCCCCAACTGATAGTGTATCTCTAGAGAGGAATACACTGGGTTCAACAAGAACGTCTTGCAACCTGGCCCATACATGACCGACCACTCATTTCACTTGAGTGTATCTAATGTATATCACCAACGGTTGGGGTCAACAGCCGTTTCCCGAAAGGGACAACATCGAAATAGATTAAAGAATGAAATGGATTTTCACAAAATAGGTGATTATACACCCTAATGGGAGCGACCCACATAGCCATGTTGCCTGCCCGATTTTTGTCATTTCCTGGTTGATGAGGCATGAGGCTAGAATTTACCTTTAGAACATCTGGCCACCATTCACTTTGAATGCCACATCATCAGATCCTCCAAATCACTAATTGATGTCCACAAAAATACTCTGCAGCTGACAGAAGTACGTTATTAAAAATCAGTGTACGTGATTCTTAAGAAATACTCTATCAGACATTCGTCTATACAAGTCATTCAGGAACAGGATGAACCGAAGGCACTCTCCTGCTGCATCTAATATAGGAATCACCCCATGAATCAGTAGTAAGTAGTCCTTGAAATCTGTAGATTCCAATCACGATAGAATCATTGTCGAAATATCTCCAGGGATCAGCCAGAGAAATTCAACAATAGTTTCCCCCGCTCATGAAGATTTACGATCTTTAACTGCTCCATCTCGATCAACATCAGATATCTTCTTTGTTTACATATTGGTTGGTCGGAATGGTTTTCGAATATAAATCCGATCCTGATCTTTCCATACCAACGACGCATTGGATATGATTTTGATAGTCAATTATTTAACTATCAAAATAAACAATCATAAAAATAAATAAATCCATTGGTTTATTATACAGCGTCACTTGGCCATTAAAAATAATATATCAATTGTAGTACTAAAATAATATACTGGTTTAATATATTAATATTATAAACCCATTTTATTTATATACTTTAAAAAAATATCTTGAAATCATATCCAATTTCCCGTTAATTACCATTTCAAACCGTTTGTTACAACATTATCTATATTTTAATATTTGGGAAATCGATTTGACTTATCATTGGAAAAAAAATCAATCGTTATGATACCTCTTTGATTCGTTACTCGAACACCATAATCGTCACTTTCCTTTTAGAATTAACCTATCCTAAATCTCATCGCTTTACTTTTGAAAATCTCCTTATATTTTCACA